>CM060380.1:142317025-142835408 GCA_030545235.1 Helianthus tuberosus | reverse complement strand
GGAAACCAAACGCGTATGATGTTCAACAGTTGTACCAAGCTCATGAAGCAAGGCACAGGTTTCCGGGAATGCTTGGTAGCATTGATTGTATGCATTGGGAGTGGCATAACTGCCCGACTGCATGGCGAGGCCAATACACGCGAGGTGATCACGGCCATCCAACCTTAATACTTGAGGCCGTGGCGTCACAAGATTTGTGGATCTGGCATTCTTTCTTTGGGCTCCCTGGTTCACTCAACGACCTCAACGTGTGATACCAATCGGCGATCTTTAGCGATGTCGTTAATGGAACCGGTCCGGACACCCGTTTTACAGTTTCAGGGGTTGAGTATAGACGCGGGTATTATCTTGCTGAAGGAATATATCCGTTTTGGTCTACAATTGTCAAGACTATTTCATTTCCTGAGGACGAAAAAAGGAAAAAATTCGCCAAGCGTCAAGAAGCTGCAAGAAAAGACATCGAACGTTGTTTTGGTGTTTTACAAAAAAAATTGGCCATCATTCACCAACCGGCACGTGCTTTCACACCGAAGAGGTTGCGCCTTTTTATATGTACGCTTGCATTTTGCTCCATAACATGATTATTGAAGACGAAGGTCGGGCGATTTGTGAGTATGATGAGAATGCATCTTACGGGAATACTGTCCCGGTAGATCCGACGCAACAGGATTTAAACTCGTTCGCGCTAACCAACGACAACACGCATGCAAACGTTCAACACGATTTGGTAGAACATATATGGAACAACGTAAACGTCGGGGACGGTGACGGAGACGAAGACGAAGACGAGTAGTGTAATATTTTTAAATTTTTAAATGTTGTCTTTTTTATAAATTTTAGGTAATGTATTTGTTTTAGGTTATGTAGTTTTTATTTATGTTATGTAATGGATTTTATTATCTTCTTTTATGTGTTATTTATATTTAAATTTTGAATTGTTTTTATAAAGTTAAACAAATAAAAAAGTTAAATGATGTGTGCAAAATGCAACATATAAATTACATCAATTGTGGCATAAAACTAACCCTTTTTTAGTACTAATGTTGGAAAAAGTGTGCTTTTGTCTTCCTTTTGTATTTTCAGGATTAAATGAGCTCAAATTAACAAAAGAAGCAAAAAGACAGGAAAATCTAACATTAATACAAGAAAAGGAACAAACGTGACATGCCCGACCCCACGACAGCATCTTCCCAAGCAAAACAAGAAGACAGAAGACTGAACACGCCCCGTGCTCAGCCAGCACGGGGGCGTGCCCAAGTGTCAGCAGAAAAGACAAAGTGGTAGAAGCTTCTATTGTCTACCACGGGCCGTGCTCAGCGGGCACGGGGCCGTGGTCAACTGTAAGATTCGCAAAATCTAGGCAAATCTTCATAGTACAGATATGCTTCTGCACACGGGGTCGTGCTCAGCGGACACGGGGGCGTGGTCAACTAATAAAGACAAGCTGCAATTAATGAAGAAAGAGAAGGATGTGGACACGGGGCCGTGCCCACTGGACACGGGGCCGTGCCCGAGCTTCTGTTCAGCCTATAAATAGGAGTGCTTGGCTTAAGCTCAAACCATCCATTGGCACACCACCTCTCTCACACTTCCCCCACCACCCACCACCACCACCATAACACCATCAGCCACCACCATCATCCATTGTCCATCATAGAGTGTGTGAGTCATCTCGGGATCCAAGATTGATCGTAAGAGTTCTTGACAATCAAGGCCATGTTTGCCTAAGTCTCTTACATCACTTGGTGAAGACAAGTGTCTAGTGTAATACTTTTTATTTTTAATCTTTTCGCACTTTTTAATTGGTTATGTATTATTGACTTTAGTAACTAGTTTCTTATGTTGAAGGTGATTCTTCCTTATCGTTTGTCCGTGGTGTCTTGGCATTATTTTACTGTCTATATAAAATAAAAGATTTTCACCATTCATATCTCAACGGTCTATATGGAGGTATGTTGGCTACCTGGTCGGGGGTTAAGGGAACGGTTTGGTAAGAGTCTTGCCGTTGTTCAGCATTTAGAGATCCTGCAAGGGACCTGGGTCAAATTTAGTAGGACCTCCTTCAATACTTAACGGTATTGGATGGCGGGGGTCCAAACTCTTTGATCCCCTCATAAGTTAACTACTATTAATACTATAACCTGGCTACTTAGGACTGTATCCTTGCTGACTCAGACTACTTAGTCGAGGGTAACGTCACCTCCAAAAGAGGGGCCTACCATAATTTGCATTAATAACTTAATTCATTATCTTTTAATAATCCGACCCTTTAGGATTGTATCCTTGCTGACTCAAACTACTGGGTTGAGGGTAACGTCACCTTCAAAAGAGGGGCCTACTACAATAACTACGATAATCTCTTAAATAAGTGCAAAAGTGCGGAAATAATCAAAGGTTACACTATACACGAGTTGGAGCCAAGTGATTCATCTTGTCTATCTGTTTTTGTTTTTATTTTTATTTTTCAGCATTTTAGTTAGTTTTTATTTTTCTTAGTTTAAAACCTTTTTCTAAACTTTTGATTTGATTAGACGTTGAGGATAAACCGGTACTAAAAGCTCTTGTGTCCTTGGACGACCTCGGTATCTTACCAACACTATACTACGCTCACGATGGGTGCACTTGCCCATGTGTGTGTTTAGTGTTAGTAAATATCGTGTTTTATAAATTTAAAACTTGGCTAAAAAAAGTGTTAAAGGGCTTAAAATATACACCTAATATATATAACACTTCACACGCCTCAAGTTTTTGGCGCCGTTGCCGGGGACACAAGGATTTTAAGAAAGTTAGGAATCAACGGCCTAATCGTTTTTCTTATTTTTCTATTTTTTAGGATTTTTCTTAGTTTTCAGCTTCTGCAGAACTCAGCACGGGCCGTGCCTGCTGAACACGCTCCGTGCCCAATCATTGGAACTGGCAATCCTGTTTTAAGTCAGTCAGTAAGCTGAACACGGGGCCGTGCCCACTCAACACGCCCTCGTGCCCAAGATTCAGTTACTGAAAACAGAACCGTAAGATCCCGACGGTTGGTAAATTCTGACACAAACATGAGTGATACTGATACTTTTTACTTTCGGCACTCTTATGGTACGTGGTGTCAATTATGTGGTGGTACCCATAAGGAATTAGAATGTTATTTTCTAAATTATAAGCCCCACTATATAGACCCATCGTTTCCTTGTATACTTAAGAGGGGCGAAAGTAAAAATAATCCATATCTCTCCCTCGAATGCTCCCAACCGGATTTTATAGGAGAAATGCTTCTCGATGAGTTATTTCAATTAGAAGATCTAATTCTTAATTGGTTAAAAGAACTTAGGAAAGATTTCAATAATCTATCCCAAGATGATAACCAAGAAGAAGTGTTGGAATCGCATTCAAACAACTTCGTTGTCCCCGACGATACTTCTAATTCTAGTGAGGATTTGAGCGATAGTCGTCCCTGTGTCGATTGTGCCGTGAAGGACTCCCCATCGACTTCGTTCGATGCATACATAGACCTGAGCGATTCGGCATACACCTTCTTTAACGAGAGCCCGGGAAAGGGTTGGACTTGTCCACCTACATATAGCATAGGAATCACCCTCACCGACAACCTCTTGCGTTCTCGTCTCAATCTAGATCAACTAAGGTATCTTAGGCACTTTGGGGTTGTTCCATCCAGTAAGGAACCGCCCGATCCGGAAAAGTTCCTTAAAAATAGACAAAACTTCATAGACAGCTTCTAGACACGGGGTCGTGTCCAGGTCAGCACGCCCCCGTGTCCACTCAAAGATTCCTTTCTGATTTTGTCAGAATACGGACAAAAATGTATCAGGATTCCATCTGCACACGGGGCCGTGTCCAGCCGACACGGGGCCGTGCGCAACGTACTGTCGTTTTCTATAAATGCAGCCAAGAATCCTGCACATTTGAACCATTCCAGGGACAGAGATTTGGAGAATATTCTCACATACCATCCTAGGTATTTTCTAAAAGAAGTTTCTCAACTATCTTCTTGTCCTTTCCTCTTTTATCCACTATCATCTTCTTCAATTTTTCTTTCCTTATACCTCCATTAAAGCTTGAAACTCCATGATTTCAAGCTTTGTTGAGATGTTTATTAGATTTTTGAACATGGAATCTTGTTAATAATAAGTTCTACAACAATGTTTTAAGTTTTTCTGTTCATAAATGCTCTAAAAATCACGAAAACAATCTAAAACCCCAAGATTCCTTGTTCCTAAATCCTGCAGACATCTGAACACGGGGCCGTGTCCGAGGTATTGGTCCCATAGAATTGAACTCTTTTCGGTTTGTTTTCTCAGAATGGCAAGCAGGACAAGCGGAAACTCCTCGTCGCATTCCAGAAACAACCGGCAGGGGAGAAGATCATCAACGGTTGAAGATTCTCTTGTAAACTATGTTTACGCCTTAAGAGAGGCCCTTGATGAAATGACAAGTGTGGAAGAGGCGCTGGTTGACCGTATTAATCATTTGATGGTGGGACTAGAGGGATGTCTTCGAGAGGTCAACTTTTTGCACCAAAGGTTGAACATTCTCGCTTCTCCTCCTTTGGTACCAATCATTACCCAAAGGGCATGGAATGTGGTTCCTGAAATCATCATACCGGCTGAGTGGCACGCCATGCATCCGGAGCCCCCTCAAGACATACTACAAGGGGTTCCGGTTGGTGTCACTCTCCTTCCACAAGATGTTGTGGAACATGAAGCCGCCTCCCTTCTCCCGAGGGAGATAGAAGAATGGCTCTAGCAACATCTAAGGGACACCGCTCGGCTTGGAGTTCTACAAGGCTTTTAGACCGGAAATCTATTTCCGGAATTTTGGTTCTTATTGTAGAAGTAGAGCTCCTTAGGAAGATTTTACGGATCACTTGACCTATCTAATTTAGGATTTTTAACTTTTATTTTCTGCTTTAATTTTCATTCTCTAGGACTACTATGTAATTCTCTCTATAACTTAATGAATGATGGTTTTAGTTAATTTGGTGTTTGGATGGTGTTGAAATGAATAAAACACACTTGAGATGGCAAATGATACAAGGGAAAACTTGAACCAGCACCCCATGCAGGAAAACAGAGCCATCCGACAATTTTCTTCGATTACAGTAAGTTCGGCACGGGCCGTGTCCGCCCAACACGGCCCCGTGCTGCACAGTCTGCAGAAAAGACCCAGTTCAGGTAACTGGACACGGGCCGTGTTCACCCAACACGCCCCCGTGTCCAGGCTTCTGTTTCTTTTGTTTAATTTTTGTTACTGGCACTTGAACACGGGGCCGTGCCCGGACAACACGGGGCCGTGTTCAGCGCCCAGTAACACAAAATTTTTGCTTTTTACACCTTTTTACACATTCAATCAACCTAAAAACTTATTTTTGGGACACATTGAGGACAATGTGTAATTTAAGTGTGGGGGGGGGGGGGATGCTAAAACCTTGAATCTTGCAAGTCCTAAATACAAGCCTTATACAAAACTCTATTGGAACCGCTAATCACCCCAATTTTTTTCAAAAATGTTCATTTTTTTTACTTGTCTAGGTTTAACTTGGGAATTTCAAAGTTCTAAAAAGGTTATATTTTTACGAATTTACAACCGATAGCGTTGTGATAAAAAGAACCAACATAAGAAAATTATGAAAAGGCATGACAAGCTTAGTTAAAATTTAATTATATATACTTGATCACATAAAAACCCATTCCCACAAAAGTGAGTTTTGAGCCTTTATTGAGCAAACAAATACATATCTTTAAACTAAATGCTCATTTTTCGTTTCTTGTGTGAATAGCCGCTTGGTTCTTACGACTCTAGAACTTGCCATGACGATACATTCCCGGTCCTTACCAACTTAAACCCGAGTAAGTAAATGATGGAGGCATTAGGACTAACCCTTTTTATTTCTACACCATTATTTTTTTTTACCACCTACCCAAAATCCCCCTAGTTAGCCCCTTTGAGCCTAAACCTTTTCATTTCATAACCCAAACCAAACACCCTTTCACCCACCAAAACCTTTTTATTTTTTTTACCCTTTGTTTTAGTAACAAGTTCGGTTTTTCATATGATTTTGAAAAAAAAAATGATGATGAAGCAAAAGAAATAAACAAACAAGTTCATCAAAAGTAACTTTGTTTGGAATAATGGCTTCATCAAAACAAAAAAGTTGAAAAATAGAAAGTCTTACGAAAACCGATACTTTTTACGCTTTTTCGCCCTTTTCTACTAACCACTAACCCAACCACCTACCTTTAACCCAAGCCTAACCCTTTACCCAAAAAGTCCTCTTGATATTTACAAAGGTATATAGCTAAAAAGGAGGAGGATTGATTGCTTGGCAAGCCTATGGTAGAAGTAAGTTTCATGCCGCTCTCGAGTGATCCACTAAAATACATTTTCGGCCGAGTGTTTTGAGATCCCCTGTGAGGTATGTGAACTTGTATATAAATAAAATTTTAAAGAGGCATGTTATGCCCTAATAAGTAATTTATCTTATGAAAAGTTTTAAATAAATCATGACGAATAGGATTGTAAATAATTAAAAATAAAACTAAATAAAGAATCTTGGAAATCCCGACACTCTATGACAAGCCCAAAAACCTTCTTTTCTACCCATTCCATTTGGGAGTGTAAAGCCACATTATAAAGAGTTTTGCTTGAGGACAAGCAAAGATTCAAGTGTGGGGGTATTTGATGTGTGCAAAATGCAACATATAAATTACATCAATTGTGGCATAAAACTAACCCTTTTTAGTACTAATGTTGGAAAAAGTGTGCTTTTGTCTTCCTTTTGTATTTTCAGGATTAAATGAGCTCAAATTAACAAAAGAAGCAAAAAGACAGCAAAATCTAACATAAATACAAGAAAAGGAACAAACGTGACATGCCCGATCCCACGACAGCATCTTCTCAAGCAAAACAAGAAGACAGAAGACTGAACACGCCCCGTGCTCAGCCAGCACGGGGGCCTGCCCAAGTGTCAGCAGAAAAGACAAAGTGGTAGAAGCTTCTATTGTCTACCACGGGGCCGTGCTCAGCGGGCACGGGGCCGTGGTCAACTATAAGATTCACAGAATCCAGGAAAATCTTCATAGTACAGATATGCTTCTGCACACGGGGTCGTGCTCAGCGGACACGGGGGCGTGGTCAACTAATAAAGACAAGCTGCATTTAATGAAGAAAGAGAAGGATGTGGACACGGGGTCGTGCCCACTGGACACGGGGCCGTGCCCGAGCTTCTGTTCAGCCTATAAATAGGAGTGCTTGGATTAAGCTCAAACCATCCCTTGGCACACCACCTCTCTCACACTTCACCCACCACCCACCACCACCATAACACCATCATCCACCACCATCATCCATTGTCCATCATAGAGTGTATGAGTCGTCTCGGGATCCAAGATTGATCGTAAGAGTTCTTGAAAATCAAGGCCATGTTTGCCTAAGTCTCTTACATCACTTGGTGAAGACAAGTGTCTAGTGTAATACTTTTTATTTTTAATCTTTTCGCACTTTTTAATTGGTTATGGATTAATGACTTTAATAACTAGTTTCTTATGTTGAAGGTGATTCTTCCTTATCGTTTGTCCGTGGTGTCTTGGCATTATTTTACTATCTATATAAAATAAAATATTTTCACCATTCATATCTCCACGGTCTATATGGAGGTATGTTGGCTACCTGGTCGGGGGTTAAGGGAACGGTTTGGTAAGAGTCTTGCTGTTGTTCAGCGTTTAGAGATCCTTCAAGGGACCTCGGTCAAATTTAGTAGGACCTCCTTCAATACTTAACGGTATTGGATGGCGGGGGTCCAAACTCTTTGATCCCCTCATAAGTTAACTACTATTAATACTATAACCCGGCTACTTTGGACTGTATCCTTGCTGACTCAGACTACTTAGTCGAGGGTAACGTCACCTCCAAAAGAGGGGCCTACCATAATTTGCATTAATAACTTAATTCATTTTCTTTCAATAATCCGACCCTTTAGGATTGTATCCTTGCTGACTCAAACTACTGGGTTGAGGGTAACGTCACCTTCAAAAGAGGGGCCTACTACAATAACTAAGATAATCTCTTAAATAAGTGCAAAAGTGCAGAAATAATAAAAGGTTACACTATACACGAGTCGGAGCCAAGTGATTCATCTTGTCTATCTGTTTTTATTTTTATTTTTCAGTATTTTAGTTAGTTTTTATTTTTCTTAGTTTAAAACCTTTTTCTAAACTTTTGATTTGATTAGACGTTGAGGATAAACCGGTACTAAAAGCTCTTGTGTCCTTGGACGACCTCGGTATCTTACCAACACTATACTACGCTCACGATGGGTGCACTTGCCCATATGTGTGTTTAGTGTTAGTAAATATCGTGTTTTATAAATTTAAAACTTGGCTAAAAAAAGTGTTAAAGGGCTTAAAATATACACCTAATATATATAACACTTCACACGCATCATTAAACAATATAAATTAAACATTAAACAATAAAAGTTAAACAAATAAATAAATTAAACAATAAAAAAATATGTGGGGTAGCCCCATCCTCCACCCCCCTCAAAAGTGAAGGAGGCCCATCCTCCATGGGATGGTGATGTGGCGTCTATGTGGCGGCCCATCCTCATGGGGATGGAGCTCTCCATACCCTTTAGTCTTAGTTCTCCCACTTCACACATTTAACAATCCAACTACTTCGCCATGTATTATTCTTTTTGTCCCAAGTTGATATATATGAACGGCCCAAAGACTTCACGTAAACATGTTGGCTGGAGATATTTCTAGTTTGGCGGCCCAATTCCTTTCACGGTCCATGATAAGCCCATCCTAGCTTTACGCGGCAAACGTTACTAAATCCTTTCGCGACACGAAACTTGTCGAGTCACCTTTAACACCATGAAAATCAACACATAATAAGTATATAACACGTATAGATTTAATATATTTAACACACTAAAATTCGACACAAACTATATAATATACGACTCCTTTTGACCCGACATCACATCCCCACACTTATCTTTTTTCGTCCTGAAAAAATTATATGCAATGTAATCACAATCAGAACATTGGCATTCAATATATTCGTTTAATTCATTAGCAAATCAAATCATACGTTAATCAAGATTGCAGGTATTCGATCCACTTAAACCCAACTGCCAGCTTCCAAGCCCTTATTCACGATCCATTAAGTTCAAGTAATTATAGTTATCTATGGATCTCACACTCAAAAGACTACAACGCCACATACGTAGATAGTATAAATAGATAATTATACCACATAGACAGTCATCCCCGGCAACGGCGCCATTTTGATGACTGTCGTCAGAGTCAATAAAAAACCTAATTAAACTACATAGATAGCGTAAGTAGGGTATCGTATCCACGGGGAATTTGTGGTTAGTGTTTAACTAGATAATTATTATATATTAAAGAAAAGCAACTCCCACCCAGAATCCCGATTGCAAGTTTATAAGGTTAAAAGATTATATCTACCGTCTTATATAAAAAACCCTTATGCTATTCTGATTAAATTTATGATGGATAGATGGATGATGTTGCGAGCTTTACATGTTTTGCTTATGATCAGTTTAGCGGACATACCCCACACGAGTCACCACCCCCATGGTTAATGTCATAAACTTCACATAATTTTCATAACTCCACCTAGAGGGTATGTACCGCATGAGTCGCTATCCCCACGGCAATACCATTGGCTTTGTTTTTTTTCAACGTGTGCTCAAATGAATGGATGAAATTTTTTTTTGGGCGCCACACTGTTTCGGATTTCTTTTCACATAAAGAAACAAGTGTGCCAATTTAATCGGAAAAACTTATAAGTTTTTTTATTTATAACGTACCTCTTATACTTTTCACAGTTTCAGTTTTGTCACATGTCCTTAGGTGAGAACCCACAAGACTCCTAATTTAAGGTATTTTATATGGATCCTAAGAAACCTTTCAACTGGCTGGGCCTACACACATATCCTAAGTTAGACGCATGATTGACCGTTCGTTATCTCATATATATAATAATCAAATGCCAACGATCCAATTATACGTATCATTTTTCATTTTGCAAAAACCTTCTCGAAACATTTTCTATTTTTTCTATTTTTTTTTATTTTTGGTTTTTTCAATTTTTTATTTAATTTTTAATTTTTACGACACGACTGACACGACTAAGACACACTAGACACACTAGACACTAGTCTCCCCTCCCCACACTTAATTCCTGCATTGTCCTCAATGTGGAAGGAAACTACGACTCAAAGATAAAAGAAAAAATATATGTACAAAAGATTGGAATAGACTCCCCTGTTAAAGAAGCAGGATCCTCGTGAATATTCCAATGCGACCGTATGGCATTTCTTTCGCGGCCGCTTTCAGTAAAAACTAGGGTTGCCTTCTACAAGTGATGTTTAAATCATCGCCGTCCAAATGGAGATTGAATATGGACAGTTCTGACTGAATCTTGATCTGATAAGCTCTATCCATGTTTCGAAGAATCCACCTGTACAAACTCAAACAGGACACCCAAGCGTAATACCGAACTAAAGAAATATATTGTAAGGACCTACAAAAATGTCCCAAAACGACCCGTAAGTGAAAACCCGGACCCCTGAAACCCTAATGTACATGAAAAACCAAGAAAACAAGATTTTAAGTCTCAGGCGGGCCGCGTAAAAGATAAGCATAGTCTTACGCGGGCTGCGTCAACTTAAAGTTGACCGGATAAGCTTCCCTGGCCACGTGTCGCACACGTGGCGCACTTAGGTGTGACACGCTAGCCCTAGTTATAGACTAGGTGGCCCTCGCGGGCCGCGTAAGAGTCTTGTGTGGGTTTATGCGGGCTGCGTAAAACCCAAAATATTGCTATAAATTGCCAGGGCATGAGCAGTTCATCTGTGTCGAAAATTTTGATCAAAAACGAAGTTTACTACTCCAAATCATGATCACAATTAGGGAAACGCTGCTACGATACAGGGTACTAACTCGATCGCTGCTACGATTCAATGTCCGATCGATTGAAACCAATCCGATGGATGTTTAAATGCTGCCCAAATCAGGGCTATACTTTATCATTCGTCGTGAGGGTTTTAATCTCGTGAGTTATCATAAATGTTGTATTAAGTTACTGACCTAGTTTCGTATGCATTGCTGTTTTAATTAGGTTATCAGGCTTATTAGTAGGCTAAACTCTGCCCGTCTAAACTTGCAATGTGAGTCATTCTCTTTTTATCAACTGTTTTACTAAATCTCAAATTATTTTCAAAGTTATAATTACAGGGATTAAGTCGTGGTTATCTTGAATCACTGGCAAGTGGGGTATTGCGCACATTACTAATCTCTCACGGTTAGGTTCACCAACCTAACAGTGATAATCATCACTAATTGGGTGAAAGGACCCAATAGTGGTATGACCATCGTCACAAGGCTGTGACACGGCGCCAGATAAAAATAAGATAGTAGCCATTGTAATCGCTCTTATGCTGTAATTCGTAGCTATGTGTCGTTTTATCAAATTTGAGTTACTCGCCAGTATTTCCCCGCTGATAAAATATTTTTTAAACATGTTTCAGGTGACCTACTGTGAATCAAGGAAAAGTGTTACGGAGCACTAACAAAGCTTGAAGTGGTGGCTCAATTAAATAAATAAACATGTTTTGTCAAACAGGGAATTTTCTCGTGAAATTCCTCTATTGTAAATTACGGGGTTTGACCCAAGTTATGAAATAAAATAATTGGGCATTTTCAAGTTTTAAAAGATCCTGTTAAACTTCCGCTGTCAACTAAATTAATAAATACCACGGGATTTCTGTCCCGCGGCTCCTGGACCGGGTCACACCGGGACGGGGGCTGTGACAAAAAAAGGTGGTATCATTGCCACTGATTTAAGCCAATTAAGTGTTTCGAAATACTTAATTTTTCTGATTTCCATTATGTTATTACGTGAAAATTCAATTTACAAAATTTTAACTTAGAATTTTGTGTGTTTCTTCATGTATGCTAACAACATGAATGAACTATCAGAAGCACTTCAAAACTTTACTATCCATACCACCGATATGGATACCACCAGTACCTTCACTGGCTACCAGGCTGATACTGAAGAGCCAATGGTATTTCAAGCCCAACCTCAGGAGAAACCAAAGCCGAAAAAGAAAAGAAGACTCGTAGGCTGGAGGCATGTGCGTAGGAAGAAACCAGCGGTACAGAAAGTTATAAAGACTGAGGATCCGAAGGATAAAGGAAAAGGAAAAGAAATCGGGGAAAGTTCCGGGCAATACCAGGAAATGCCATCATGGGAGGAGCTGGATCATAAACTGGCACTTAGTGACCTCATCGGACCTGCCGATGAAAACATCTTCAATTACCCAGTTGAAGCACAACTTCCAGTTAATCTGGAACCTGCTATCCCAGATCGTATTATCCACCCCCAACCTCTACCAGGAGAGCTAGAAGAATGGTGGACAACTGACTGGCAATTTCAGAATCTCCTAAATAACCCTAACACCTTTTCCCCCCAATTTGACCTTGAACCTCCACTACACCCACCTATGAGCACAGAAAACTTGGCTGAACTCCGCCACTATGGCGAGGAGTTGGTGGACGCAGGAAATCGAATCCGGGAGGTGGGGGAGAGAATATCATGGAAATACGACGAGAGGGAACGTCGTTTCTGAAGTGCCAGCTGATGAGGATCGTATGTGGTTGTGGGAATGTGTGTTTAATAATAATATAATAATAAAAATATAAACATGTAAAATAACTAAAAATAAAACTCTTGTAACATATCTGGTAATGTACGGATGCATATTAAATAAATATAAAATATGGAAGTCGCAAAGTCAACAATTTTGGCTATACGTGTTAACGTGATTATGTGTGATTGTTTTATTGTGTTTGTTGTTATTTATTTTATGTTAATAACTTATATGTATTATTAATTACCAGATGGAACACGCTGGTAATGAACCAGTTAACGAGGTTAATCAATCCGAGCAAAACAATGAAGATCACTTTCTTAACCGACAAGATATAGAAAACATTGTGGCCCAGGGAATAGCAAATGTTATTCCAGCAATCCTTGCTGCTGCCCGAAATCCAGTTGAACCTCAACCAATTATTCCCAGCAAACGTACTCATGGCGACAATTTCAGTAATAGTGTAAATGGAGGTGGCAACAATAATAATAACGATAATGATGGGATGCAAGCCCCATTCCTTAAGAAAATGAAAACTGCAACGCCTGGTTGCACTTACAAGGAATTTCTTGCCTGTAAACCAATCGAATTTGCAGGCAATGAAGGGGCAACTGCAGCATTGCGTTGGTTGGAGAAACCCGAGGCGGTGATTAAAATAAGTAAATGTGCCGAGGAAGACAAGGTCATGTACGCGTCAAATCTTTTTAAAGAAGGGGCACTAGAATGGTGGAATACGGTACTACAACCCAAAGGGAGTGATGTGGCTTATGCCATGAATTGGGAAGAATTTAAAAGTCTAGTACAAAGAAAATTATGTCCCGAATATGAAAAGGAACAAATGACAAATAACTTCCTGAACCACCTGATGGTAGAGGTAGGCTGTCGAGGGTATACTTCGACATTCTTCGAGTATGCTAGAGTTGTACCTACCCTGGCTTCGCCAGAACCGGTACTTATTTCTCACTATATTTGGGGTTTGATTGGCGAAATCCGTGATATCGTTAAAGCTGCGAGACCTCGCACAATTGACGATGCAGTGGAATTAGCCAACACTTTGACAGACGGACTGGTGCGTACGCGAGAAGAAAATAGAAAGAAGAAAGTAGCCCAAAAGATTACCCAAGGATCCCGTGTGGGTAATAGTAGTAATTTCAAGAAAAAGGGAACCGGGCAATCTTCCATTGCTCCATTTTGTAGTACCTGTAAAAGAAAGCATTTTGGAAGATGCAAGGGGTATTGCAATTTCTGCAAAATTCCAGGGCATCAAGAAGAAGACTGCAGAAGGAAGAAATCCACAATCTGTTTCAATTGTGGAGAAGCTGGACATTTTAGACCCGACTGCCCCAAATTGGTCAAACCAGCGGACAATAAAGCTAAACCTGCAGAAGGAACTACCAAGAAAAACACAAGAGCCTTCCAACTGACTACCCAGGAATCAGAACTAATCCATGATATGATAGCTGGTACGTTCCTAGTTCATGACGTCTATGCAAAAGTATTATTTGACTCTGGTGCAAACCAAAATTTTATTAATACTTCTTTCTGCCAAGCTCTTAAGCTACCCTTAACCAAAGTTAAGCAAGTTTTTATGGTAGATACGGCAGACGGGAATTCTGTTAACATAGATATGGTTTTGCAAAAAGAAAATATAGAACTTTTAGGCCATAAATTTTCTGCAAACCTATTACCTATGAATCTAGCTGGATTCGATATTGTGTTAGGAATGGATTGGTTAGTAACCAAGCATGTTCGAATCCTTTGTGATAAGAACTCCATAGAAATTCGTGCACCCACAGGAGAAGTAATTATGATTACAGGGGATATGCCGTGTAAACTAATGAAGTTCATTTCAGTAATGAAAGTTGCTAGTTATGAACGAAAGCAAGGAATAGTATATATGATTTCGGTAATCATTAGCACTAAGGGTAAGGAACTTAAGGAAATTCCAGTAGTATCAGAATACTAGGATGTATTCCCAGAAGAACTACCTGGATTACCACCCGATAGGGAAGTAGAATTTAGAATTCATCTAATTCCAGGAACTACACCGATAGCCAAGGCACCTTATCGATTAGAACCTACTGAAATGTTAGAACTGAAAAAGCAATTAGATGAATTGCTCAGTAAAGGATTCATACAACCTAGTTCATCCCCTTGGGGAGCACCAGTGTTGTTTGTGAAAAAGAAAGATGGTTCGATGCGAATGTGTATCGATTATAGGGAATTGAATAAAGTTACAATTAAGAATCGATACCCATTGCCTAGGATTGATCATCTTTTTGATCAACTTCAGGGAGCTAGATACTTTTCTAAGATAGATTTACGCTCCGGATACCATCAGTTGAAGGTACAAGAAGAAGACATACCTAAAACTGCTTTCAGAACTAGGTATGGTCATTACGAGTTTACAGTTATGCCCTTTGGACTAACAAATGCTCCTGCAGCATTTGTGGACATGATGAATAGGATCTGTAAACCATATTTGGATAAATTTGTGATTGTCTTCATTGACGATATACTTATTTATTCCAAAAGTCAGGACGAGCATTGTGGGCACCTACATGCACTCTTAACTCTGTTAAGAAAAGAGAAGCTTTATGCCAAATTCTCGAAGTGTGAATTTTGGCTACAAGAGGTACAATTCCTAGGACACATGGTGAATCACGAGGGTATTCACGTAGATCCCTCCAAAATAGAAGCAATCACCAAGTGGAAGGTCCCGTAATCAGCTATGGAAGTTAGAAGTTTTCTAGGGTTAGCCGGATACTATAGACGATTTATTAAGGATTTTTCTAAAATAGCAGTACCATTAACTAAGCTAACCTGTAAAGCAGTACAGTTTGAATGGGGATCTAGACAAGAAGAGGCTTTTAAGATTTTAAAGCAAAGGTTAACAAACACCCCAATTCTAGCCTTACCAGAAGGAACATAAGATTTTGAAGTTTACTGTGATGCTTCTAAACTAGGATTAGGATGTGTGTTAATGCAACGCAAGAAGGTAATTGCGTATGCCTCAAGAGAATTGAAAAATCACGAGGAAAATTATACGACTCATGACTTAGAGTTAGGAGCTATAATTTTTGCCCTTAAGATCTGGAGACACTATTTGTATGGAAGCAAGTTTACTGTCTATACATATCATAAGAGTTTAAGATACATATTTGGGAAAAAGGAATTAAACACGAGGCAAAGAAGATGGATGGAGATTCTAAGTGACTACGATTGTGATATTCAATATCACGAAGGAAAGGCAAACGTAGTTGCAGATGCCTTAAGTCGTAAGTATCATGAAAAGCAAAAGCGAGTTCGTGCTCTTAGATTAAATCTACAATTAGATTTAATGGAGCAATTGAAAAACATTCAAGAAACAGCAATCAAGGATGATGCTGAAGGAATGAAAGGAAGGATAAAGGAATTAGAGCAAGGGAGTGATGGAATTTGGAGATTCCACAAGAAAAGGATTTGGGTACCTAAGCAAGGAGATTTAAGAAATAAAATTTTAGAGGAGGCCCATAAATCTAGGTATACCATGCATCCTGGTAATAATAAGACGTACCAAGATTTAAGAAATAACTTCTGGTGGATAGGAATGAAAAAGGATATAGCTAAATATGTATCTAAGTGCTTAACTTGCTCACAAGTTAAAGCAGAACACCAGAAACCTTCAGGATTACTCCAGCAATTAGAAATGCCTGTATGGAAATGAGAGCTTATAACAATGGACTTTGTTACTAAGTTACCCAAAACCAGAAAAGGTAACGATGCGATTTGGGTAATTGTGGATCGATTAACCAAATCAGCTCATTTTCTACCTATAAAAGAAACCTTTAGCATGGAAAGGTTAGCAAAATTGTACGTAGATGAAGTAGTATCACTACATGGAGTCCCACTCTCCATTGTATCAGATAGGGATAGTCACTTCACTTCACATTTCTGGACAAGTTTCCAAGAAGCAATGGGGACCCGACTAAACTTAAGTACAGCTTACCATCCCCAAACAGACGAACAAAGTGAAAGTACGATCCAAACCTTGGAAGACATGCTCAGGGCATGTGTGATATATTTTGGAGGCAACTGGGACAACCATTTACCTTTAATTGAATTCTCCTATAACAATAGTTATCATTCATGCATTGAAGCTGCCCCGTTCGAAGCACTATACGGACGTAAGTGTAGAACTCCAATTTGTTGGGCAGAAATAGGAGAAAGCCAATTATCAGGTCCCGAGATTGTGCAAGAAACCACCGACAAGATCACTCAAATCAAGGAAAGACTAAAGACGGCTCGAGATCGCCAGAAAAGTTATGCAGACAATCGACGCAAGCCACTAGAATTTCAAGTTGGAGACAGGGTACTCTTGAAAGTTTCTCCTTGGAAAGGAGTAGTTCGGTTTGGTAAGAAAGGAAAGCTAAGTCCACGATACATAGGACCATTCCCAGTAATCCAGAAAATAGGACCGGTTGCTTATCGCTTACAATTATCAGAAGAGTTAGCCGGGGTACATGACGTATTTCATGTATCAAACCTCAAGAAATGTCTATCGGATGAATCGCTAGTAATCCCTCTTCAAGACATACAGGTAAATGAAAAGTTGAAGTTCGTGGAGAAACCGATTCAAATAGAAGACAGAAATATCAAGTTTCTCAAGCACAAAAGATTGATAGTTGTCAAAGTCAAGTGGGATTCAAAGAGAGGACCCGAATACACATGTGAGCTGGAATCGAAAATGAAGCGAAAGTATCCTCACTTATTTCAGTAAATCTCGAGGACGAGATTTTAAATAAGGTGGGGAGGATGTAAGGACCTACAAAAATGTCCCAAAACGACCCGTATGTGAAAACCCGGACCCCTGAAACCCTAATGTACATGAAAAACCAAGAAAACAAGATTTTAAGTCTCAGGCAGGCCGCGTAAAAGATAAGCATAGTCTTACGCGGGCCGCGTCAACTTAAAGTTGACCGGATAAGCTTCCCTGGCCACGTGTCGCACACGTGGCGCACCTAGGTGTGACACGCTAGCCCTAGTTATAGACTAGGTGGCCCTCGCGGGCCGCGTAAGAGTCTTGTGTGGGTTTACGCGGGCCGCGTATAACCCAAAATGTTGCTATAAATTGCCAGGGCATGAGCAGTTCATCTGTGTCGAAAATTTTGATCAAAAACGAAGTTTACTGCTCCAAATCGTGATCTCAATTAGGGAAACGCAGCTACGATACATGGTATTAACTCGATCGCTGCTACGATTCAATTTCCGATCGATTGAAACCAATCCGATGGATGTTTAAGTGCTACCCAAATCAGGGCTATACTTTGTCATTCGTCGTGAGGGTTTTAATCTCGTGAGTTATCGTAAATGTTGTATTAAGTTACTGACCTAGTTTCGTATGCATTGCTGTTTTAATTAGGTTATCAGGCTTATCAGTAGGCTAAACTCTGCCCGTCTAAACTTGCAATGTGAGTCATTCTCTTTTTATCAACTGTTTTACTAAATCTCAAATTATTTTCAAAGTTATAATTACAGGGATTAAGTCGTGGTTATCTTGAATCACTGGCAAGTGGGGTATTGTGCACATTACTAATCTCTCACGGTTAGGTTCACCAACCTAACAGTGATAATCATCACTACTTGGGTGAAAGGACCCAATAGTGGTATGACCATCGTCACAAGGCTGTGACACGGCGCCAGATAAAAATAAGATAATAGCCATTGTAATCGCTCTTATGCTGTAATTCGTAGCTATGTGTCGTTTTATAAAAATTTGAGTGAGTCGCCAGTATTTCCCCGCTGATAAAATATTTTTTAAACATGTTTTAGGTGACCTACTGTGAATCAAGGAAAAGTGCTACGGAGCACTAACAAAGCTTGAAGTGGTGGCTCAATTAAATAAATAAACATGTTTTGTAAAACAGGGAATTTCCTCGTGAAATTCTTCTATTGTAAATTACGGGGTTTGACCCAAGTTATGAAATAAAATAATTGGGCATTTTCAAGTTTTAAAAGATCCTGTTAAACTTCCGCTGTCAACTAAATTAATAAATACCACGGGATTTCTGTCCCGCGGCTCCTGGACCGGGTCACACCGGGACGGGGGCCGTGACATATATATAATAAAATAAAAAGAAATATATTTTTGGGGTTTGTTTTTTATATATATATTTTTTGTATGTTTTTATTTTTTTATTATTATATTATTTTAATTTTTTAGAAAACTAGAAAAACACTAAGCGCACTAATTCCCCGGCAACGGCGCCATTTTGATGACTGTTGTCAGAGTCAATCTAAAACCTAATTAAACTACGTAGATAGCGTAAGTAGGGTATCGTATCCACGGGGAATTTGTGGTTAGTGTTTAACTAGGTAATTATTATATATTAAAGAAAAGCAACTCCCACCCAGAATCCCGATTGCAAGTTTAACACAAAAACCCGTTTACAGATTCATAACACCACATAGACATGGCCTTGGAATTAATGACTTTGATTAATTATTGGGGATAGTTTTTAAGATTCACCGTGCAACCTAATAACCCGTTTAATTATACCAATTACCCACCAATTTACCAACCCGCTAACAACGCAAGTATGTTGCCAATACGCTTGATAAATGACAAACAATTCAAATATAATGAACGTTTCACAAAATCAACACAAGTGGTCAAGATTTACCAGTTAAAAAGAATCAGAAAAACAAAGTTTAATATGAAAATCTAGAAATCAATCATCCGGGGAAAGTCACATAAGATAAAGGTAAAGTCCTCCAAGTTTCAGATTCTAGGTTCACACCAAACTCAGTTTTATAATTAATTGGACACCACATAGACATGGTGCTGAAAAGTCGGTGAATTTATGTGGTAATCAAAAACAAGTATTTGTCATCAGATCTTTTACAGTTTAATTACTCTATTTACTAATGTGAGTCAAACTACTCTATGTCACCCAACAAGCTACAAGGTCTTGTCATCAACCGAGCAAGTTGTAAAGCAAGAACTCAAACACACGCAAATAGTATAAATAAACCAACTCATCAAATTGTTCATACGACGTTGTCAATGTCAAAAGAAATCCAAATATAAATAAACCTGAGAAAAGTGTTCAACCCTACGAACTGTTCACTTAGAGAAAGCCACCTAGATGCTCATGCCTTGAACCGTGTACAGCCGCCAAAAGATGGCTGCCTTCCGTGAGATCCCACCTCTTTTCTTCAGCCGTCAATCCCCAAAAAAATCCTTTTCGTCTAATGTGTTGTTCAATATATATAACAACTTGATGATGGAAATTAATCCCTTTTGCACCTCTGTATAGTGGTGCACAAATCGGGTTTTTTTAAAAACCGGTTCCGGGTATGGAACCGGGTTCGGGTAGGATCGGGTTTTACAAAATCGGGTTTTTTTAAAAACCGGGTCGGGTCCGGGTCCAGGTTTTCTACCAAAAATGTATACCCTATATACCCGGGTTCGGGTCGGGTTTTATAAAACCCGGGTATTATAATACCCTATTTCCGGGTTCGGGTCCGGTTCGGGTATTCATCGGGTAGGGTTCGGGTATGCATCGGGTTGGGAAAAAACCCGCACCGGGTATTAAAAAAACCCGACCGGGTATTAATGCTTCTTTATATGTTTTAGTGGATGGTGCCTATTGAAATTTTAATGACATTTCTAAATTTAAATTCGATAGTGCTAGATCGAAGGAATAGTCATGATTTGAATCCTTTTGGATTACATAACAACAATATATTTTATTTGCTATGTTATGTTTTAACCAAGTTCCATCAATTTTTCATTTTTTTGTATTAGACAAACACCAATGGATCTTTCCTACAAATAGAGGGGAATAATGACCAAATACTTCAAATATCATTAGAAACCTAATAATTAAACAAGATTACATCAAAGTGCATACATAATTATGTTAAATCATAAGAACTAGAAGTCTTAATGCTTGAAAACATAGATAAAATAACATAGATAAAAAACATAGATAGGACTTGAATCGTCTTCGCTTCTTATATAACCGGGTATAAAAAAACCCAGTTCCGGGTATTTATAAAAACCGGTTCCGAGTATTTATAAAAACCAGGTTTCGGGTATAAACCAGGTATAAAAAACCCGGTTCCGGGTTCGGGTTTTAGATCAAATATGAATACCCGGTCCCTACCCTATGGGTAGGGTCGGGTTCGGGTATAGAAAACCCGGTTTTTATAATACCCGGTTCCGGTTTTTTTTTCCGGGTCCGGATCCGGGTTTTTTGTGCACCACTACCTCTGTATGCGTGTCCTCCCAAGTCCAAGTGTGCGGCCCATGTTAAATATCCATATGTCGGCCCAAATCAAGAATTAAATGGAACAGTGGTCAAAAATCTATTATACTCGGTCAACATAAATTAATCGGTTAACATGCATGACAAAAGAATCCTCATTTTTTTCCTTTTTGTCGTGATATGTTGCACATTTAATGTAACTTTCCCATAATTGCAATATTAGTCCTCCCACTTCACACATGTAACAATCCAACTACTTCGCCATGTATTATTCTTTTTGTCCCAAGTTGATATATATGAACGGCCCAAAGACTTCACGTAAACATGTTGGCTGGAGATATTTCTAGTTTGGCGGCCCAATTCCTTTCACGGTCCATGATAAGCCCATCCTAGCTTTACGCGGCAAACGTTACTAAATCCTTTCGCGACGCGAAACTTGTCGAGTCACCTATTACACCATGAACATCAACACATAATAAGTATATAACACATATGGATTTAATATATTTAACACACTAAAATTCGACACAAACTATATAATATACGACTCCTTTTGACCCGACATCACATTCCCCCAGCCGTTGATCACTCTCACGATCCGTGTGCATACACATAACGTTAGGGATTAACGAAAAAGAGGATAACCGCTTACGAAAGATGCTTTCCGTTTTCTATCTCCGTCAACAGATTTTCCCGCCTAAATCCGACTATAAATAAGGAGTTGCAGGTATGATCTCACAAGTTACATTCACTTCACTTTCACTACTCTTTCCTCTTCATTGAGATCTGTACTTATTCTCACGCCGGATGGTGGTCACCGAGAGAACCCCCATTCTCTCTGTGGCGAGTCTAACGGTTGTCTGTTTTGCAGATATCGTCGGAGAAGAAACTCAGTTAAAATCAAATGAGAGGACTCACCCCTTTTATGCAGAACTAAACCCCTGGTCCGATTGATTCCGATCATTCGAACCACTGTTTCTTCATTGGCGCCCACCGATTCTTCAACTTTCATTCACATCCTTTCGTTTTGATTCATTTCTTTCCAATCTCTGTTTTCCATGACAGACACTCCATTAAATAACCCACCAAATCCTCGATCTGAAAACAGAGGTGATCTAACTCATGTTACTCAGATTGACGAAATCGTGGGAAAAATAGTTAACAGCAAAATTCACCGTGAGGTACGCAGCCCTGTTGTCTCAGAAATGAAATATGGAACTCAAATTCATTCAGATCAACTTTCAGAAGAAACTCTAATTTATTGATTCACCAAATTCCAAAATACCATAAACAAAATTTTCACACCAAAAGCGGGCACCCCAATACAAATGGTGAACACATTTAATGGATCTCATAATGATTCTTCAAATCTGCCGATTAAAGTAACAGAGGTATACCCTCAAACAAACACCAAATCTGAATCTCTCCATATCAGATCCGGTCATCAGGAGTCTCAGGCAAAGTATATGCTTCAGAAGAAATCTGATGGCACAGTATTAGACCCTCGGTCAACACATCAGTGGGGTATCCAACCCAGTAACAAAGGATATCTAGAAACTTATATGGTACAAGGGGGACCTTCACGAAAATCACACAAACGGAGCCACAGTCAGCACTGGCGAGAACAACAAGTAGTCTTCCCCGTCGTTCCAGGAGGTCCTCAAGAAGAACGCCCGGTAATCGTAACTGGTGTCTTCGGTCATTATCGTAATAATTTCATGTTCATTGATCCGGGTAGTTCCATGGATATAATTTACGAGCAATGTTTTAAACATTTAGACCCAGAGGATAAGGCGCGCTTGAAACCAGTAGATTTCCCCCTAACTGGTTTCTGCAATGAAGTCATCTTCCCGTTGGGTCAAATCGCCTTCCCTGTAACACTCTTAGACGGAAAACATTCGCGCACCGCCACAGTCAATTTTATGGTTATGCCAGCTACATCACGCCATGATGTACTACTGGGGAGACGATCACAGAGGGAGTTTAGCATGATTACTTCCATACCACATGCCGCTTGTGGTTTCCCAACGGAAACCGGAGTAGCAATTCTATATTCTAGCAATGAGGTGATGTACGTAGACGATGAATCCCCAGTAAAAGTCGCCAAGCCATCACCATCAAACGAACCAGAAAAGTGGGTCCTCAACAAAGAACACCCTGAACAAACCATTCTCTTAGGACACGCCATCTCACCAGCCATCCGCGTAAAATTAAAAGAACTTCTATCTGAGAATATGGACATCTTCGCATGGTCCCCAGCGGACATGACTGGAGTACCAAGAGAGATAACAGAGCATTGTTTAAACATCTTCGCAAGGGAAACGCAGTCTTAGTGCAGAAAAGGCTCGCGCAATGAACGAACAAGTAGCCGAACTACTTCAAGCTGGGATTCTACGCGAAGTACAATACCAAACCTGGGTAGCTAACCCAGTAATGGTGCAAAAACACAACGGCGGGTGGCGCATGTGCGTCGACTTCAAAGATCTTAACAAAGCCTGCCCAAAAGACTGTTACGCCCTTCCATAAATCGACAAGAAGGTGGATTCCTTAGCATCCTTCCGCTGGAAATATTTCTTAGATTGCTATAAAGGATATCATCAAGTACAAATGAAGGAGGAAGATGAAGACAAAACGGCCTTCCGCACAGACAAAGGTATTTTTGTTACACAAAAATGTCTTTCGGCCTCCGCAACGCGGGAGCCAGCTATCAACGTCTGATGGATAGAGTCTTGGGAGATGATATTGGCGTAACAGTAGAAGTTCACATGGATGACCTTGTTATCATGAGCCGGGAAGAAGAATCTATGCTTACAAACATTCAGCGCACTTTCGACTCCCTGCGCAAAGTTAACCTAAAGCTGAATCCGGTAAAATGTTCATTTGGAATGGAAGAAAGCAAATTCCAAGGGTTTATTGTAACCAAAGATGGTTTCAAGGTTAATCCAGAGAAAGTAGAAGCCATTCAACTTATGCCATCACCAGCATCCATCAAAGAGATGCAACGCCTGACAGGTCGATTGGCAGCACTCAACTGGTTTTTAGCAAATCATGCTGCCAAATCATATCCATTCATCAGCACGTTACGCAACTGCGTTAAAAAGAGCCATTTTCAATGGACCCCAGAAGCAAAAAAAGCTTTCCAACAAATGAAAGAATGCTTGATTCAGTTGCCAACATTAACAGCCCCGCGCAAGGATGAATCGTTAATCTTATATCTCTCCGCAACGGAGGTAGCAGTCGGCGTAGTATTAATGGTCGAAAGAGACGTGGTCCAAACTCCAATTTACTACATCAGCAAAATGCTAACTGGTCCAGAAACGCGTTATTCCATCATGGAGAAACTTGTCCTCGCGCTAGTTCATGCATCACGCAGGCTGCGACGGTACTTCTCTGGCCACGTTATCACCGTCCTTACCAACTATCATCTAGGACAAGTCTTGTCCAAACCAAATGTCGCAGGACGGTTAACCAAATCGGCTATCGAGTTAGGTGGATACAACATCTTTTACAAACCACGCCCAGCTATCAAGGGACAAGTCCTAGCACACTTTGTTACTGAAGTCCCTGTCGATAAAATCCAGGAATGTGAAGTGATACACTCTAATTTACACATATTTTAGTTCCCCGTTTTACCCCTATTTTATGCGTTTTTGGCCGTAAAACCGTCGTTCGGATACTTATTTATCTACATTTGTGTTTACAGGCCTAAAACTGCATTCCAGACAAGATGATACCAAAAACGAGGACTTTCCGGACAAAACGACAAATCTGCGGACTTTCTGTTAAGGATTCTGATCTGGGCCTGTGGAACGACCGTTCCACCTGATGCAGGGTCGTGCATCTCCGACAACACTGATCATCTCGGCAATGAACGGTAGGTGCGGTTGGGCGTTCCAGGGAAACAAGCGACTTGGTGAAGAACGGTCGTTCCATCTGAGGAACGACCGTGCGTCTCCGGTGAATCAACAGAGTCTCTGAACTGAACGGTAGGTGCGACTTGGCGTGCAACATGAAGCCCGGAACTGAACGATCGTTCCATATGGGGAACGGTCGTGCCATTTCAGATCTGGTCAAACGATCCGATGACGTATGCAGTATGGTGACCCATCTCCAATAATTACATAAAGTGAACGGTCGTTCCATATGAGGAACGACCGTGCATCAGCAAAAAGTATAAAAACACAGCAGAAGCATTCTGCTCGATATTCTGGATTTTTGGAGAGCTCTCAGGCGATTTTCAGGCTCCGGAGGCATTAGCTTTCACCCGGATTCAAGCCACATTGTCTCGTTTAGCTCGATTACTACCCGGATCCTTAGTCTAGTACTTGTTTATGGTTTGATTTTCTAATCTTTCCATGTTTTTGTTAATCTTTCAAGTACTTAGATTATGATTTATGTATTATTGTAGCCTTTGGGCAAAAACACAACAATCCCTTGCTAGATTATAACCATTAGTTTGTTAAACTTTGTTTGTAATGACATTTGAAGTATTTTCTATGTTAATCTTTGATGATTAGTTTGCAACCTTGTTATTGATATTGAATTCTTGATTATAAGTAATTATGTTGGATGATTGATGCTTGGTTAGTTAAGATAGTTGAAAAATGAAGCTTAATTAATCTTGTATTAGTAAACTTTGAATTTGGTTAACTAGTTTAACTTGGTTTAAATGTATGCATCATGATACTAGAAATGGTTAGTGATTTAATAAAATGTAATTATTGTTAATCAAGAGAGCTTGCCGTCACGTAAGGACCTAAACGGGTTAGATGGTGTCGTTATAAATTCTTGCCATGATTTGTTAGCTTAGTTAGTAGTTTAGGCCAAAATTGCTATCTTAGTGAATTTTTGTGCAAGATTTGTAAAATGAACTTGGTTGTGATTTAATCTAGTTTATGCTTGTCTCGGTGGTTGCATTGTGTTTATCGGTGTTGCTTTCCTTGTTTAAGTGAGGTTAGAATAATCCTAACGGCTGACTAACTTATTTTTAAGAGATTTTCATAGACATTTATCAATTGTGCATTAAAGAACAATTTTAGGTGGTTAAAGTGTGTTTATCGTTTTAGCTTTCCGAATGATTGTCATGTTAGGATTCCCGAAAGGGATACTAATTGTCTTAAATTGGAAAATTGACCGAATGCTTCTAGTGCCAAAACTGACTTAGTTGACATGCTGTGGTTGTGTATTTAGCAAGGCTTTTTATCTATATTCTATTATGTTTTTATTATGTATTTGGTTATGTTTACTTTAGTTTAGTTTAAAATCACAAAACCTATGTTTTTACCGGTAGTTTAGTGACAAAGGTCTAGTACTAATTCTCCGCCCATTTCCTTGGATCGATACTTGGTTCTTACCAATACTTTATTACATATATGACGGGGTACACTTGCCTCTTTCGTGTGTGTTTTGATGTAAAAGTAATAATCACTTTTATAAATTTAAAACCCAATCGTGTGTAATTCATTACAAAATATTATGTATATATACGCACACGTCAAGTTTTTGGCGCCGTTGCCGGGGATATGGCGAGTTTTAGGAACGACCCGAGTCATTTGGTTATCGGTGTATATACTTGTTAATATTTGTGTATAATTTCTTGATTCTTTATTTGTTCATTTATTTGTTTATATTTCTTGTTTTTATTCGATTTATTCATTTTTGCGTTATTTTTGTTCCATTTATTTATTTGATCCGGATTTTATTTATTCACTTATTCTTTGGGTTTTCGGCACCCTAAAGCCATTTTTGTATTAGTCGATTCATTTATTTATTGTGTTGAATTTTTATAAAATTTCGGGCCATTTTTCGGATTTTTATAAAATTTTCAGCTCATTTATAATAACTTTCTGCTTCTATTCAGTTGAAAAAAAAAAGCAGAATTATTATATAGTAATAAAATATTCATTGTGTGAAATTTTCGTTTGCAGGTTAATGTCCTCAACTCCCGCGCCTAATATTGCTGAGCCGGTTGACGAACCAGCGCATAATCTTAGGAGAAGTAGGAGGCTTCGAGAAAGGGCACGTGTCATTGCACAACGGATTGCAAACGCGATTGACGACCCGGTGATACTTTCTGAAAGCGAAAACTCAGGGGACGAAATCATGGCAGACGATAATCAACCTTTGAATGAGACGAATCAGCCCGGACGAGAGGTCTTGGAGCCCAGTATTATTAGACCCACTATTGATGCACCTTCATTTGAAATTAAATCTAGTATAATTAACATGGTGCAGAATTCAGTGCAGTTCGACAGGCGTGAGCACGAGGATCCCGGGAGACACATTGCGGCTTTCCTCCATGTTTGTTCCACATTCAAGATAAGGGATGTTTCGGAGGATGCGATTCGGTTGAGGTTGTTTCCGTTTTCATTGCGTGACAAAGCCAGAGCTTGGCTTATGTCACTCCCAGCCGGGTCCATCAGGACCTGGAATCAGTTGGCGGAGCAGTTTATGCATAAATACTTTCCACCTGAGAAAACGAACAAGCTACGAAACCGAATTGTATCTTTTCACCTGGACGAGGGTGAGTCGTTGCATACAGCTTGGGAGAGATTCAAGGATTTATTGATTGATGTGCCACATCACGGTTACTCCAAGAGACAGCTGGTTTTAACGTTCTATCAGGGGCTCAGTTACAACACACAGGAGCGATTAGACGTGAACGCGGGAGGCGATCTCGGAACTAAGACGCCAAATGAAGCGTATGATATTATTGAGAAAGCCACGTTGAAATCCAGCTCGCGTCGGGAAGGCGATAGAGGTCGGGCTACATCATCATCATCTCGCCCAGGAGCTCATGCTGTGGACGATTACACAGCCATTA
Source organism: Helianthus tuberosus (assembly GCA_030545235.1). Taxonomy (NCBI): domain Eukaryota; kingdom Viridiplantae; phylum Streptophyta; class Magnoliopsida; order Asterales; family Asteraceae; genus Helianthus; species Helianthus tuberosus. The sequence goes on along the minus strand of CM060380.1, from coordinate 142,807,639 downwards.
CTGCTCAAATCTCAGCTCTGGCGACGAAATTCGATAAATCCCAATCAGCCGCGCAAGTTGGCCCTGGATGTGACCAGTGTGGAGTGTCACATGTGCCAGGTACGTGTGAGCAGGGTGTTATGTTTACCGGTCACGAAGAGGTGAACTACATGGGCAATCAAAACATCCGCCTAGCACTCAAAATGGGAGAGAAAAATCTTGAAGCACATATTGATTCAAAGTTAGCCGCAGAGCAAGTCAACTGTCAATATGATGCAAAAGGCGAAGCGATGGCCTTATATCTTGAACAGGCTAGAATTCTGATCAACCAGTTTCAGACTTTCAAGATAATCCACATCAACAGAAGTGAGAACAAACATGCGGATGCGCTAAGCAAGTTAGCTGCTACAAGCTTCAAGCACCTCGTAAAGGAAGTCCACATCGAGGTACTCTCAAATCCATCCGTTCCTCTACGGCAAGTAAACATAATAGAAGTCGGGAACCCTTCGTGGATGTCCCCAATCATTATGTATCTACAACATGGAATCCTTCCAGAGGGGAAAGCGGAGGCCAGAAAAATTCAACACAAGGCGTTAAATTACGAAATGGCAGATGGCATTTTGTATCGCAAATCATACATGGGTCCTCACTTAAGATGTGTGGACAAGCACAATGCGCAGTATCTGGTCCGGGAAATTCATGAAGGACTATGTGGAATCCACGCAGGCCCGCGTATGGTAGTAGCTAAATTCATGAGTGTGGGCTATCACTAGTCGGGCATGCACGTAGACGCTGTAGAACTCTTACGTAAGTGCACGTCATGTCAACGTCATGCTCCAAAAACACTCCGCCCAAAGAACCCCTGGTCCCAGTAACTGCGGCATGGCCTTTCCAGCAATGAGGCATCGACTTGGTAGGTCCTTTCACAGACGCACCGGGCGCAGTAAAATTTATAGTGGTAGCAGTAGATTACTTTACTAAATGAGTAGAAGCCAAGGCCCTCTCATCGACTACCGCAATGGTAATTCGGAAATTCATCTGGGAGCACATCATATGCCGCTTCGGGTTACCATTGCGCATCATTACCGATAATGGTACCAACTTTGTGTCGGAAGATCTGCAAAAATGGTTAAAGGAGATGAGCATTGAACATAGTTTCGCCTCTGTGGTACACCCGCAGGCGAATGGACAAGACGAAAGCGTCAACAAGCAGATCATGGATGACATAAAAGCAAGACTGGGAACTGTAAGAAGGGGGTGGGTCGACGAACTCCCAAGCATTTTATGGGCTCACCGTACTATGCCAAAAACCAGCACAGGGGAAACACCATTCAGCCTCGTTTACGGTTCAGAGGTAGTAATCCCAACAGAGATAGGCCTCCCATCACCATGAATGCTAGCCATGGAGGCACGAAACAACGAACTCGAGCGCAGACTCGACCTGGATCTCCTTGAAGATAGGCGCGAAAATGCAGCCTTCAGCGAAGCCAGGTACAAATCAAAGCTAGAGAAATATTATAATATGCTCGAGTGCGCATATGCACCTTTGTTCCAGGAGATTTCATTCTACGAGACATTGAGGCCTTCAACGCTGAGAAACCAGGGAAACTCGCGCCCAAATGGGAAGGACCATACATCATCAACGAAGTCCTGGGAAAAGGCACGTATACCCTAAAACGGCTTGACGGAACAGACGTGCCCCGCACCTGGAACGCGCAACAGTTGCACAGATGCTATATGTAGTTGACTCATCCGCTCTTACACAACATAACAACAGTCATCGCTTGCGTATACATCATAGTTATCATATTTGTTTACTTTGTATCTACTGGCGCCTGCGCCTTATCCGAATCAGTACAAAGTTTTACTTCTGTTACGATCTAGTGTTTATTACAAAATGCATGCAATTTCTTTTGGTAAGCGCGAAAACACTATGGTAACATGTTACAAGTCTCATGAACGGCTCGAGTCCACACAAGATCCGGACCTACGTTCACACATGAGCTTTATACCATCTTTATTCGCCTTATCTACACAAAGTAATTATACACATGCAAGACATTGTAATCCAAACATATCTTATATTCGAAATAGTTACTTGTGCACCAAACGCATTTAACAAAAAAAATTTACATGCACAGCAGTGCATCAGCAAGTTACTTGTGCAGTAAGCAGCACTAACAAAATATATGTGCACAACAGTGCATCAGCAATATCTACAAAAAGCGACATACATCCCAAACTTATAGTTAATAAGGTATAAACTACACATCAGGGAACAGGGCCAACACTTCAGCAGCAGTGTGCAATGCCTCCCCATACCACTCTAAAGGATGGGGATCAACGATCCAGTCACCATCATCTTCTTCACCAACCGCAACGGATGACCCCAACTGAACTCCGGCCAGATTCACACAACGACGGTCCTGATAACACCGTCTATACACTATCTTACATCGACCCCTCTGGTCGGACGGGAAAACTCGCACCAAGGCATCTGCCGACAGTAACTTAGCACTAGTAAACCCAACTATTTGAGGGACGACACCCCTATTACCTGATGATCCAGTGTTCATAAGACTTCCACCTCCGACAGCCTTATCTGACACTTGGTCTCTGAGACGAACCATAGCATCAGCAGCATCAAGGGTCTTCAAGATTTCAGGAACCTTCTGTGAACGGCATTTTCGACTCGTGTTCATATTTACCAAATCTAGTAAAAAGAAATGATACACATCTATATATATATATAGATATATATATAAAGGCCTAAACAACTTGACGTAAGCATAATTAAGTGAAGAGTAAGAAATTGTAATGATTAATGTCAAATCGCCACCTTCTAAACGGCGGCGTCACAGTAATCATCGATTTTATTAATGGCTTCTGACAGCATCAGACGCCTGCACACATTCCCACAAGCTACAGTTTCAATAGGAAGGCGATCAGTCAAACACTTAGTCATCTCCTAACATACTTCACACTCACAGTCACAATCAACATATACCACCATACATCCACTGTAGCATAATTACCATTTCAGTTCAACTTGAAGGAAAAAGTATCTTCTATAAGAAGATTCCCCCTACCTTTACGCCAAAAACTTCTCAAAGCAATAAGCGCACAATACCTTTTACATAGTCCAGTGCTCCACTCACTTGCATAAGAGCAACACTGGAGTGGAGGACTTGAAGGGGTATGGTCCCAAAAACCTCGCGCAGGCTCATGAAACCATACCATAATCCCACCACATAAGCATCTTTAAACGAGAACCCCGCGCGGCTGCGCACCGGTTCCAAACAAAACATAGAAGAAAACAATCTTCAAAACAATTATACGCCGGAGCAAGGGTAAATCTAACACTCAACTAACACCCTTGCGCAGGGCTCGGGAAAGGATACAGTTAGGCTCGAGGTTAAGATCCTGAACACCTCCGCGCGTCCAGAGTTAAAACTTAAGCAGAAAAGTATCCCCTTTCTGTTGTAACGGGATTTACATGTGGCAGAAGCATAAAGGATTACAGCTAAGGACCTTCTGGAAGATTTCATCGTGCACCACCATTCATTTGCAACCGAATGGTGACGTGGCATCATCCTGGACATCCATCTAAGTCACGATGATGGCACCAACTTGAAGAAGGATCCACACTAATCCACTTTCCACGTGGCATTCCCCCAGCCGTTGGTCACTCTCACGATCCGTGTGCATACACATAACGTTAGGGATTAACGGAAAAGAGGATAACCGCTTACGGAAGATGCTTTCCTTTCTATCTCCATCAACAGATTTCCTGCCTAAATCCGACTATAAATAAGGAGTTGCAGGTATGATCTCACAAGTTACATTCACTTCACTTTCACTACTCTTTCTTCTTCATTGAGATCTGTACTTATTCTCACGCCGGAGGGTGGTCAAGGAGAGAACCCCCATTCTCCCTGTGGCGAGTCTAACGGCTGTCTGTTTTGTAGATATCGTCGGAGAAGAAACTCAGCTAAAATCAAACAAGAGGACTCACCCCTTTTATGCAGAACTAAACCTCTGGTCCGATTGATTCCGATCATTCGAACCATTGTTTCTTGAATAAGGAAGGTAGGATACTCGGTGAAGGTATGCATTCAAGAGCCCTCCTCATTTAATACTCACATACTTCATTTATTCCGACAACCTCGGGCCGCATTCAACACACACAAAATATTATCCAGAATTCACACCAACAGAGAATATTCTGGCGATCATAAACTCGTCGGAATAAGATTCTCATTCCTCTGGAAAGTTTACTTATTCTCACGTCGGAGATTGGTCACGGATTCCTCCCCCCCCCCCCGGGGGTCCCCCTTGACGAGGCTAACGGTGTTTTATTTTGTAGGATAGCGACGTGAAGCCTTTACAACGTTCACGAGACCCAATGACCGTCAGCCTGGACCTAAGGAGTCGACATTGGCACCATCCGTGGGACCTAGTCTGTCTAGTAATCCTGCTTAGAACTGAAACGCTGTAAAGGATCGCCATCCATCTGAACCAACATGGCTACACCACCACCTCCATTGCCTCCAAACTCTCTGACGGTGAAAATGGTGCAGAGCACCAATGACGTGGTAACGGTTGAAAATGTCACCCATGAAGAGGAAGCTGGCAACAGGGTTGAGCCATCAGAGAAAAGGAACACCATCACGTCAGATTTCGTAGCCATGCACAGGGACGAACTCAAGAAGCAACTAGAAGATTTGGAAAGACAAGAGAGGTTGGAGAGTTTAAAAACCTGGCTCTCCTTCGATACACCGTCCAACAAGGAAGGCACTGGCTCGCATGGAAAAGGTAACGATCTTGATCCCTTGGATGCCTTCATGACTGCCCTAAGGCAAATGACTCCAGAGGAACGAGAAGGGCTGATGAAAGAAAGGGAACAGAAAGGGAATGATAAAGAGGGTCAGGATGATGGTGGGTTGAATAAACCCTACTTACCCAAAGACTTGGCTGAGGTTTCGAAGTTTACTAAGAGAATAGCCGAGGCACCCATGCCTCCAAAACTCAAGCCTCCATTGAACCAAGACAGGTACGACGGAACCAAGGACCCGGAAGATCACTTGCATGCCTTCAGGGGTGCTGGACAGGTGGGACGATGGTCGATGCCCACCTGGTGTCACATGTTTCTTCAAACACTGACTGAAGGAGCCAGGCTCTGGTTTGACAGCCTCCCGACTGGGAGCATAGACAGCTATGAAGAGCTAAGTGAGAAGTTTCTTTGGAACTTCAGTCAGCAGAGAAAGGTGATTAAGAATCCCAACGAGATCATGCACATTCGACAGAAAGACAACGAACGAGTGGACCAGTACATGGAAAGATTTATCAGGGAAAGTATGAACATCAAGGACGTCCCCGAAGTGATGAAGATTAGCAGCTTCATAAACGGGTTGAAGCATACTCAGTTGTGTGAGAAACTAGGGGAAGAATTCCCTGAGACCTTTGATAATCTCATGGACCGAGTCAGAGCGTTTGTCAGAGGAAAGGACACGGTCAGCAAAGCCAAGGAACTGGACGCTCCGCTTCGGAGGACCAACCCAGCACCCAAGCCTTAGGAAAAAGGTACCTTCTGTCCCCAAAAACCTACCTTTGATAAAATACAACATGACAGGACAAGAACGATGTACTCTCCTTACAAACCCCGAGGATATGCCCCCTATTCCGATAGTTTCACCCCCTAACCAAGACCCCCAGCGAGATACTGGCCACGAAAAAAGTCAGGAGCTCTTTCCCTAAGCCCCCCTCCCGATGAAACCAGGACCAAAAGCTCACCCGAATGAATATTGTTAATTCCATAAGGGCTTTGGTCACAAGACAGATGATTGCATGTATTTGAAAAGAGAAACAGAAGCGGAAGTGAAGACAGGTAAACTGTCTCACCTTGTCAAGGAAATCAAGGAGGGGGGACAGAAAGGGAATGGACGCCAAGGGGGGAGAACCTGACAGAGCATATGTGGACATGATCAGAAAAAGAGACGAGTACGACCCCACCAGAAGTGTTAAGGACCGGGTATTGGGCCCCTCAAACTGCATGAAGGCCCCCATATTAATGCCACACTTGGAAGAACATGAGGTACAAAGGCTCCCCCTTAACATCTCTGCCATAATAGCTGGTCACAGGGTGGCCCGGATACACGTGGATGGGGGGAGCGGGGTAGAGCTGATTTACGAATATTGCTTCCTAAGATTTGATAGAGACGTGAGGGATAGGCTGGAAGAGGATTCGATTCCCTTGGTAGGCTTCAACAATAGTGTCTCTCATCCCCTAGGGAAGACCAGGCTCCCTTTCATAGTTAGGGTGGGGGACCGGGTCCGGACCATGGAGCTCACTTTTACCGTGGTCCGAGCCCCCTCCAAGTACAATGCAATCTTGGGCAGACTAGGGATTAGGGATTTACATGCCCAAGCTTCAACCCCCCACGGAGCCTTAGTGTTCCAGACTCCTCGAGGGCTGGCTTGGGTAAAGTCGTCGTATGAGATTGTGTCATCAGTTTTAGAAGGTGAAGTTGGGAAGAACTCCCGGGAGGAAGGAGTAGAGAATTGGGCACTTAGCGACAGGATTCCGGAGCAAATAGTAAAAGTGGCGAAACACCTCAGCGACAATTGCAAAAGTGCACTCAAGGAACTATTTCTCCTCAACACAGACGTTTTTGCCTTCCAAAATGGAGATATGACCGGGATCCCCAGGAGTTTGACAGAACACAGGCTTAACACCCATATCTGGGTATGGCCTGTTAAACAAAAGAAATGAAGCATGGGGCCAAGTAAGAGAAGGGATGCTTGTGAAGAAACAAGAAAACTCCTCAGGGCTGGGATAGTCAGGGAGGTCAGGTACCCTTCCTGGATAGCCAATCCAGTGATGGTCAGCAAGAAAGATAGGGGATGGAGAATGTGTATAGATTATAAGGATTTGAACAAAGCATGTCCCAAGGATTGTTACCCACTCCCAGAGATAGATGTCCAGGTTGACTCCTTAGCCCAGTACCCTTTGAAATGTTTCCTAGACGCATACAAGGGTTATCACCAGATCCAAATGTCATTGGAAGATGAAGAAAAGACTGTGTTTGTGATGGATGAAGGCACCTTCTACTACACCAAAATGCCCTTCGGGTTGAAGAATGTAGTAGGAACATCTCAAAGATTCATGAACACCTTGTTTAGGGAGCAGTAGGGAAGGAACCTGGAAATGTATGTAGATGACATCATCATAAAAAGCCTCACAGAAGTGGCCATGCTGGAGGATATAGCAGAAACGATCCGGACCATGCAAGAAGTTAACATGAAGTTGAACCCCGGAAAGTGCTACTTTGGGGTAGAAGAGGAGAAGTTCTTAGGAGTAGTAGTTACCAAGGGAGGGATTAAGGCAAATCCTGAGAAAACATAAGTAGTGGCCGAGATGTGATCCCCAGGTCCCTGAAGGACATTCAACAGCTGAACGGAAGGTTGATAGCACTCAATCCCTTCTTGTCCAAAGTGGCGTATAGGACCTTACCGTTCATGAAAGTCTTAAAGGATTGCCTCCAGACAAACAGATTTAAATGGACCCCAGAGGCCGAAGCCGCTTTTCAAGAGATGAAGGAACACATATGCAAGCTCCCTACCCTGGCCACCCTAGTGCCGGGAGAAGACCTGTTCCTATATCTGTCAGCATCAAGAACTACGATCAGTGCAATCATGTTGGTGGAAAGGGAGGAAAAGCAAATCCCCATATACATCATCAGTAGGACCCTCAAGGGTCCGGAGGAGCGATACATGCCGCTGGAAAATCTAACCCTCGCATTGATCTTTGCCTCCCAGAGACTCCGAAGGTACTTCCAAGCTAATAATTATTAACAGACCAACCCCTCCAGAAGGTGTTGAGGAGACTCGAGCTCTCTGGTCGGTTGGCCAAGTGGGCTGTAGAACTCGGAGAACATACCCTAGAGTACAGGGCAAGAACTGCCATGAAAGGTCAAGTGCTAGTTGACTTCTTAGCATAAGTGCCTGAGGAAGAAGAAAGAGAGCTCCTCAAATGGAAAAAGCTGGAAGAGGAGGAGAAAAAGAGGGAGGAGGAAGCGATTGGGAAGCTATTCATAGACGGGGCTTTGAGTGAAGAAGGGAACGGAGCGGGAATCACCCTGATAAGCCCCGAGGGAATCGAGTTGACTTACGCGATCAGGCTAGACTTTGAAAACACCAACAATACCGTGGAGTATGAGGTACTTCTTGCAGGGTTGAGACTGGCCAGGAAAATGAAGGCAACACACGTTGAGGCTAACACTGACTCCCAGCTGGTTGTGAAGCAATACATTGAGGAGTATGACACAAAAGACGACTCCATGGCTCGGTATGTGAACAGGGCGAAGGAGTTAGCCAAGACATTCAAAACTTTCAATCTTGAGTACATCCCTCAACGGAAGAACAGAAAGTCAGATGCCCTCAGCAAGCTGGCCCCGGTGGCTTTCTACCACTTGGCCAGGGAGGTAAAGGTGGAAGTCCTGCCCCCCCCTCCATCACAAATGAGGAGGTGGCAACGGTTGACAGAACTGGGGAGTCCTGGATGACACCCATCATGAACTTCATGAAAGACGAAACCTCCCAAAAGGTGAATGGCTGGCCCAGAAGGTAAGAGTGAAAGCTTTGCAGTATGGGCTCATAGAAGGAGAACTCTACCGGAGGTCATACTTAGGTCCTTCTCTGAAATGCGTGGATAAAGAAGAAGCGAAGTACGTGATACAAGAAATTTACTAAGGGATCTGCGGTATGCACTCAGGACCGAAGACAGTTGTGGCCAAGGCAATGAATACAGGATTCTACTGGCACTGAATGTATGAAACAACCCTGGAAGAGATCAGAAAATGCGATAATTTTCAGGTTCACGCCCCCATGACTCATCGCCATAAACACCCCATGGTCCCAGTCTCAACCTCTTGGCCATTCCAAAAATGGGCCATTGACATTATCGGACCACTCCCGGAAGGACCGGGAGGGGTCAAGTTCGTAGTAGTGGCCATCGACTACTTTACAAAATGGGTTGAGGCAAAACCGTTGGCGAAAATCATAGGGGAGCAGATGAAAAGTTTTGTCCGGGACAACATTATCTGCCGATTTGGGATGCCGCTGGAGTTGGTGAGTGACAATGGGGTTCAGTTTGGGGGGAAACCCTTCAGGCCCTGGTGTGAACAGATGCATATCCGACAAATCTTCACCTCGATCACTCATGCCCAAAGCAACGGGTTGGTAGAGAGAGCAAACCAAAGTGTGATTTGAGGGATAAAGGGAAGACTAGGACGAAAACAGAAGGGTTAGTTGGAGGAATTGTCGTTCGTCCTTTGGGCGTACAGAACAACTCCCAAGGTTTGCAACGGGGAAACCCCCTTTAGCCAGACCTATGGGATGGAGGCCGTAATCCCCGTTGAAATAGGGTCACCAACGACAAGGATGAGGCTGCGAGAAGACAAGAACGAACAGGACCTGCGGATGAACCTCAACCTCCTTGAGGAAAGGAGGGAGATTGCAGCGGTAAAAGAAGCCAAGTGCAAAGGACGGCTAGAGGGATATTATAATGCCAGGATGAAGAAGCTCAACTTGGTGCCCGGGGACCTGGTCCTAAGAGCCAATGAGGCCAGCTTACAAGAAAACACCAGAAAGCTAGGGCCTAAATGGGAGGGACCATACCGGGTCACATGGGCCAATGGCAAAGGGACCTGCAAACTGGAGACACTCCAAGGCAAGGAAATCTTAAGGACTTGGAACCTCATGCAGCTCCGAAAGTACTTTGTGTAAGAGGCAACTTTCTTTAGAAAAAACTGGAAAAATGGCCTAGGAGCCACTTTTGTAAGATGACTTATAACTAAGTCCTTTCTTCCTCTTTTTGTAAAACTATGTACTGAGGGTATCTTTTACCCCAACACATATGGTAGTGAATGATTCTCTTGTCTACAAATTATTCCAACACCCCAGGACTAATAAAAGATGCGGTCCGACGAACGGGTAATGCACTATGATAGATGTGTCTACTAACTGCAAACCCATTAAAAAGTAAGATAATAAATGACATACACGCGTGTAAGTCAGTATCGCAAACATACTGACCCCAAATGCCCGGCCGTGGGGCAGGACAAAGTCGACTCGTCCTAGGGAAACAGACAGCAGTTTACTGCCATGACCAACGATTGCAAACTTGTCTATAAACTACTCCCTTACAAGCAATACGAATTTGTAAACAAGCTATAAATTAAGTGTACGAAAACACACTAAAATACTCGCAAGCAAGCTAACAAGCCAGGAGGTATGCCGCAGTGGAAATCTGTAAGAAAAAGCCACAGGAAAGAGACCGGCTCCTGTGCTCTGCTATGCCCCGGAAGTAAAAGAAGTCCAAGGAAGGACACAATAACTAGCAGCTTCCGAGCCATCCACGCTGGGCCACAGTTGCAAGCAATCCCTGCAAAAAGGAAAGCAACATGCAACCAACAAATAAAAATGCGCAAGCCTCAACATAACTAAACCACCAAGCATAACATAGTCAAACATTGGGAAGGCCCCAACACGAAGGCCTCCCCCCCAACCAAAAAAGCAAAAGTATCCAGGGTGCAGCATGTCAAGTGTTAAAGTACAACCATATCGAAAGTTATTGTTTTAAAAGGTGATTATGGAGAAGCTTCTCCAGACAGCGACTTGGGAGAGGAAGGGCCAGCAGGGGTGAGCAGGGCTTTGAGCTCATCAAGGGACATCAAGGGGTTTTCAAGAATCTTTCCAAGCAAAGCAGGGGTCTTCTCGCTAAACTTCTTATCCAACTTGGACAATTGCTTCTTGGCTTTTGAATTGTAAAGAAGAGTCTCTTTCCTCTCCAGAACCTGGGAAGAATGGGCATATCCATCCTTCAAACCTGCTTGATACCCCACAACCCTATACGCCCTGTATACCCTCTCGAAACTGTCCTTAAACTTCTCAGACTGAGAGACGACAGAGAGGAATAACCCAAATCCCTGAGAAATGAGCCAAGGACGTTCCCGAGCCAACTTCTGATTGTCCTCCATGGCTATTCCCCAATCGGTGTACAAAGTCTCCACGTCTGCTCCGGACACGGAAGCGACCTCCTTATGATGCTTCAGCTCTGCAATCACTTCCTCTTTCTCCTCCATCCAAGTCATCCGTTCCTTCTTCCAGGCTTTCTCCCTCTGCTCCAGCACCGCTCTGGTATTCTGAAACAAAGAGTGTTATTCGTATGAAAAAATAGGGAGGGAGAAAGGATGTCACCTTCTCCTCCAGCAGTTTTCTTTCAGCATCAGTTACCCGACACCGAAGCTCAGCAGCAAAGATTTGGGAGGTCGTTAGCTCGGTCAGTAACCCCTCGTTTATACTCTTTAGCTCGCTCACCCTCTGCAGCATACCGGCCCCCTAAAAAACCCTCGCAAATGGACATGCTGTACTGATCGTCAAAAAGGTCAGGGTCCAAAGCGAAATTCATAAACCTATGAGGGGGAGGGACGACATGATTCATGAAGTCTCGGGTGGTCTCTGGGGTCCCCACGACAGTGGAAGTAGTGATCTTCCACTTAGGGACATAGGGAACAGGGAGACCTTCGGTAAATAAGGGAGCCAAGGGGGAGCGAGGGAAAGGGCCTTCAGGCTGCTTGAGCTTGCTAGTGCTAGTGGCCCGAAGGCAACACTGGTTTCCGGAACTTTTTCCTTAACACGAGAGAAAGCAGGAGTAGCAGGAATCACGATTGGGGCCTTGGAACTCCCCTGTTTCGAATAAAAAAAGGGAAAGGAAAGGGAGAGTAAAGGACCGGAGCATACATGCATGTATATACGAATGAAAAACTTACAAGCAAAGGTTCACTAACAAGGATGGAAGACTTTGGATGCTTGGATAAGGATCCCTTAATACCAGTAGGAGGGACTTCAGATACAACTTTGGTTGCAGGAAAAGGTTTCTTACCACTTGCACTTCTAAGCCTCAGACCAATGTTCCGGAGCTCAGGGACTGTTGCCTTGGGATCAACCGCTAGATCCGCCTCCCGCTTCCTGGCTAAGCGACTCTCCAGGTCCTCGTCTTCATCATCACTTGAACCCTTCACCCAGAGGGAATTCGGGGAATCCTCGGCCTCTTCAGAAGATCCCTCCTCATGGGAAGGAGTCCCCTCTCCTTTCTCTGTAGCTGCGGTACCCCCAACATAAACGAAATTCCCTTTCCCAGGAGCTTTCCTCTCCAAAGCATGCCCCATTTCTGGGTTAACCACATCTCCAACCATGAATTTAATTCCTCTACAATCCCCCTGAAGCAAGCCCCACAACGTCATCTCTGCACAAAACAAACAAATAGTAGAGATGACTAGACGAGAAAGGTAAAATAGACAAGCACCCTAAGTGAGAAGGAGGATACCTTTCTTTCCAAAGTAAGCCTTCGGGTGGGCGGAATAAAGGGGACTCAGCCCCCCCATGGCCAAGACCCCCTCTGGAAAATTATAAGCCCTAGTTGGATTCTCATGCATCCTCTTCCACAACACCGTATCATTCACTGATAGAACTGGGACTCTGTCATCAATATATACTTTAGGATCCCTCAAGGGAGGGGATTCCGGGAACATAACAGCGGATACAAAGATGAACCTGGTTTTCCACTCCTTAGGATAAGTGGATGTGGGCATGAATGAGTAACATGGCGGGGAGACGCCGTCTTTCCGTTTAGCAAAAGTGAACCAGTCTCCGTCTGGCACAAGTTTGTAAAACATGAAAAAAAGGGGCACCGACGTTTCACCGGAAACCGCCACACAAGAAAGTTCAAAGTGCACCACCCTCATAAAAGCAAGGGGGTGCAACTGGGAGAAGTGAACACCGAAATGCTTCAAGAGTTCCACCTTAAACGGTGACAAAGGGTAACGGACACCACAGAAAGAAAAGGCCAAGTATAAAGGACGATTCTTTCCACCGTACAAATGACCGGATCACCAGGGACAGGAAGGGTCGGAGAAAACTGCTCGGGGATCTGGAATGTAGCGACGAAAGATTCAAGAACTTCGTTTGTCAATACTGAGCGTATTGATGTACGACGGTGCGACTCATCGTCAAGAATGATCAAAAGAGTTTTAGAGAGAAGTAAAGAAGAAGTTATGATGAAATGAGGGGCCGTTCCAGGTTTTAATGAAGACGCAGAGTAGAGGCGGTAACCGTCACATCAAGATTTTAAAAAATCAGGTTGGGATGGCACGTGCATCACAACAATCCCCCCAGCCGATGGATCATTCCTGATCTCATCAATCCTGATAACCGTTGCGTAATTGCCATCATTAAGGGGGCCCACTCTCCTTACCAAAATAGATGTTGCTACAGTTCCGAAGCTACTTGAGTTCAGCCCAGGATCATATGGCTCAGGCCTCATGACTAGGGACTAGATATGACTTGACGACGAGGCCTACTGATGATCCAGTGAACCCGTCTTGGGCTTCCATTATTTGGGCCGGCTCGTGAGCCTAAGTCAAACATTTTCTCTTGAAGAAAGAACCGGAGGAAAAGGCAGGAAATGCCAAGGATCCGATGTTCTGCTCTCATTTAATGCTTGATGGAGAGAGAGAAAGGGCAGTCGCCGGAACAGGAGTACAAGGCAGCTGGCCTCATTAATGAAGTCCGTAATCCGCCTGTTGAGACTCAGACACGTGTCTGAGTCTCCCAAAGCCTTGAAAATGCCGTTGGATGATCCCGGTAACCTGTCCAAGAAAGATAAGCAACCTCCATTATATAAGGAAGGTAGGATACTCGGTGAAAGTATGCATTTAAGAGCCCTCCTCATTTAATACTCGCATACTTCATTTATTCCGACAACCTCGGACCACATTCAACACACACAAAATATTATCCAGAATTCACATCAACAGAGAATATTCTGGCGACCATAAACTCGTCGGAATAAGCTTCTCATTCCTCCGGCAAGTTTACTTATTCTCACGCCGGAGCTTGGTCACGGATTCCCCCCCGGGGTCCCCCGTGACGAGGCTAATGTTTTGTTTTGTAGGATAGCGACGTGAAGCCTTTACAACGTTGACGAGAACCATTGACCGTCAGCCGGGACCTGAGGACTCGACATAGATGATCGAAGCTATCTATTTATACTTGCCAAAAGTCTTCATCGGAACCTAAGCGTCGATTTAGTAACAGATGCAATGTATCTGATCTATTTTTCACTATTTACACAAACTATTTACTAATTACAATTTAGACCTTAACTACGGTAACGAGGTTTCTAACTAAGTTTAACTAAACTGAATAGATCGATGATTAACCAACAACATTTATGGTGTAATTTTTAATAAAATATTAACATATGAAAAAATTCTTGCAATTTAAAAAAAAAGGATAATTTGAGAACTAGCTTGAGTTCGCGAAAAATCCTTTTATTTTTTTACTAACAAGAAAAAGATTTCCCCCCTCGAATCAACAGGAAATCTCCAACATTTTTGAGGGTTTTAGAATACAAATTTGGAAACCCGATTACAAAAATGGATGTTCGTCTTCGTTTTAGATGAGAAAAGAAGGTTTTTTCTGGGTTTACAACAGCCAAGGTCAATCTTTACACACTCTCATCACTTAATTTATGTTTTTCTTCATATTGGTTTCTATTTTCTTGAATATAGTTTCGTATGGAAACTGGAACTGCATAAAGTTTTTATTTTTAGTGAGTTTCAACAAAAGGAAAACAAAACAAAAAAAGGACATGGACCAATAGACAATTGACATGTGGGCACATGAACCAATCAAAACAAACCAAAATTGAACACTAAACACGAGGGGAAGTAAATTTACTAATTAATAGATGGAAATTATGTCTTATATATTACTATTAATTGTTACAAAAAAATTAAAAAAAAAATATACGAGAAAAGTTACATATTGTTATAAAATCAGATATACTCATATACATAACTCCCACCATAACCGTTTTGTCAGTTACACATAAGTATATATTATTGTATTGAATGATGAGATGAGAACTTCTTCCAAATTACAATTCATTTTCCCATAATTTCTTATCACGTTATCAACACGAGCTCAATATTTTCTTTTGAAGATCTCTTAAGTGCTTGTTTGGTGGTTGCTGTGTTGACGCCACTATCTTGCTAACATCCGCTCGGCTTTTCTTTTATTACAAATTCACTATTTCACCCATTCATAGGAAATATGTTTACAAGCTCCAATAAAGCTATCATTGGTGATGAATGTCTCGTTGATAGTGGTACTACCAACACTATTCTCAAACATAAGAAATTTTTCTCTGAGTTGTCTCCTGCAGAGACACTTGTGGGTACTATTTCTGGTGTGTGTGATCTTATAGAAGGCTCTGGAAGAGCAAGCATCATATTACCATCGGGTACTAAACTAATTATAAATGATTAGGGCTGTAAACGAACCGAACGTTCAGCGAACAGTTCGTGAACCGTTCGGCGGGAAGTTCGTTTATGTTCGTTCGTTTACTAAACGAACGAACATGAACAAGAAATTTCGTTCGATTAGTTAAATGAACGAACATGAACAGAGGTCTCGTTCGTTCGATTGTGTTCGTGAACGTTCGGTAAGGTGTTCGTGAACGTGTTCGTGAACATTCGTTGATTTGCATTCGTTTATATTCGTATGTTTGTGTTTTAATTGAAGATCTTTGTACTTTCTTATATTTTATTTGTACTTTTTATATTATTAAACTTTTATTTATTTTATTACCCTAACAATTAAACTAGGAAACTCACTTTCACCTTGTTTATGCATCATTTTCCTTTCATTTCTCATTATTTACATCGGCGAATACGATTGACCTCCGTGCCACAATAAGGGATTCAAGTTCGAGTGCTACTCTCTGGGCCATCTATCTTTATCCTTCGTCGCGTTTGCCAAATTTATTTGTGTTCGTGAACCGTTCGCGAACACGCTCATTTCCTTAATGAACGAACACGAACATAAAATTTCGTTCGGTAAGTGTTCATGAACACATTTATTTCCTTAACGAACGAACACGAACAATGCCTTGTTCGTGTTCGTTCGGTTCGTTTACAGCCCTATAAATGATGCATTATACTCTAATAAATCAAGACGAAATTTACTTAGTTTTAAAAGTATTCGACAAAATGGTTACCACCTCAAAACAACATCCGAAAATAATATTGAATACTTACAAATTACTTCAAATGAAAATGGCAAAGATACCATTGTAGAAAAGCTAAAAGCTTTCTCCTCTGGATTATATTGTACAAATATTACTCCTATTGAAGCATACATGGTGGTGAGTAACCATATGTTACTAGATAAAGACACATTCACAATATGGCATGACCGACTAGGTCACCCAGGTAACATAATGATGAGGCGAATAATTAAGAACGCAAATGGGCACCCTCTTAAAAATTTAAAAGTCTTACAATCAACAGATTTATTATGTGCGGCATGCTCTCTAGGCAAACTCATTACTCGGCCCTCACCAACTAAATTGACACAAGAAAACCCCTCATTTTTGGAAAGAATCCAAGGGGACATCTGTGGGCCTATACATCCTCCTTGTGGTCCATTTCGCTATTTCTTAGTCTTAATTGATGCCTCATCGCGATGGTCACACATGAGTCTTTTAGCTACCCGAAATGTAGCGTTTGCCCGACTATTAGCGCAAATCATACAGTTGAGAGCTCATTTCCCTGAAAATCCAATTAAAACCATACGAGTGGATAATGCAGGAGAATTCACATCCCAAGCTTTTAACGATTATTGTATGTCGATTGGGATAAAGGTTGAACATCCAGTAGCTCATGTTCATACACAAAATGGTTTAGCTGAATCATTAATTAAACGATTACAAATAATCGCTAGACATCTCCTGATGAGATGCAAATTGCCATCTTCTGCATGGGGACATGCTATTTTACACGCTGCTGCACTAATCCGATTAAGACCAACTGCCGATCATGAATATTCCCCATTACAACTGGTCTCCGGAAGAGAACGAAATCTGTCCTACCTCAAAATATTTGGTTGTGCGGTATATGTACCGATATCGCCACCACAACGTACCATAATGGGACCACAGAGAAGACTGGGCATTTACATTGGTTTTAATTCCCCTTCTATTATTAAATATTTAGAACCATTAACAGGTGACATGTTTACAGCACGCTTTGCTGACTGTCAGTTTAATGAGACAGTATTCCCAGTCTTAGGGGGAGATAAGACTAAAGAAAGACTGGTAACACAAGAGTTAACATGGAATGCATCATTATTATCGAATCTCGACCCTCGAAGTGGTCAATGTGAATCTGAAGTCCAAAAGATTATACATTTGCAAAGAATCGCAAATGAATTACCAGATGCATTCACAGACACAAATAGGGTGACAAAGTCACATATACCAGCATCAAATGCACCTGCTCGAATTGAAGCAATCCCAGAAGCGATTACCATACAAAGAAAACGTGGGAGACCAATAGGTTCCAAAGATAAGAACCCACGTAAGCGAAAAGAGCAGAATAAATCAGTTGGTGAAAATTTAGTAAATGAAACCCTAGAAGAGGTAAATGTCCCAGAAGAGACAAATATAATTCCATAGGAAAATGAAAATCAAGAAGACACACTGGTACCAAACGAAAATGAGATCTCTATTAATTATGTACAAAATAGTACAATATGGAACCGAAATGAAACACGTGTTAATGATATATTTGCATATGCTATAGCAACAGATGTAATCAATGAAAATAATTACATACCTAAAACTCTAGAAGAGTGCATGCACAAAATTGATTGGCCAAAATGGCAAGAGGCCGTAAAGGCTGAGTTAGATTCGCTTGAAAAACGAAATGTTTTCGGACCTGTAGTCCGAACACCCATAGACGTCAAACCAATAGGTTATAAATGAGTGTTTGCTATAAAAAGAAATGAAAAGAATGAGATTGTACGATACAAGGCACGTCTTGTAGCACAAGGGTTTTCCTAAATCCCAGGAGTTGATTATGAGGAAACGTATTCCCCTGTAGTGGATGCGATAACCCTTAGATTTCTAATTGGCCTTGCAATCTCAGAAGGACTTCAAATGAGACTTATGGATGTCGTCACCGCATACTTGTACGGGACACTAGAAAATGACATCTACATGAAAATCCCTAAAGGATTAAAAATGCCCGAAGCATTAAAATCAATACCTCGAGACATGTGTGCTATAAAGCTAAAAAGATCTTTATATGGTCTTAAACAATCTGGCCGCATGTGGTACAATCGGCTCAGTGAATATCTCGAAAAAGAAGGATACAAGTCTGATGTAATCAGTCCATGTGTTTTTATAAAAAGATCACTCTCAAAATTCACTATTGTAGCAGTCTACGTTGATGATATAAACATCATCGGAGCTCCTGAAGAGATAGAAAAAACTGCTAATATATTAAAGAGAGAATTTGAGATGAAAGACCTTGGCACAACAAAATTATGTCTCGGCCTGCAGTTTGAGCATTTAAGAAACGGTACATTCATCCATCAGTCAAACTACATCCAGAAGATGTTAGTACGTTTTAATATGGACAAAGCTCATCCGTTTAGCATACCCATGGTTGTCCGACTGCTAGATCCTCAAAAGGATCCTTACCGCCCTCAAGAAGAAGGCGAAGAAGTACTTGGTCCAGAAGTACCATACTTAAGTGCGATCGGTACTCTTATGTATCTTGCAAATAACACGAGACCCGATATTGCATTCTCGGTACATGTACTAGCAAGATATAGTTCAAACCCAACACGTAGACACTGGAATGGAATAAAACACATATTCCGATATATTTGCGGGACACAAGACTTAGGTCTTTTCTACCAGAAATGTCAAAAGTCCCAGCTTGTTGGGTATGCTGATGCTGGATATCTATCAGATCCACATAAAGCAAAATCTCAAACAGGTTATGTATTCACATATGGTGGCACAACAATTTCTTGGAAGTCAACTAAGCAAACACTTACAGCAACGTCATCAAATCATGCCGAACTAATTGCACTATATGAAGCTGGTCGAGAATGCGTGTGGTTGAGATCAATGATTACTCACATACAAGAAGCATGTGGATTAGAACAGATCAAGAAGGAGCCGACGATTATTTATGAAGACAATGCTGCTTGCATAGCTCAGATCAAAGAAGGTTACATCAAGGGTGATCGAACAAAGCACATTTCACCAAAATTCTTCTCAACATATGACTTGCAGAAAGAAGAGGAAATTGATGTTTGCCAAATCAAGTCAAGTGAAAATTTAGCTGACCTATTCACAAAATCTTTACCAAGAAACAGTTTCGAGCAACTATCACACAAGATCGGTCTTCGTAGATTGAAAGATGTTTGTTGAATTCAGGGGGAGAATTATACACGCTGTACTCTTTTCCTTGACTAAGTTTTGTCCCATTGGGTTTTCTTAGTAAGGTTTTTAACGAGGCAGCATAACTGGTCCAGCAGTATCAGTTTATCTCATAGGTCCTGAAGTACCGATTTAACATCATCCTGACGCATGTTAATTTGTGTATAATGAATAGTAATGTATATCTGATGGGGAGTGTTATAAAATCAGATATACTCATATACATAACTCCCACCATAACCGTTTTGTCAGTTACACATAAGTATATATTATTGTATTGAATGATGAGATGAGAACTTCTTCCAAATTACAATTCATTTTCCCATAATTTCTTATCACATATGTGTAAATGTGTAATAAAGGTGTTTTTATTTTTTGCGAAAAAATTACACATGTATTATTGTTTTACAGCATATGTATTTGTGTACATATATAACTTTTTAAGTTTCTTAAGGGGCTGTTAAACGTACCCCTTTTTTTTATTTGTTGTACCCCTCCCCTAAGTTTTCAAGTAAGTACAATTCAAACCTTCTATTTTCTCAATTTGAATTCTCCTAATAATCTATTGATATTATAATCTTATAAAAAACTTTATAATCTTTTGATATATAATCTTATAAAAAACTTATCAATATTATTTTTTGAAATTTATATTTATATTCAAATATAATTTTATGATCTTACAACCGTTTTAGAAAATAATTTATTGTTTTTTTGGGCTAAATGCACCTCCTCTTTTACTCTTTATACCCCCCCCCCCCCCCCCTTCTAAAAATATAGTTTTTATGTTGTCAAATTTCATCTCTATAGGATCTTTAGTTTTAGTTTTATTCTTTTTTTTTGGAACACGCACGTTGTGACAAAACCTATCAAACATGATTTTTTTAGGAACAAGCTCAATACGATTACAAACTAATGGCAGGTAGGCGAGCAACAAGCTGCGCCGCTACCCCCTTCTGAATAGATAGGCATTCATTCCGTACAAAACTTTAGATAAGACTTGGTTATATAATTTAATTAATTTTTTGAAATATTTAAAAATTTGGATAAGACTTGATTATTGAATTTAATTAATTTTTTAAATGTTTAATTATATAAATGTTGATATGATAATGGAGAAGCTTTGTGCGACGATGATCATCTTGTATTCCACTAAATCATATGTTGAAATAGTTTTGCTCCAACTTGTAACCATATATTCTGGTAATTAAAAGGGAAAAACTTTAACCACCATGGAATCATATTTTTAGTTGTTAGACCCTCTGTAGTGGGGCATGATGTGTGGCTTTTTTTTTTATGGATATTGCCCCGAACACCATGACGGGCGGCGCTATGGGGGTCAAATTGGTGGATGGCGCCATGCTCATAGCGGCGTGATGTTTGGTTTGAATTTTTTTTTATTTTCTAGTTTTTCCCCTCACTCACTCACATACATATATATACATACATATGTATAATTGAAGGCGGTATTGGCCGGAAAATCGGAGAAGAAGACAGGAAGCGGTTTTTGATTTTGAAAGTTTTTGGGTTCGACACATTTGGTCCCTGCATTTTCTTAAATATCTAAATTGTTTTTTAAAACTTGGTTTTTAAAACACATTTGGTCCCTGAAAGTTTTGTAGAAGAAAACTTGGTTTATAATTTAAAAAAGTTAGAAATTAATTAAAAAATAAAAATTAATTAATTGAGTAATGATGAGGTAGGGGCTTTATGACTACGGGCTCTAGTGACATAACGCCTCATAAAGCCCCCGTGTGACGTGTCACGACACGTGTCGTATAATGCTCCCAAACGGGCTTTACGACTTTTGATAGCCTTAAAAGCAAAACAGATCTCTAAAAAATAGAAAACTTATTCATCTGATATTATAATTTAACAAATACTATAAAATATTTAGGGTTTGAATTTTTCGGGTACCACAGATAAATTCAAAATTTTAAAATTAGTTCTATACATACATAATTGATACAAACTACCCCCACCCCCACCCCCATCCATCGCGCACGCGCATTGTGGTGGGGTCGTAAAGCCATGATAAATAGCACAAATACCACACCACCGCCAGTGAACACCAACACTGAAGTTGCGGCGTGTTAATGCGAAGAAATGAGACCGAGATGTAAAACATGGAAAATAATAACTAAGTCGATTAAAGACCCGGGTGTTGCGACGGGCCTGTCAAACGGGAAAAAAATAGATGACATAAAAACGTTGAACCACACACGCATGTTGCACCATGTTAACTTGCAAAATATAGAAAGAAGCATAAAACAAACCGTAAAAAATATTGAACCACACACGAACGTTGCGTCATGTTAACTCGCAAAATTTAGCACATAAGGCAAAACATAAATTTTGCGAAATATGAAAAGTTAGGGGACCAAAGTTGAAAGTAAAAAAAAATTGTAAGATTAAACCGGAAAAGATGAAAACTTTTGGACTAAAAGTAAAATATCAATTAACTTTAGGACTAAAAGTATAACATTATATAATTTTTTTTTTGAAAACCACCCTATGCATAGAGTACAACACCTATATGCATTAAAATTGTGAACACGTTGTAGGATTGTGTTTGACTCCCGAACGATTGCGAACGATACGTACGACGTGCGGAATCCGTGCACGTGTGTGGACCGAACACAAGAACAAAATATAATGATGATTCGATTATAGATCTAACAATGTTTACACCTTGAATCACCTCTTTGCTACTTTCTATCTCTAGAATCCAAAGCTCTCCAAAGAAAAAAGTGCAAAAGTTCTCAAATGGAAACATAACATGACTATTTATAGGACTCTAATAAGGAAGGTTTCCTTATTTACAATAATGTCATTACCCTACATTTAATGCTCTAAAACCTTGTTTTGTTCCATTTCTTGCTATGATTTGGATTGACGGAGGCGATAGACATTAGTGCACTCACAGACTCCCCCTTGGATATTGCCGCAGTCAATCTTGTAGCTTTCTATCTTTTCTCTCTCTTTGAGTCTTCACGAAGCTTTGACATCTTCAGCAACCATAGACTCCCTCTTGCTCTAACAGACTCCCCGTGGATCTGCGTTCTGACTCCTCAGTTTCTCCTTTCATCTAACTCTATCTCCAGACTCCTCCTTTCTTCAAGCTTCCGTGCTTTTAGGATCGTCACCTGCCTTTCCGATTACAAGCTCCCCCTTTGCATCGAGCTCGTCTTCAGACTCCCCCTTAGCCTTAGCTATCAGGATCGTAATCTGGCTCTTTCATCTGCAATATCTCAAACGTTTATAAGATATATGACAATTTTAAGATTGAAAACCTAGCTCTAAACATAAGCTGGAGCATTTCAAATATGTGACAGTGAAAGCTTTTTAGGTTTTCTCGGGAATGATGACCCGACTATTAAAATATTTTTGTATCAAGAACCTGGCTCTATTGCATAAATGTAACAATATGTATTTATCCAGGATTACCCGACTCTACTCCCCCTATCAAATGACTTTATATTTGACAATCAAAGTATCCAAAACCTCACGATTTATCATCCAAGTCCAACTTAATGACCTTGGAGATTTCACAAACTGTTTTTAATTTTTGTTTAAAACATTCAAGTTTCAAATTAATGAACTTGCTTTATTTTTACGAGACATGATCAGCATACTTAGATTTTGAAACTCGGCTCTCAGACTTCGGTTGTCAAAAATAACGTTGAATCAAAATCTATTTGTATTTTTCTGAAACATAAAGCAGTAAACAAATATTTACTGACAGTATTTTTGTTTGAGTTTGTGACAACTGGCACGAAACCGGTAATTTTCGTACACTTTAATTATTATTTAATGACTATAATTATGTGCTTAAACGTCAACATTTTCTGATTTCATACTATACAAGTGAATTCATGCACGATTAATACTACAAAATATTGCTTTATGCATTAACAAGAGCGTTGCGTCAGAAATACTAGTAGACTCACCAGTAAGACACATTGTGTCAACAGAATTGCAGAAAGCAGTCAGACATTAGAATTGAGGCCTAGGTGTAGGTCCAACGACAAGAATGCATTAAAACCCAAGAGTACATACAAGGGTATAGACGCTCCGAAAGCAAAAATACGCACTAAAAAGCACCCGAAACGCACTTTAAGTGCAGAATTTTATTAAATTAAGCTATAACCAGCTTTTAAACAATAAAAGACCATGCAGAATTTATGTTTTATTGTCCAGAATACTTTCCTAAGAGTTGGGAATTAAAAGGGTTACAAAAAGACACTTTGCGGAATAATTAAGCACTTTAACGGAACAGTATCCAACCGAACAACCGAACATTACCCGGGACACCAAGTTTTTCTCAAATACTCTGTTTTATTATTTTTGGCTAGTCATGATCCTCGTTTACCCTAACACCCATTAAAAATCAAATAAATAACATATGGAAATATAATACTTGGAATCTAACTACCATTTACAATTTAGTTGCAAATTTTACATAACACCCCCCCCCTAAACCGATTTTCAGCCATAGGTGGACCCACAAATCATCCACCATGTTCTCATATCTTGCTCAAGATTTTATCTCAATTATTTATTAGATAG
This sequence comes from Helianthus tuberosus, assembly GCA_030545235.1. Classification (NCBI taxonomy): domain Eukaryota; kingdom Viridiplantae; phylum Streptophyta; class Magnoliopsida; order Asterales; family Asteraceae; genus Helianthus; species Helianthus tuberosus. Next base: position 142,783,731 of record CM060380.1, on the reverse strand, counting down.
GTTACTTGCTTTGGTGACCAAAATATGTGATAGTATCTACATAAAGCATGGCCCCTAAGATCACAATCACACTTCATCATTTCACCTCTCTCACCTCACTCTCTCTCTCATTTCGGTCACCCCTAAACCGAACCCACCACCACCATTTTACATCTTCATCTCCTTCAATAACAAGCTCCATTCAAGCTTCAAAGTTGATCCATGGAAGTTGCATCTTGAAGGGCTTTCAAAGGAGCCTTGTTTCTTGCTTATTCTTCATCTTTTTCTCATCATCTTCATCACTAGATCCTACCCTAGCCTTGTGCTAGTAGTAAGTTACTTGTACACCCTTGTTCATCTTGTTTTTGGTGATCAAAAATTGTAGTTTGATGTTCATGTTTAAATCACAAGAACAAGAACACTAAGAGGATGAATATGAAACTTTACATGAAACTTGAACATAAAAGTTTACTTGAAGATGAAATCTTGTTGGTTGAGGGTTGGGTTAAATCATACATGATACTTGATCGTTGGTTTCTTGATAAACCCGTTGTTCGGACATTTGTTAATATGATTTAGTAACGATTTAACTACAAAGAAACATGCTGATTTGCATTTTCAGCCAACTTCAAAGGGCTGTAAACCGACCATAATAACTCGAAAAACAGAATGTAAGAAGCCTAAATTATGTATTTTCGAAAAACGGATCAAATGGCACTGGAATCGTAATTTTTCGAAGTCGTTTACTATTTTTAAAGGGCTATTTTTGGACAGCAGCTCAAGCTGCGATTTTACTGCTGAAAAAGTGTGTTGTATTCGGAGTCATAACTTAAAAATTAAGTAGAATCAACTCATGGAATTTTTACTGTAGATGGTCACTGTTTTCGCCGTAATTCTCCCACTGGAATTTCATCAATCGGACTCACGATTAATTTCTAGTGAATTATTCTGTAGACTGCAGTCAGAAAGTGACAAATCCGATTGCAGTCCAGTAAATGAATTTCTTTAAAATATTGGTAATGAACTGGACCCCGAAATTTTTACACAATAAAATTTGGATCGTATATGACATTCTGTAAAAATTTGGGAATTTTTGGAGAAGGTTAACTATTTTATTAAAATGCTCGAAAACAGTCCAGTTGTGATGAATAAAAGCTGAAATGACATAAGTAGTATATTGCATGTCTGATTGTCGGGTTGGTTATGGGAGAACAATCTACGGGATATATGTAAAAGAAAATGATATGCTATTAAGCATGGACACCTCCATTTACAAAGGAGACTATGGCGAAACTTTCTGAAAATCCTAACACTTAGTAAATATTTTCTAGACAAATGTTTACTAGTGTGTTCTAAACTATGCTTTTCGAATATAAATCTCGCCATAATTTTTGTAACAAAAATATACATACAACATACTAGATACATAACTCGGGTGCAAAGTGCAAAATACAAGAAAGACAATAATATAAGTAAGACACTTAGTTAAAGATATGAAATATTTTTAACACAAGAAAACATATACATAAAAGACAGTGACTTGTACTGGTACGATACAAGTCTAGTGACTAACGTCAAGAAAACACGTATTGGTCTCGACGTTAATTACGCAAATCCGGTGAAGTTTACGACGCAAGGAACGCAAAGTTGTGAGTTCATGCTCCCCCTTTTCTTTTAACTGGTTTCAGTTTCATAACTTCGGGGGTGAAATACATGTGGTATATACTCTGCTAGAGTAATAATTGCTTGATGTCACTTATGTGGTATATACCTGTGGAAATATATACTACTACTGTCTAGTACGACGATATCAAACAAATATATAACCTTGTTGTGTTATGTTCTATCAGAACATGGCACCCAGGAAAGCTGTGAACGCTCGTGATCAACCTCCTCCTCCCCCACTGCCAAAGACTGCTGAAGAGCTGAATGCTCTACTGGAAGAAAGAATCTCCGCAGCTATCGCCCATTACGAGGCAACCCGTACTGCAGACAGTGGTGGACCAAGCAATGCCAGACGTAATGGTAATGGAGACTCATCCAGAGGAAACGTAGCTCAAGGCTGTACTTTCCAGCAGTTTCTCGACTGCAAACCAATAAACTACGACGGCACAGGAGGTGCAGTAGCGTTTGTACGCTGGACGGAGAAAACTGAAGCCATTATCCGTATGAGCAAGTGTACCGCGGACCAGCAAGTCACTTTTGCTACTGGGTTGTTTGTCGATGAAGCTTTGACCTGGTGGAACTTACAGGTCCAAACCTTGGGTGACGATGCCGCTTATGGCCTGACTTGGGATGGACTAAAGGAAAGAATGAGAGAGAAGTATTGCTCTCGTGCTGAACTCCAAAGATTGGAAACTGAGTTCTGGCACTTGACCATGGAAGGTGCTGACATTAATGGGTATACTCGAAGGTTCCACGATCTGTCTAGAGTACTTCCCTACATGGTGACTCCCGAATTTAAGCGCGTTGAACGCTACATTTGGGGATTGGCCCCAGAATTTCGCGGCATGGTAACTTCGGCCAAACCTCAAACAATCACCGAGGCTGTAACTTTGGCTGTCAGCCTTACTGAAGATTGTGTTCGCATGAAGAAGCTATCACTGAACCCAACAGAAGATACCGAGATGCATGTTGAGTCGTCCGGTGACAAGAAAAGGAAACATGCAAACCTGAATCAAGCAACTCGTAACAGCAGGGGTTCCAAAAAGAAGCTTGACACTAACCCGCCTCAGGGGGCAAAATCTCTTGCAGCCATGAATGACGCTCCAACTAAAGGATACCTGGGCACTCTGCCCAAATGCAATCATTGCAAGCGTCACCACGAAGGGGTGTGTCGCGTTTCAAAATGCGACAAGTGTGGAAAGCTGGGTCACCGCACTGAAGACTGTTGGGGTAAAGGAAAGAACAGGAATGGAAACAATGGTGGGAACGGCAACGGTAACCGGAGTGGTAATAGAGCTGGGCGAAACCAAGGATGCTTCAGTTGTGGAAGCAATGATCATTTCATGAAAGACTGCCCAAAGGGAAACAATGCTCAGGCACGAGCATTTGTGATTGGAGCAAGAGACGCACGCGAGGACCCTAACGTGGTCACCGGTACGTTTCTCGTTAACAATCACTTTGCATCCATATTATTTGACACTGGTGCCGATTATAGCTTCATGTCTGTGGAATTTAAAAGCGTGCTTGGAATAGAATCTAGTAGATTAGAAATTCCTTATTCCGTAGAATTAGCCAATGGTAAACTTGTTAAGTCGGGCGAAGTTGTTAGAGGTTGCACATTGGAACTTGGTGAACGAAGATTTAGCATCGACCTTTTACCTATTCAATTGGGTAGCTTCGATGTAGTGGTTGGAATGGACTGGTTGTCCAAGAACAAAGCTGAAGTTATTTGTCATGAGAAAATCATTCGCATTCCTTTGGCAAATGATGAAACTCTCATCGTACATGGAGAAAGACGAGACGCGCCTCTGCGAATCATCAGTTGCATGAAGGCACATAAATGCTTAAGGAAAGGATGTGTCGCTTTCCTGGCACATGTTGTAGACAAAAAGGCTAAGGAGCCGAAACTCGAAGACATTCCTGTGGTGAAGGAATTCCCTGATGTTTTTCCCGAAGAGCTGCCAGGACTACCTCCGCAACGACAAGTCGAATTCCGTATAGACTTGGTTCCAGGAGCCGCTCCTGTAGCCAAGGCACCCTATCGGCTTGCACCATCCGAAATGCAAGAATTATCTACACAACTCCAGGAGTTGTTGGATAAAGGGTTCATTAGGCCAAGCTTCCCACCCTGGGGAGCTCCAGTATTGTTCATGAAGAAAAAGGATGGAACTCTGCAGATGTGTATCGATTACAGAGAACTGAACAAGCTCACAATCAAGAATCGGTACCCGCTACCGAGGATTGATGACTTATTTGATCAGTTGCAAGGATCAAGCTACTATTCCAAGATCGATCTTCGATCTGGATACCATCAGCTAAGGATACAAGAAGAAAGTGTACCAAAGACTGCATTCCGAACGCGCTATCGGCATTACGAGTTTCTTGTGATGCCATTCGGATTGACGAACGCGCCAGCAGTCTTTATGGATCTGATGAACCGCGTTTGCAAACCATATCTCGGTAAATTCGTGATTGTATTTATCGATGATATCCTGATTTACTCACGAACGAAAGACGAGCACGAGCAACATCTCAGGACCATTTTGGAACTACTGAGGAAAGAGAAGCTTTATGCAAAGTTCTCGAAATGCGAATTCTGGATTCGCGAAGTACAATTTCTGGGTCATGTTGTGAATGAGAAGGGTATTCATGTAGACCCATCCAAGATTGAAGCAATAAAGAATTGGGAAGCTCCCAAAACCCCAACTGAAGTTCGTCAATTTTTGGGCTTAGCGGGCTATTATCGGCGATTCATTGAGAATTTCTCCAAGATAGCTCAACCGCTAACTACCCTTAAGCAGAAAGACAAGAAGTACGACTGGGGTAAGAAGCAGGAAGAAGCCTTCCAACTGCTCAAAAACAAACTATGCGATGCACCGATATTATCGTTACCCGAAGGCACGGAAGACTTCGTGGTATACTGTGACGCCTCACGATAAGGCTTGGGTTGCGTACTAATGCAACGCCAGAAAGTCATCGCTTATGCTTCAAGAAAATTGAAGGTACATGAAAGAAACTACACCACGCACGACTTGGAACTGGGTGCGGTGGTATTCGCCTTGAAGATTTGGCGACATTATTTATATGGTACTCGATGTACAATCTTCACAGATCACAAAATCCTACAATACATATTTGATCACAAGGAATTAAATATGCGTCAACGACGTTGGGTCGAGTTACTAAACGATTATGACTGTGAGATTAAGTACCATCCTGGAAAAGCAAACGTTGTAGAAGATGCGTTAAGCCGAAAAGAAAGGGTTAAGACCCTAAGGGTTCGAGCATTGGAAATGACGATTCGAACGAACCTCACTGCACGTATTCGTGACGCACAACAAGAAGCTCTTAAGGAAGAAAACCGTAAAGCTGAATACCTCTGGGGTGAATTGAAATGTATGGTGCCAAATGAAGAGGGAACCTTGTACTTTAAGAAGTGCATTTGGGTTCCGCTCTATAGTGGCATACGAGAAGTCATTCTTGGTGAAGCGCACAAATCGAGATATTCGATCCATCCAGGATCGGACAAGATGTATCAAGACCTAAAAGAATACTATTGGTGGCCGAGACTCAAGAGCGATGTTGCTGTTTATGTTGGAAAATGCCTAACCTGTGCTAAGGTTAAGGCTGAATATCAGAAACCGTCCGGCCTACTACAACAACCAGAGATACCCATGTGGAAGTGGGAGCAAATCTCAATGGACTTCATCACAAAATTACCCAAGACCCCAAGAGGGCACGATATGATATGGGTGATAGTCGATCGGTTAACGAAGTCTGCGCACTTCCTACCGATCCGTGAAAAAGACAGCACAGGAAATCTTGCCGAGATATACTTAAAAGAAATTGTGGCACGTCATGGAGTGCCTATCTCAATCATTTCAGACCGAGATGGACGCTTTGTCTCAAGAATCTGGCAATCCTTTCAGGAAGCCTTTGGATCGCAGTTAGATCTAAGCACGACATTCCATCCTCAAACAGACGGCCAGAGCGAACGAACCATACAAAGGTTAGAAGATATGCTTCGCGCATGTGTCATGGACCTGGGCGGCAGCTGGGATACTCATCTACCTTTAGTTGAGTTTTCCTACAATAACAGTTACCATACAAGTATAAAAGCCGCACCGTTCGAAGCTCTGTATGGCCGCAAGTGCTGATCGCCCTTATGTTGGGCAGACGCTGGAGATAAGCGTATGGTTGGTCCTGAACTTGTACAAGAGACAACCGATAAGATCACGCAGATCCGAGAGCGCATTAAGGCGGCTCGAGATGGACAAAAGAGCTACGCTGATCTAAAACGAAAGCCATTAGAATTCGAGGTGGGAGACAAAGTATTGTTAAAAGTCTCACCTTGGAAGGGCGTAGTAAGATTTGGAAAACGTGGAAAGCTGAATCCACGATACATCGGACCATTCAGAATCTTGGAAAGAATTGGTACCGTGGCATACAAGTTGGAATTACCGGAAGAACTGAATGGAGTACATGATACGTTCCATGTATCCAACCTCAAGAAGAGTCCAACACAAGAAGACGTGATCATCCCTGCAGATGAAGTACATATTGATGACGCCCACCGATTTACAGAACAACCCGTTGAGGTTACCGACTGGAAAGTCAACAAGACCAGGAGGAGCACTGTTAAACTTGTCAAAGTACGTTGGAACTCTAAGCACGGACCCGAGTACACATGGGAACGTGAAGACCAGTTCAAAGAAAAGTATCCCCACCTATTCAAGAAGACTCCTGCGAGAGTTAGTTCAGCCTGAATTTCGGGACGAAATTCTTTTAACGGGGGGAGACTGTGACAACTGGCACGAAACCGGTAATTTCCGTACAGTTTAATTATTATTTAATGACTATAATTATGTGCTTAAACGTCAACATTGTCTGATTTCATACTATACAAGTGAATTCATGCACGATTAATACTACAAAATATTGCTTTATGCATTAACGAGAGCGTTGCGTCAGAAATACTAGTAAACTCACCGGTAAGACACATTGTGTCAACAGAACTGCAGAAAGCAGTCAGACATTAGAATTGAGGCCTAGGTGTAGGTCCAACGACAAGAATGAATTAAAACCCAAGAGTACATACAAGGGTTAACATATAGACGCTCCGAAAGCAAAAATACGCACTAAAAAGCACCCGTAACGCACTTTAAGTGCAGAATTTTATTAAATTCAGCTATAACCAGCTTTTAAACAATAAAAGACCATGCAGAATTTACGTTTTATTGTCCAGAATACTTTCCTAAGCGTTGGGAATTAAAAGGGTTACAAAAAGACACTTTGCGGAATAATTAAGCACTTTAACGGAACGGTATCCAACCGAACAACCGGACATTACCCGGGACACCAAGTTTTTGTCAAATACTCTGTTTTATTATTTTTGGCTAGTCATGATCCTCGTTTACCCTAACACCTATTAAAAATCAAATAAATAACATATGGAAATATAATACTTGGAATCTAACTACCATTTACAATTTAGTTGCAAATTTTACATAACACCCCCCCCCCCCCTAAACCAATTTTCAGCCATAGGTGGACCCACAAATCATCCACCATGTTCTCATATCTTGCTCAAGATTTTATCTCAATTATTTATTAGATAGGTTACTTGCTTTGGTGACCAAAATATGTGATAGTATCTACATAAAGCATGGCCCCTAAGATCACAATCACACTTCATCATTTCACCTCTCTCACCTCACTCTCTCTCTCATTTCGGTCACCCCCAAACCGAACCCACCACCACCATTTTACATCTTCATCTCCTTCAATAACAAGCTCCATTCAAGCTTCAAAGTAGATCCATGGAAGTTGCATCTTGAAGGGCTTTCAAAGGAGCTTTGTTTCTTGCTTATTCTTCATCTTTTTCTCATCATCTTCATCACTAGATCCTACCCTAGCCTTGTGCTAGTAGTAAGTTACTTGTACACCCTTGTTCATCTTGTTTTTGGTGATCAAAAATTGTAGTTTGATGTTCATGTTTAAATCACAAGAACAAGAACACTAAGAGGATGAATATGAAACTTTACATGAAACTTGAACATAAAAGTTTACTTGAAGATGAAATCTTGTTGGTTGAGGGTTGGGTTAAATCATACATGATACTTGATCGTTGATTTCTTGATAAACCCGTTGTTCGGACATTTGTTAATACGATTTAGTAACGATTTAACTACAAAGAAACATGCTGATTTGCATTTTCTGCCAACTTCAAAGGGCTGTAAACCGACCATAATAACTCGAAAAACAGAATTTATGAAGCCTAAATTATGTATTTTCTAAAAACGGATCAAATGGCACTGGAATCGTAATTTTTCGAAGTCGTTTACTATTTTTAAAGGGCTATTTTTGGACAGCAGCTCAAGCTGCGATTTTACTGCTGAGAAAGTGTGTTGTATTCGGAGTCATAACTTAAAAACTAAGTTGAATCAGCTCATGGAATTTTTACTTTCGATGGTCACTGTTTTCGCCGTAATTCTCCCACTGGAATTTCATCAATCGGACTCACGATTAATTTCTAGTGAATTATTCTGTAGACTGCAGTCAGAAAGTGACAAATCTGATTGCAGTCCGGTAAATGAATTTCTTTAAAATATTGGTAATGAACTGGACCCCGAAATTTTTACACAATAAAATTTGGATCGTATATGACATTCTGTAAAAATTTAGGAATTTTTGGAGAAGGTTAACTATTTTATTAAAATGCTCGAAAACAGTCCAGTTTTGATGAATAAAAGCTGAAATGACATAAGCAGTATATTGCATGTCTGATTGTCGGGTTGGTTATGGGAGAACAATCTAGGGGATATATGTAAAAGAAAATGATATGCTATTAAGCATGGACACCTCCATTTACAAAGGAGACTATGGCAAAACTTTCTGAAAATCCTAACACTTAGTAAATATTTTCTAGACAAATGTTTACTAGTGTGTTCTAAACTATGCTTTTCGAATATAAACCTCGCCATAATTTTTGTAACAAAAATATACATACAACATACTAGATACATAACTCGGGTGCAAAGTGCAAAATACAAGAAAGACAATAATATAAGTAAGACACTTAGTTAAAGATATGAAATATTTTTAACACAAGAAAACATATACATAAAAGACAGTGACTTGTACTGGTACGATACAAGTCTAGTGACTAACGTCAAGAAAACACGTATTGGTCTCGACGTTAATTAAGCAAATCCGGTGAAGTTTACGACGCAAGGAACGCAAAGTTGTGAGTTCATGCTCCCCCTTTTCTTTTAACTGTTTTCAGTTTCATAACTTCGGGGGTGAAATACATGTTACAAATATTACAATGTTTACAAATGGTATGATGGATACAAGAATTGAGGAATGATACGAGAAATCGTGTCACGAATAGGGTACCATAAGCACCATTAATCGTGTACATACTAAGACCGCAGAACAAAATGTTAGATCTAATGGGTTTCAGGGCAGCCCCACTCTTGGTGACCACTAGAACCGAGTAGTGTTTTTGTGTCTCAGTCGTGAATCGACTACTAGAAAAATGCCTATGGTTTGGTGACTTCCTATGTCGTGTCACATGTTAATGGCTTTGCAACCCATTAACACTTGATACATACAGAAATACTTGGTTTATACATGAGTACGTGGTGTACACAAAAGACTTGACATATACAAGATACAAATTATGTTTTCATACAAAGTATACAAACGTGAAATACAAAAATTGCATGAATTCACACCAACATTATGTTGACGTTTTTCCAAAACTCACATGTATTTCAGGTAACTAGTGGATGTGCGCGCGGTTTTATTCATGCTCCTGGATGTCGCTTTTGTTTATCTTTGAATAAAGTTGTAAACTTATCAGACAAAATGCTGTCTTGTGATGTAAACACTTAAACTACGATTTCAGTTATGTAATGTGTTGCATTTAAAGTTATTTTTATAAGCATGTAGCATGTTTACCTTTCGTATGCAATGAGAACCTTTCATGATCACACCTCGTGCTTCCGCCGCAGAAAGGGGTGTGATAGAGTTCGTGTTAGAGGATCATATCAGTTTATGACAAATCACTAGCACCGTTGAGCTTTAAACACTTTAAGTTCTAAACGATTCACTTAGATTGTCAGTATACTGATGCACTTAAATTTTCACACAAAGTTCAACTGATTCGAGATACGAGATTTAGTGTTTTAAGCACTTAACTTATCCGCGTGTCCCACCTCAGAATATACTCCCGTATCAAGATTCCCTAGATTCAGTCTTACAGGTGAATATACTATATTGATATCCGTACTCTGGGTTAGTGCGAGACCTTAAGAGCTCAGTTATGAACTACCGTTCAGTCAAAGAGATGAAGGCTCGACTTTAGGTGTGTCCCACTTAGGGATCTTCTTTACAACTGCATTTGATTCGTATCTTTCAATATTTTATCAATTTTTATACAGAGGATAAGTTTTTTAATAAGCATGCTAAAGTATTATACGAGGTCTAGGCCATTGCTTCCACAATATCAGAAGACTAGTATAATACCCCAGATATCACTAAGTATAAAGACCTAGTATCTCAGAATCAGACAACCTCTCAAACGAGATTTCGGGGGTTACCTATATATCTAAGAGATGTCCCCCACGAGATAAGTAAGTTTATTGATATTTAGGTTTATTTCTCGAAATCAATCTACTGAATGTGTAAAAACCTACTGGCATATCATCAGTTAGACCGCTTATCACATTTGACTTTCCATTTCTTTAGCGTATTGTGATTGTCTACTCATGTACTATCATTTCCTCTTTTTACACAAAAACTATTTTTTCATTTTCTATTGTTTTTGGCTTTTTCAAATTTTCAAATGTTTTTGTATTTTCTGAAATTTTCTTACTCCCCCTAAAATTCAAAACATTTAAGAAAATTTGACAAACCGATGTAGATAGCTTTGTCTTGCCATCCATTTTCTACTTTACATGCTCTGTTTTGCAGAAAATACCCCCATGATTTACAACACATTGATTTTTAACAATGTTAGAACCGTTTTCGATTGTGAAATAATCATGTTTGTTTAGCCGTGAGGGTTTCAGCGTATTCAATCAAAACATCTTTTTGGATTTTTGATTTTTGACAAATTAAAAAACAAACATAATTTTTTATTTTTCCAATTTTTGACAAAATAAAAACATATTTTTGGATTTTAAAATTTTCAATTTTTAGGGTTTTTTTTATTTTTTTAATATGGTTTATTTATGTACAAAAACAAACAAACTCCCTGTTTTTCAGATGCAGGGATCTGCAGCCTCCTGTGCCAGGCTGCTCTCATCTTCAGTTTGACAATCATCTGTTTTCTTGAGCACCTGCACATTCAAACATTACTCAATTACTTGAATAATTCAACCCAGGCATGTTTGACCTTAGGCATTTCGACACACGCTTCATTCAATCTTGGAAAATTTCGTCGTTTGGTACAAACAACTTTTCATCTTTGACTTCAACCTTTTTGATTGAGTCAGTTTTATGTTCAGAAGTAGGTTGTTTCTTAACCACCCAACTTTATCCTTTTGAAACAGTTCTTTTGTAAAAATGTGAATCATTTTGAACGTTTTGTTTTGTCACTTAAGCTTTAGACTTCCAAAATTGGTTTGGCTTTGTCAAATCAGCTGTTTTAAACCAACTCTGTGTTGTTCTAAATATGGGTGCATTTTGGTTCGAATTTTGTCTTGAAACAAACCTATTCGAGTTTGACTTCCAAGTTTGTCTCGAAACAAACTCGTTTGAATCATGTTTCCAAGTTTGTTTCGAATCAAACTTGGTTGACTTCTGATTAATAGCCTTAGTTTGCTGTTTCTTTTGTTTAACATCAACAGGCTTCAAATTCATACAACTACGACCAAGATGTCCGATTTGATTACATTTAAAACATGTTCTGTTAGAAACATCTTTAGCCTGTTGTTGTTGTCTCTTTGGAGCATAGAACTCTTCGTTAGATTGTCGTCAAAATTGAAGTTCTTTCTCTTCTTCAGAAGTTTTTCCCTGAACAAAATTCATCTTTTTCTGATAATTTGGTTTTTCATTTCTTTTCCAATTTTGTTTCTTTTTATAACTCAACCCAGCCTTCATGTTTTTCTTCTTGTAACTAGGTTTGTTATAAAAAGTTTTATTACTCTTTCCAGCAAACTTTGCAATTTCAGATTTTTCAATTTCAACCAACTTGAACACTTTGTCAATCTTTTCTAAAATCACATTCTGAATCGAGACTTCAAGATCTGAGAATAATTTGTCTGATCCAATCATGGTATAAGCCAATCCTATCGGATCATCATTCGCCTTTTTCTCAGATTTTGAATTTTTCAGGTAATCTTCATGAAAACTTCCCTCACTTTCGTCCTGTGACTCAGACTTAACTGTTTCCGTAGACTCTTATTTCAAAACACTTTCAACGACCTTACCTACCACCTCTGAATCACCAGAATCATCAGATTTGGAACATGTTACGTCAATATTTTCTGGCAATTGATTGACCATGTTGAAAGCTTTCTCTACCTTTTTGTCATCATAGAATGTGAACTTTTTCTCAAACGGTGGTGGCAACTGATGATATTCTGAGCCAATTCCTTTCTTGTTTTTCTCAGAATCGTTATCATCCGGTTTTATGTTAAAAATTCGTTCAAGAACATATGACGAAGCATGATAACTTTTCAACTTGTTATTATCTTGTTCTAATTCAGCCATTTTATGTTTAAGATCAACAACTTCTTCAATATAAGAATTTACAACTTTTTGTTTTACTGAATATTGTCGTTTAAGAGTTTCAGATGTTTAAGAACAATGAACAAGTCTAGATTGAATCAATTTCATTTGACTTTTCACTGCTTCATATGACTCTTTTGTAATGTGATATACCAATTTTATTGAATCATACTCTGTTTTTATTTCTTGAAAAACATTATCTTTTTGTAACAATTCTTCAGTCATTTTCGAACACTTTTCTCTCAAAATTTCATTTTCTTTTTCTAAAAATTTACATTTTTGTGTCAGTTTTTCATCGTTATCGATCAAAACCTTTTCTTTTTCAAACATTTCTTTGCATTTTTCTTTGAAGACTCTTTCAATTTTAGTAAATTCTATATCTCTTGTTCTGAACTTTTCATCTTTTTCAATACAAGCACTACACGTTTCCATGCATTTTTGCACTGTTCAACAGTTTTATTTAAAACTTCAGAAGATTTAGTTGAAATATTTACCTCAGTAGTTGGCACCTCGGCTGTTTCTTCCATTTTTTCTGATCAACTTCTTTTCTTTGCTGTTCCTCAGCAACAACTTCACCATCATCAGCTTCACCAACCGATTCTTTTTCTTTTACATCAAGTTTCTTCTGTTTTTCTTCACCCAATTCTTCTTCTTTCTTTTCTTCTGCTGACTTCTTCAAACTATCATCAACAGTTTTCTGGCTTTCATCATTAGCCACCTCTTCTTTCTTCACCACTTCAACTTTCTCTTCACCACTGCTTTTTCCTACAGTCTTCTTCAACTCATCTACCAGATTCTCAACACTTTTCTTCATTTTTTCTTCTTCTCTTCGTTTCACACTTGCTGTCATCACCCACTGATTATCTTGTCTAGCTTCTTTAGATAATCTTTATCTGATGCTTTCTTTGAATAGAATTCGCCGGACAGAGGAATAACCGCAAGCACATCATTGTACACCACTTCACGTCTATCAACAACCAGATCTCTATTTCGATTTATAAAACACTCCCTTTTCTTATCCCACCTTTTGCAGCTTCTTACATCTTCACATTCATCCTGCATTTCTTGTATTCTGCAATCTGCAAGATATCTTTCCCTGTACGTGTTTTCTTGCAAGATTTCTTCTTTCGTTTTCACTTCCATGATTTTGATATTCGATAATCACCTTGAAAACAAAACGATCAAAACACTTATTAAAACTTGAATTACACTAACGAAGAAGTGGTTGATTCATGCAGATTGACACCGATCAGATCCGTATGAATGAACAACTTCAGAATCACCTTGAAATTCATCTTCAATCAAACAAACAAACGTATTAAATCACACTTAAAATCCGAACAACAATAAACCTTTGAAAAGTGCAGATGCGAAATGATTTTAAATGTGCAAATGTATCCGTGCAGATGAACAGATCTTAGTACGAATGAACCTTTAGCGCAAATGAACTTTTTAAAACGAATGGATTCTAAACCAAATGAAAAACTTCCTGAAAAGACTTGTAATCTCAAAACAATTATCAATTAACCCACTGATTGACAAAATGATTTGGCCACACTAATTATCCAAATGATTCCAATTCAAATAAAATCCAACGAATATGATTGTACCAAATTTGAACTTTTCAATTTTTTTTTTTGAACGGCAAACCCACTTTATTTATGCAAATAAAGAGCCAGCAAGAAACTGGGATACAAGAAACCAAACCAAAACAAACAACAACACAGCGACAAACGAAACAAAGGGAAATTACAACATCTCAACAACATCAAACATCCTCCATTTTTCCCAAGTAGGCGCTTTGAGGTTTGATCGGTTGCAGATCCAAAGAAAGGCATCTTCTTTCACAAGCTCTACGGTCTTCATAATCGGAATGAAGCAATCGTCGAACACTTTCGCATTCCTAGCAACCCAGATCCTCCAAATTGTAGCGACAAAAATGGTGCGGACTAACTTCTTCCAAGTCTTCCCACTAGGAACCTCTTTAATGTGACTCAACAGTAAAGCTAGAGAATTGCACACCGCAGGGAAACTAATCCGGATCCATGAAAGCACATTCCACCAGACACACTTAGCCCACATACAATTGAAGAAAATGTGATCCGAGTCTTCTAGAGCTAAGCCGCAGCGGGGACAGGAGACATCAGTCAAGTGAATGCCTCTACGGGCTAAACCGGCTCTAGACGCTAACTTCCCAAGGATCGCTCTCCAAAGCAGGTGATTCGCTTTAGGAAGGGCCCAGGAGATCCATTCGAAATCCGGAACGCAACTAGGATCGGTCCCCAAAGTATCTTCGATGTCTAACCTGACTTGCTTGACCGAGAACACATCATCAGATTCAGTCCGCCATTTCCACACCCCATTAATGAATACCAAATTCTGCTTGATATCTACACCCAGCTTTTGGAGTTCCGGATCTACTTTTCCGATATCTTTCCATACCCCGGGAACTTTTCAGTTAATGTGATTAAATGTTATTTGACCAATCAATCTTTACTTCTAATTGGACCAAATTGTTGTTTATAATTGGATCGCACAAACCACTAATACTTCACACTTGACCAAATGTATTAATTTCACCGAATGATTTGTCTGTTTTCGGATGGACTTTTTAAATGGCAACTAAACAGATGGGCTTTTTACTGATTTTCACGGATGAACCAATACATGTGTTGACTTCCCTAAAGACCAATCTTTTCAATTAAGCTTTTTCAACATTATTGATTTTCACGTGACTTTCTCTGCTATCCACTAGACTTTCTCTTTCCTCGTGAAAGAATCTGCACACTATTTGAATTGAGGGAGATTTGACCGAGTGCTTTTTAATTTGACTGAACAATTCACAAGATATCTATTGACACAAACATAACTTTTATCGAACCACACAAATTCAATAAATGCACCGCCCACTAAATCCCACTGATTGAATTGTTATTGGACCTTGAATAACACTTATCTTAAAAATTATTGGGCCGAATACTATTCTTGTTGAATCAATGTGTTTTAGTGGATCCGATAACCAATGTATTGTTTTGAGCCGACAATCTATTTTTTTATTAAATGCTTTCAATTATCAATGGACCGCATCTACTAAGATCTGATTGGACCACAAGAACAAGTCGTCTGGATGTGTTTTACATTTACTCCATCCGAGCGGATGAGTATTAATTTTGGTCGAATGAACACAACCGTCCGGATAGACTATTTCACCTAAGCGGATGGACCTTTTTTATACGTCCGGATGAAGATTTACTGGTTACGGATGGCCCTTTACCACCTCATCCGTCCGGATGAGCTAAAAATTGATTCGGATGTATAATTTTCACTTGGTTCGGATGTGAAACTGGTCCGGATGAAGGTCCAGATGGACTAGGTCATGTCCATCGGTCCGGATGGACACCCGGATGAACAAGAACAACAGCAAAAAGTCATGTTTTTTGGACCGAAAATCTTCAATTTGAACCTCTTAAACTTCGAATTTTGTTATGAAAATTTGTAGGGTTTAAAAACACATGTTTGCGCATAACATATCTAAAATTCAGCAATTTTTAAACTTAAAATCATTGTTAATTTTGAGTTTTTGGTTCAAAAAGTGTGAAAAAGAGAAGATGTAGAAGAATGATGAATCTGATGAACAAACAACTCTAAATCTGATGAAATCAAGTAGAATCCTTGCGTATTTGATCCGTGCAATCGATCTCCCTCTCTAATACCACTTGTGAACGCGTTGTAGGATCGTGTTTGACTCCCGAACGATTGCGAACGACACGTACGACTGCGGAATCCATGCACGTGTGTGGACCGAACACAAGAACAAAATATAATGATGATTTGATTGGGGTTGGTTCCGGTACAAACCATATTTATCCTACAAACCGTAAGAACAGATCATAGCACTTAAAAAAGTTAAATTAGCACATACCAAAACAATACATACATAAAAGTAGCACTTGTGAATTATATTAGCACATGAAAATTAATCATGATAATTGATTTTAGCACATATTTGAATGATATCAGCACTTTTCTTAATTAGCACATTGGAAACAAAAGGAAGATCCAAATAAAGAATTAATTGCTTGTTCGTATATTTATAGGGAATTCAATATAATTGATATTATTTAGGATATTATTTTATCATTTCTCTATAATTGGTTGGATGCCACGTGCCACTTTTTAAATGGTTCTTACAGTTTGTATGCGAAATGTGGTTTGTATTTGATCTTACTCCTTGATTATAGATCTAACAATGTTTACACCATGAATCACCTCTTTGCTACTTTCTTTCTCTAGAACCCAAAGCTCTCCAAAGATAAAAGTGCAAAAGTTCTCAAATGGAAACATAACATGACTATTTATAGGACTGTAATAAGGAAGGTTTCCTTATTTACAATAATGCCATTGCCCTATATTTAATACTCTAAAACCTTGTTTTGTTCAATTTCTTGCGACAATTTGGATTCACGGAGGCGATAGACATTAGTGCACTCACAAAAATGTTGCTTATTTATAGTAGATAAATTATTAGATGCAATTTAAATTTTGTAAGGCTTATATTCTTTTCGTTATGGACCTTGCTGTATGTATTGGGCTACTGTTATCAGCTTGTTAAGGGAGTCCTATTTTGGGGTTACAAATTTTCTATGTTTTGAGTTCTTTCTTTACATTTTCGTTCGGTTGATGATAAAACTTAGAAGCGGGTTGGGTGACTAAAGAGGGTTGACTTGACACTAATAAATTCGGTAATTGATCCGTATGGTTTGATGACAAAAATAGTCTTTGATTGCCATATTAACTGATTTTCCAACACTATGTCTACATGGTGTCCAATTAGTTAACTAGCATTGTGTAAACCTATACCCTGAAACTTGGAGATTGGTCATTTTTCTCATATATTGCTTCCAACCTAATATAAGTTTTGTGTAGTTATTTTATAAAATCAATAAAAAACAAATTTAGTTTTAGATTAATTTATTTATTTTTAGTATAAATATTTGAACGAAACGTGTAATACTGACCACATGCTCCTTGTGGATTCGATACCTGACTTACCCTAGCTACTAGGTTATTTAGGTTTTTGCATGACCCCAACGACATGTCATCAAATGGCCCCGTTGTCGGGGAGGTAGTGCGCTTAGTATTCTAAGTTTTATTTGATTCCTTTTCAAAAATAAAAATAAATTAAAAAAAGTAAAAAAACTGTTTATTCGTCACATATTCCACAGTTTGCTTTTACCTTGGGTATACTAGTTTTGTCTGTGCAGATCAGCTTCGGAATCTTATAATGGAAAGTGCTTATTTGTCATGCCGAGGTTGCCGTAATCCATGTCACACTCGTGGTGATTGCCAAGAGTTCCGACGACAGTGTGAAAATGCGAGAAGAAAATTATATATGTTGGATGTTTATTATGTGGATATACCTTCATCTTATCCATACTGCGAGGCACCTTCACCTTCACCGAATATCGATTTCTATTCATGTTTTCATTGTAGGAGCACATCTCATCAAAACGAATATTGTCCATACTTTTTGCAATTTTCTGGGAAAGTTGGGTGGCATCAAATCTCTTATCAATATGAAGATTATGAGAAGCGTCGAGTAAAGTACTGTTTATATCGAGTCAATCGAGAGTTAGCGCAACCCCATCATTCTAAGCAGTCCCATTTAGAATTGTTGGATTACAAATATGGTCTTTTACAGATGAGGAAAAATGGTCAGCGAGGCTTCTCGATTATTGAAAAGCACCAGGAAAAACAAAGGTGGATATCTTCAAAAGTTTGGGAAGATGTGGTGGAGACTAATGCTAGCTTACTTCCTTCTATTGTTGTAGAACCGAAAGTTGAGCTCACCAAGGCTAAGGAAGCAATTGAAGTGCGAGTTATTGGTATTTCAGAGCACAAGATTGGGGACGAGGTTGTGAAGGATAATACCTCACCGGCTCCTTCAATTGTTGAAGAGTTAACGAGTGCACCAGCCATGAGATATGATGTGGAAAAAGAGGTTGTGGATGTTCTAGAACACAAAGTTGAATGCTTAGACTTAGTCAGTGACATAGCACCTTTTAAGGAATCAAAGATATTGTTGGATCATCCTGACTCTCCTCCCTTCTTGATTACTCCAACCAATAAAGTTGGGGATGAGGGTTCGAGGATAAAGATTATGAAGGTGAGACTGAAGGATATTGGACAAATCATTATAAAGTGGACCCACAATGATTCAACAAACATGACATTCATGAGCAAATGAGTATGGATTCGACATCTTAACTACCGAGCACACTTAGGAAATTCGATAGGCAAATGTGGTTTGGGACAACCATGAAAGAACATTAGGTATGATTGTTGTATATTTTGTATTATAATTTATTTTGTTTTTAGTTAGATGAGCGTTGTGGGTGTGTTCCCTATAAACCCTCACGAGACTTCACTCGTCCACTCGGCTCTACCGAGTGGTTTAAAAGGCTTGTTGCATACGATAAATGCAATCGCGATTCCTACGAAAGTGAGTGTTAGGTTTTTTGTAAAATTAATCATTAGGGACAATGCAATGTTTTAAATTGGGGATGGGGGTTTATATACTTGGTTCGAGTGGTTAAAAAGTTTAAATGAGCTTTAATGAAAAATTTGCAAAATTTTTAAAAAATATAGGTGTTAATCGTAACGTGAGAAACTTGTTTCTACACAATTTTTGCTAAGTTTTGCAGGTTGTTCTGATAAACTTCGAAGATCATCATCACGCTCGAAGATCTTGCCATGATGACTCGCCAGGTGAACTCGTTCCTTTTACGAATTATGTTAAACATGATTAATTTTATCTTTTTGCATGGTAGGTTAGTTTAGCTAGGTCATGTGTATATTTGATTTTGCATTTAGTCTAATAAACCAAGGATGGTCATGGGGAAAGTGCTAAAAGTTTCTTAAGTAAGAGTTTGCATTTATGAAAAATAATAGAAAATTGGTTGTTGATACTTGTGCATGAACTAGATATTTAGGGAAGGAAAACATAGATGATTTATGATATGTTGATAGGCTCGACCTAAACTTATGAACACCAATGTTGCGTGCAATAACCTTAATGAATTGAATATGTGTTTAGTTTCCCATCCCGGTATTTATGGTTAAAGACTGGGTCCTGACAAAAATAAGTTGAGATGTATATCCTCTATCACACACCATGCTTCCTTTACTATGACACTTTCACAAATACAATTAGAAAAAAATAAAGAGGTAAAAATTGACCTCCTAGGTATATATTAGTTTGAAAAAAAGGAAAAAAAAAAGAAAAAAAAAAAAAACGGGCCAATGTTTGCCTAAAAAGGAAAAAAATGCAAGAAAAAAAAAGTTCATTGCATTAGCTACGAGCGATGTTTATGGGATCATAAAGGGAGAAAGTCCCGCTCGTCATAATCAAAGCCAAAAGAATAAGTGGTTAAAACATAATAACTATTGTCATGGTATTGGCGTATGGCCGCATCGAGTGTGGTTTTGGAAATCTTCAACACGCCTTGAGGTTGGGTAGGTGTTAGCTATAGGTGTCGGGTGTGGGGATGGTTAAACCATAATTGGTAAACTTGTATATTATTAAGCACAACACTTTTGGTTGGGATTAGACGGGTTCGAGTTTAAAGTGGATCAAAGATATTGGCAATCACAATTACTGTGTCGGTACTAACCTGTTTGAAATGACGTGTCATAAAATTAGCATATCAGTTATGATCTCATTGCAATTCTTTTCCGAGACAAAAAAAGGTTTAAGTTGGGGATGTTGGCTTTTTTTTGCCTTTTTTCAAACTAATATATACGTAGTAGGAGGTCAACTTTTTACCTCTTTATTTTTTTCTAATTTTATTTGTGGAAGTGTCATAATAAAGGAAGCATGGTGTGCGATAGGGATATACATCTCAACCTATTTTTGTCAGGACTCAGTCTTTAACCATAAATATACCGGGATGGGAAACTAAACACATATTCAATTCATTAAGGTTATTGCATGCAACATTGATGTTCATAAGTTTAGGTCGAGCCTACCAACATATCACACATCATTTATGTTTTCCTTCCCTAGAGATCTAGTTCATGCACAAGTATCAACAACCAATTTTCTATCATTTCTCATAAATGCCTTTTTTGCCTTTAACCAAAAAAAAAGAAAGTAAAAAAAAAAAAAAAAAAAAAAACGGACCAATGTTTGCCTAAGGCAAACATTGACCCGGACTTTAGTTGCGTGTTTAAGTCTTGGAGCAAGCAGGTTTTACACATAGGTGGGGTCACTCCCTTTTAACATTGAAACTTTTAACATGGTGTATAAATTTGGAAATTCTTGGAACATTTGGTTAAATGTTGAAACTTGTTGGGGAATTTTAAGAAATTGAGTAATTGGATAATCTGAGAGTCATTCGAATACTTTCAAACTGAAACAATTAGATGGTTCACTCGAATGTATCAACTTGGTAAAACTCACACTTTAACTACAACAATCAAGTGTGTGATATGTGTGTGAATTTCGAGAGCCAGAAAGGATGCCATGAGAAATTAGTTATTCTCACATATATTCTTTCAAATCAAATCACTATAATTAGAGGAATTAGCAGTCGGTGGTTAATTAACCACCATCTAATAACTACCCTTTGAGACATCCGACATTTACAGGTTTTTATCCGTACTATTTTAAAGCGTGATTATTATAAATTATGCATCATTAGACTTAATATTTATTTAATTAAGGTCATTTAAAGTCTAGCAAACCCAAATAATGCATAGGTTTGCATTTGGTAAATTCTAGGAATCACCATATCGCGTAGCGATAAATTATCCAAAACGAATGTTGGTGACAACCCGGTTAAACTGAAAAGTCCATAAACTGGCCAAAATTCTTGGAATGGCATAAAATAATATATTATAAGTGTAAATATTATTAAAACATATAAAAACCATAGTTGGTGGCTTTTGTCTTGCGGTGTTCGAAATTTGCATATGTTTGAGACTTTTATAAACTTTTAAGACGCGATATACCAACTAGCACCAAAAATAAATATTATTTGCTAAAATTAATAATATTTAGTAGGTAATATTATTTATTTGATAAATGGATATAAAAAACACCCAAACACACACCCATTTCTATAAAAAGTGCAAGGATTTTATACGAACAAGTGACATATATATATATATATATATATATATATAAAGATGGTGACCTTTCCCCCCTTCCCCTAAATTTTGGCCAACACATGACTCCACCCAAATCTCTTACAAAATCTCCAAAAATCATGAATCTTCCATGGTTTTGTTGGCAATCTATAAAACGCAACAATTGTCCAACTTTTCCTCTTACTTGAACAACACACCAACTCATTTTTCTATTCCCTTGAGCCATAAACCCACCACCATCACTATCTTCATCCGATTTTTTATAAATACTTGAAGAATAAACTCCAAAATCTTCGTCCTTGGTGAAGTTTTGGTGATTTAAAAGGCTTTTGGTGAAGAAATAAGCTAGCTAGGATTTATTCAAGAAATATCCAACATCATTTTTCATTCTCCAAGTGTTCATCAAGGGTACGAACCTTCATCCTTCATGTGCTTGATTTTGTTATAAGAGTTTTTGGATGGTGTATGTATGTATGTATGTATGTATGTATGTATGTATGTATGTATGTATCACTACTACAAAATTTGACAATTGCTACCAAAATTTGCTACCGAAAAATAATGTAGCAAATTAGCAAAGGGAATACGATGATGCTGTGGTGCAAAGTATTAAAAACACGTGTTTGGTAGCTAAGTGGTAGCTAACTTGTTAAACCTATTATAAATTATAACCCGAATATAATAATAATTTGAGCAGCTCCTTAATTCTTATTCAGTGAAACCCTAACTTTTGTGCAACGCTTAATCACTCAATCGAAACTTCCTCATTCAATCGCTCAATCGGAACTTCCTCATTCAATCAGATCTTCCTCGCTACCTCATTCAATCGGATCTTCCTCGCTCAATCGTAATGGAATCAGATCTGTAATGTCCTAATTCGAATTTCATTCAATCGCTGGTTGTTTTGAATTTCATTCAGTTTTTCATCCAATCGCTGATTTGTTTTGAATTCACTTTGTTTTGCGTTCAGGTGGATTCAAATCTACATATGATCGAGGAACTGAAGAATGATTATCGCTGAAGAACTCTAATCGAGGAACTGAAGAAGGATTTTTCATTCAACTGCTAAAGAACTCTGTTATACATATCTCTTATACGTAATTCAACTAGTAATCGATTCATGTTTGAACGTAATTTAATCATTCAATCGCTGAAGAACTCTATTATACATATTTGTTATAGGTAATTCAAGAGGTACTCGATGGATGCGGACATTTTTTCTTTCAATGGAGGAACTGGAGAACGATTTTTCATTCAACTGCTGAAGAACTCTGTTATACATATCTCTTATACGTAATTCAATTGGTACTCGATTTATGTTTGAACGTAATTTAATCATTCAATCGCTGAAGAACTCTATTATACATATCTGTTATACGTAATTCACCAGGTACTCGATGGATGCGGACAGTTTTTCATTCAAATTAGTCAAACAGGTACTCAATTCATGTTTCATGTTCATCTGCTGATTCATTTCTGCTAAATTGCAAATAATCATGTTTTGTGTATGACTTGTATCAATGGTTGTTTATGTATGTTCTATTATTCGAGCCAGATCTGAACAAGTTCCTTTCTAAAACTTATTTATTTTAAGTTTAGGTGTTGTATTGAGATATTGATATACACCTAATATTGTAAACCAGAAACCTTAATTTGAATCAAGAAACTGTGGATTAGCTATTGGTTTCATGTATGATACTGATATGAACAACACTTTAAATCAATGTATGCAGCCCTAGTGACTAGAGATACATAGAATCGGAGCTCAAAAGGCGGTTAGGGCGACACTTTTTGATATACGGTATGACTTTTATACTCATTTTTTTCATTATGGTCACCACTTGTTTCTATATTTACATGTTAATTGATTACATTCTCGTCTTTTGAAGAGCTACACAATGTCATCATACCTTTGAAAATTGATATTTATGCAATTTTAATGGGTGACATGGCTAGATGTTTCTGCTTTATATGTTTATGTGAGTGTATTGGTGTGGTCTAATACAAAACTTGTTTTGGTCAAAAAATCTGTTGAGGATAGTGCAACCAAACTCTTTGTTACGGGGAATGATGCTCAAATTGTATAACAGCGATGAAGATCACTTCAATGTAAATTGCACAAACAACACAAGGATTTATACGGGGAAAAAGCCCTTGATCAAGAGTTGATCTCCGGCACAAAAAACCCCGGGTGATGGAAACTACCGATCACCTAGCTTAAATAAATGAATTAATGTTTACAACTTCGGATAGTAACGAGCTAGGTACAAGGATCACTACGGTGGAATGTGTAAAAAGTGTATGTAATTGCTTGGTGTTTGAACGAGAGCTTGTATGAGAGCTTGTATGAGTGTTTGTACGAGTATGTGTAACTGCAAAAAATGACTAAGTGTTTTCTACTAGCTCGTTACTCCCTTTTTAAAATAGAAATAACCACCTAAACTAATTATCCGACTTTCGTGCCAAGCCTCCACGTTCTCCACAACGTCTATTTTTGGTCAAGCACGTGCAGAATAGTTTAGGAATATTCTCCAGGAATGTCGCCAAGACTTGGTCAAGCTCGTTATACCTGCGAGATAGTACAATACACAAATAAACAATCGTCAGTACGAGGATCCTTAAAGTGATCCATGATCCTGATCCTGAAGCTCTTCTGAGGATCACCACCTGTCACAGAAGTAAGGATCACCAGTTAGGATAACGAATAAGGATCACTAATTGTTAGAAAATCCTCCCCTAACAATTGCCCCCAAAATATAAGGAGTGAAATTGTAAAATTAGCGAGTTATGTTTTCTTGATCTTATCCGTAACAAACTAACGGATATATAGCCGTTAAAATAGAACTAGCCGTTGCGATGATGATGTCACGGAAGTGACAATCCTGCAGAATCATAATTATAAATAGAGATATAGATAGGATCAATATGCATTCAAATCCGAAAGAAACTCCCTTTATAATCTCAGTTGAAGATCAATCAGGTATCTCTTTCTCCTCTTTCTTCCTTTCTTACTCTGTTTCTCCTTCTTTATCTCCGTCATTTCGATAATGTTGCTCCGAAGCTCACCGGGCAAGGATCACGAAAAGGATAGCCCTTTGAAGAGTCAAAAGATCATCAAAGACTCAGCGAATGAGAGGTGTTGCTTTAACGATGCACAAGTAGATAAAATCCGTCACTGTTTTCCGGCGAATGCCTTCTTCAAACCCTTCGATCCCACTGTTCTTAGCGATTATGTTTCTGATACATGGGTTGCCTTTCCAGCCACTCCATTCACTATAGGGTACACCTATCCTTTCCCAGAGTTCACACAATCCTTCTTTTCCCTTTCCGGCATATCTTACATTCAAGCCATGCCGATGATTTGGAGGGTTTTGTATACCCTAGAGTGGATCATCGACCAGGAAGGCGTTGATTTAGGAATGTCGGAGTTGGCGGAGCTGTATGATCTTACTACTTTTGGTTCCCATCGTTACTTGTTCAAGCGAAAACCCGGTGCAGAACATCCCCTTCTCAAAGTCACTAAGAACGACAAAGATTGGAAACGTCGCTTCTTCTTTGTCAGGAGGGATTCCATTCTAAACGGAGAGAATCTACCAAAAACATGGTCCACCCATGGTAGGCCGGAGGATCCTGAGAAGGATCACCAGATGGTCATATTTTTGTAACAGGATCACTAACCCCTTCTTTGTCTTGTGTCATGCAGCCATCTCTGTTTCACATCTCATCACAACACCCGCAACCAGGGAAAGGCTTGCTGCTTTCTGGGGACTCGATCCTGAAACTAGAACCTTCAAGACAACAACCCAAGACTCTCAGGAGGTATCCTCAGGCTCTGTCACAATGTCAAGTAAGTATCTTTGTTTGAAAATTTATAAAAATAGTGAAACATAAATATAATGAAGATACTTATCTTGTTTTGGTTATGTAGGTGCTGGAAAATCTGCCAAAGCTGCTTCAAGGTTCAGTGTCACCGATCTCACCACTGTTAAATCCTCCAAGAGAAAGGTTCCTACCAGCCCGACAGCCTCAATCCCCAAGGCACCCCTCAAAGGAAAGGGAATCAAGAGGAGAAAGGCCTCCGAGGCTGAGGATTTGCAGGGTCTGCCTCTAATCCGTCACCAATTCCTCGAGTACTTCAATGAGGTAAGGATCATTGTCTCTGCTCATATATTCTGTTGACATATCCTGATGATATATCCTGCTGATATATCCTGCTGATATATCCTGCTGATCTGAGGATCACCTGGTCTTGAACTGCTTTATCCTCTTCTTTTGCAGAAATTTGTTGAGATTGAGGATTATGTGGGCCACGTTGAGGATCAAGATAAAAAGATTGCCGACCTCCAGCAAGTTGCCGTGCTCAAGGATCTTGCACTTGCTGATCTTCAGAAGGAACTCAAGGATACCAAACAGAAGATGGCCAAGGTGCTGGTTAACTTTGACTATGAAAGGCAGGAGATCACAGATGATGCCAAAGTCTCTGCCGCCATAGCAATGTACAAAACCAAGCTGCAAATGGCCTTGGAGGTTCAGGATCCTGCCTTCGACAAAAGCAACTGGGAGATTGAAGAATGGAAGGCAAGGCTGGCTGAATTGGGTGATGAAGAGGCTGATGAGATCCTGACAATTGAGGCTGGAAGCAAGGATGAAGCTGGTGAAGCAAGTGGAGCCGGAGGCGGTGATGCAGCAAAGGTTTAGGCTGCATGATTGGGCGATGATGGATATAAGTGCCAAGGCCGGAGCCTAATTTTTAAGTTTGGTAGTAGTTTTCTTTTTTGTGGTTGTGATGTTTTAAAACAATGATGGTCTGTGCTGAACAATAGGTTTTAGGATTAAGGATCGTGTATGATCCTTTGGACAATAGGCAGGATTGCAATTGGTGGAGGGATCCTCTGTTTGGGGATGAAGCCATTGTGATCCTGCCGCCTTTATATTCCTGCACTACTTTTGAACTTATTATCATGGACACCCTTTACCTACCCCAGCGGACGGGCCACGTTTTGCTGGTAGATGCTCGGGTAGGTAATTTTGACAACCTTTAAAGGGTTAGCCTTATCTTAATAAATAAAAACTTAACCTTTTGTCGCTTATCATGTGTTGTTATCCTTTTTAATATCTTACTTTCCAACTGTTATAATGTTCAATCCGTTTATACTTATCAAGCCTTGAAAAATTAGAAAAGATATCCAAAAAGTTTAGGATATGATCAAGGATCACATATCCCATAACCGATAGGTTCTAAAAAGTGATATGGTTTAAGAAACACAAGTTCAGTTGTCAAGTATAAGGGTTATTTAAAAGAATAATGAATAAAATCAAAAAAGTTAAGGATCATACCTGAGGATCCAAGTTAGAATCCTAACCATAATAAGGATAACTATAAGATAAACCTTAGAGTGAAATAAGGATCAAGGATCCCTAGCTGCCTACCTTCAAGGACCTGAAATAGAGCATAACTTGGGACTAAGCCAATATAAGAAAAGAGTTAGCAACTGGGGACAAGCCCAAGGATAACTGGGGACAACCCCAAGGATAACTGGGGACAAGCCCAAGGATAACTGGGGACTAGCCCAAGGATAACTGGGGACAAGCCCAAGGATCGTGTGTAAACTGGAGTATGGCCCTAACTGGCGACTATCCAAACTTAGTGACATGAAGATGCCAAAACCTTAGCTAACGTGAAAACGTTAGAAACCTTAGCTAACGTGAAAACGTTAGAAACCTTATGAACGGATGTATGGTACGTCTACCATTATACGTAGGATCCTAAGCATAGCCAGAACAATGGAATTATCAGCCCCTAGAACGAGTACTGGTCCCAAAGCCTTGAACTACACCAGGATCATCGTGCGCTACAGGCGGAATCTGGGGACAAGCCCGAATAACTGGGGTTAAACCCAAAGGATGGATTGCTTCTGCGGATAACCAACATTATGCTATGGATACCTGAACTTTCAAAACTTGAACTCACATGAGAGATGGATAAAGGATACATGATCCTTATCCTTATATGAGAAAATAAAGAAATGAAATAGTTCAAGTTTAGGATATTACCTAAGTAAGGATCACCAATACTTTGAGGATCCTTTAAGGATATCCATTTCGCTAGGATCACCTCTGCCATGAGGATCCTGGTCACATGAAATATTTCTTCAAGTGGACAGCATTCCAAGCTCTTGGTAGCAAATCACCTTCCATGGTTAGCAATCTATATGCCCCCTTTCCTGCTTCAGCTTCAATCAAATAAGGGCCTTCCCACTTTGGAGCCAACTTCCCAGCAGCAGGATTGGTAGTATTTTGGAATGCTTTCCTTAATACCATATCTCCAACTTGAAACCTCCTAATCCTGACATTTTTGTTGTAAGCACCAGCCATTCTTTGCTGATAACTGGCCATCCTTATCCTAGCCATATCCCTGATTTCTTCAATAGTATCCAGGTCTTGAGCCAAGTTTTCATCGTTCTTCTCAGGATCACGGGTACTTGTTCTTGCAGTTGGAACCACCATTTCTGTTGGGATCACTGATTCTGCCCCAAATACCAAAGAGAATGGTGTTTGACCAGTAGCATTCTTGGGGGTAGTCCTATCAGCCCAAAGCACATAGGGTAGTTCTTCTGCCCATTTCCCTTTCTTGGATCCAAGCTTCTTCTTCAAATTGTTGATGATGATCTTGTTGGATGATTCTGCCTGACCATTAGCTTGTGGGTGGACTGGTGTTGATGTTATCATCTTAATCCCCCAGCTGTCACAAAAGTTAGTGGTTCTGCCCCCAATAAATTGGGAACCATTATCACATATAATCTCAGAAGGAATTCCAAATCTAGTTATAATATTTCTTTTAATGAAGGATATAACTTCCTTTTCTCTGACTTGGGCAAAAGCTTCAGCCTCTATCCACTTGGAGAAGTAATCAGTCATGGCTAACATGAATACTTTCCCACCGGGTGCCTTTGGGAGCTTGCCAACTATATCCATACCCCATCTCATAAATGGCCAGGAGGAGGATATAGGATGTAATAATTCAGATGGTTGATGAAGGATATTGCTGTGTCTCTGACAAGGATCACATCTTTTAGCATACTCCACAGCATCTCTCTTCATTGTTGGCCAGTAGTATCCTGTCCTCAGGATCCTTGAGAATAGTGCCCTGCCCCCAGTGTGGTTTCCACAATCTCCTTCATGGAAGTCTTTTAAAACTTCTTGAATTTCAGGATCCTCAATGCATCTCAAGTATGGTCCTGCAAGAGATCGTTTATACAACATATTATTCATAATTGTGAATTGAGATACCTTAGATTTGAAAGCCCTAGGGTTTTCTCCTGTAGGAATCTCTCCATGTTGTAAGTATCGCATAATTGGTGAGATCCATGATCCTGATCCTGAATGGGATTGAGTACCCTCACAAGGGATAATTGCAGAATCATTTCCTATCTCCATAGCCTCGTGATCCTCGATAGCCGGGGTCAGGATATGGATAATAGGAATCTTGATATCCTCCGGGATCTTCAAGGATGATCCTAAGTTAGCCAATGCATCAGCTTCTGTATTTTCTTCCCTAGGTACCTGTGACAAACTAAAGGAAACAAAAGAGAGTGCCAAACTTTTGACTATCTCCAAATATTTGGTTAGTTTTTCACCTTTAACAGCGTAGGATCCATTAAAGTGGTTTGTAATTAACAATGAATCTACATGTACCTCAAGATACCTGATCCCCATATGCTTTGCAATTTGCAAACCAGCAATTAAGGCTTCATATTCAGCCTCATTATTAGTGGTTTGGAACTCACAAGCTATAGAGTGGGGTATTATGTCCCCCTGTGGCGATTTTAGTAGTATTCCAAGCCCTGTGCCTTTGACATTTGAGGATCCATCAGTGTGGAGTATCCAAGGATCCTTGGTCTCCTCTAGCTGCTGGACTTCTAACTCAGCTTCTTCTTGTAAATCACTACTGAAATCAGCCACAAAGTCAGCTAATGCTTGGGATTTGATGGCTGTCCTAGGCTCATATCTTATATCATATGCACTCAGCTTCACTGCCCACTTAGCCATCCTTCCTGACATTTCTGGTTTCCTGAGGACATTCTTAATTGGAAAATTAGTTTTAACAATAATAACATGAGTCTCAAAATAATGTCTTAGCTTAGTAGATGCCATTATTAATGCAAGAATAAGTTTTTCAAGGTGTGAATACCTGGATTCGGCGTCAAGTAAACTTTTACTTACATAATAGACGGGATGTTGTGTACCTTCATGATCCTTAACAAGGACCGCACTTACTGCTTTTGAGGATACTGCAAGATACAAGGATAACACATCGCCTTTTTCTGGTTTCATCAAGGATGGGGCTGAGGATAAGTAATCTTTGAGGGCTCTCAAAGCATTTTCATGCTTCTCGGTCCACTCAAATTTCTTGTTCTTCCTTAGGATATCATAGAATTCTTTGCACTTCTCCGAGGATTTGGATATAAATCTGTTCAAAGGTGCTATCCTGCCTGTTAGCCTTTGAACATCCTTAGCATTGGCCGGAGATTTGATGTTCACTATTGCTTTGATTTGTTCCGGGCTAGCTTCAATGCCTCGCTTTGTCACCATATATCCTAAGAATTTACCTGCTTTAACACCAAAGTGACATTTTGAAGGATTAAGTTTCATGTTATATTTGTCAAGGATATCGAATGCTTCCTCCAAGTCTCTTAGGTGATCCTCAGCTTTTAAGGATTTTACCACCATATCATCTATGTAAACCTCCATAGTTTGTCCGATCTGATCCTTGAACATCATATTCACCAGCCTTTGGTACGTTGCACCTGCATTTCTCAATCCGAACGGCATAGCAATATAGCAATATATACCAGTTGGAGTCATGAAGGCTGTATCCTCTTGGTCGGATGGTTCCATGTGGATTTGTTGAAATCCAGATGAAGCATCCATAAAAGTTAACAGTTCATGACCCGCAGTTGCATCCACCATGGAGTCAATGTGGGGTAAAGGGAAAGGATCCTTGGGACATGCCTTATTTAAATCGGTGAAATCGACACATACCCTCCACTTTCCATTTTTCTTTTGAACAACAACCACATTGGCCAACCATCTTGGATACTTGACTTCTCTGATCATACCTGCCCGAAGCAATTTCTCTACCTCTTCCTGGATAATGGCATTCCTTTCTGGTGCAAACTTTCTTCTCCTTTGATGGATTGGTTTGAAGGATCTGTCAATGCCGAGTTTATGGGTAATAACATCTGTGGATATACCAGTCATGTCTTCATGTTTCCATGCAAAGGTAGTCTTCCTCCTTTTGAGGAAGGATACGAGGTCTTCTTTCATTTCGCCAAGGATCCCTGATCCGATATAGATTTTGGATTCAGGATCATCCGGATCCATAAGGATTTCTACCACATCCTGTTCACTTGCCTCCAAGACATCCCTTGGAGGATACTTTGATTGCTATTGCTCCCTTGACTTCGAGGCTGGTTTCATCGATGAAGTGTAGCAATTCTTAGCCTCCTGCTGATCACTATCAATCTTCACTATT
Source organism: Helianthus tuberosus (assembly GCA_030545235.1). Taxonomy (NCBI): domain Eukaryota; kingdom Viridiplantae; phylum Streptophyta; class Magnoliopsida; order Asterales; family Asteraceae; genus Helianthus; species Helianthus tuberosus. The sequence continues at coordinate 142,752,662 of CM060380.1, read as the reverse complement.
CCCCAAGGACTAGGGAGCTTCACACATTGATGGTAAGTAGACGGGACTGCCTTCATATCGTGTATCCAAGGCCTGCCAAGGATCACATTACAACAAGATAAACAGTCAATAACACAAAACTTTTGGTAAGAATGTAAGCCTTCAATGTATATTGGGAGTTTAATGTCCCCCAGGGTATTCTTAGTTTCTCCACTAAATCCCACGAGCACAGAGGATCTTGGTATGATCTCTGATTCAGGAATACCCATCTTCTTTAGGACATCAAGCTGGATAATATTCACTGAACTTCCTCCGTCTATAAGGATCCTGCGGACAAAATGGTTAGATATGAAAAGAGTAATAACTAAACCATCGTGATGAGGATCCTGGATATCAACACGATCTTCTTCATCAAAGGTTATGACTTTCCCTTCCGAGACACTTGATGTTCGAACAGGTCTTTCTCCGTTATCCATTTTAGTTTCCTTTGCATGCCTTTTAGCTGCTGAGAAGGATGTGCCGCAAATGTCTGATCCTCCAGAAATGAAGTTTATCACTTGTGCATCCGCTGGAGGGGCTGGAGCCCTTTCAGGGATCCTTTCAGGATCCTGAGTCCTGGACTTTTTTCTTCCCAACAATTCTTTTAGATGCCCCTTGCTCAACAAGTATCCAATTTCCTTTCTTAGTGCAATGCACTCTTCTGTGAGGTGCCCAAAATCTTCATGGTATGCACACCACTTTGATTTATCCTTAGTTGCAGCTGGCCTATCATTTTTTCTGGGCCATCTAGCTTTATCACCTAGACTCTGCATCGCAAGGATTAGCTCATTATTATCAACACTAAAACAATATTCAGAAATTGGAGGATAATCCTCATCATCCTCCTCTTGATCAATAGAATGCACGTTCTGGTTATCAGATCTATTGTAGGATCTGAACTTGTTGTTCCTGAATGAGGATCCTTGCTTATCCTGCTTTGAGGATCCTGCTAATCTCTCCTGGATCCTCTTGTCGTCCTCTAGCCGGATGTACCTAAGGGCCCGGGTCCTTACCTCATCTAGGTTCCTGCATGGTGTCATAACAAGATCATCATAAAATAACGAATCCCTAAGCAATCCCATTTTAAAGGCCTCAACCGCCGTGGCTATATCTAAGTTGGGGATGTCTAAGGATTCTTTACTAAATTTGGTAATGTAATCCCTTAATGATTCATTATGACCCTGGGTTATCCTATATAAATCACTAGTTAATCGTTCAAATTTCCTACTACAAGAAAACTGATTGTTAAATAGATTAACCAAATTAGCAAATGAGGTAATAGAATAGGGAGGAAGACTTAGCAGCCATTTGAGAGCTGATCCAGTAAGAGTGGATCCGAATCCTTTGCACAGGCATGCTTCCTTTAACCTTTCTGGGATTGGATTGATCTCCATCCTCTCCCTGTATTGTGCTATGTGTTCTTCAGGATCTGTCGAACCATCATACAGCTTCATTGTAGGCACATGGAACCTCTTAGGTATCTCAGCATCACAGATTGGTGGTGCAAAACGAGATATCTTGTGGCTTCCATCTGCAATCTCTGGGATAGGTTTGACCACTCCCGGAACACTTGATATCATATCCTTTAGCTTTTGCAGTTCTCTGGCCATGGCATGATTGATACCTGGATCCTGCATGAGACCATGATTAGTAGTATGAGAATTATTAAGAGTGTTACCTCCCATTGGATTCAAGTTAGGAAGAATGGATGTTAATCCATATTGTTGAGGGTCTGGAAGGATCGAGGGACCAGTAGAGGCATTGGTCTGCATTGGAATAAAATCTCCCTGATGGATATCTGAACTTCCTGTTTGCAAACTCCTCAAGGATCCTGGCATCTGGAAGGATCCCTGAAACTGGGATGATCCTGGAATGAAGGAGGATCCTTGAACCTGGGATGATCCTAGAACGAAGGAGGATCCTTGAACCTGGGATGATCCTGGAACGAAGGAGGATCCTTGAACCTGGGATGATCCTGGAACGAAGGAAGATCCTTGAACCTGGGATGATCCTGGAACGAAGGAGGATCCTTGAACCTGGGATGATCCTGGAACGAAGGAAGATCCTTGAAACTGCTGCAATCTTGAATATCCTCCTGAACTCGTGAGGGATCCCATATGCTGAGGATAGGATCCCGCTGGCTGGAAATATGAACCTGATGCCTGGGTCATTGTTGCTGTTCCGTAGTGCACTCCTTTTGGTCCACCCACATATTGGATGTCTGGGACCACTGATGGCTGAGAAGTAATCACCGGAGTATCAAAATTCAAAGATCTGGGCATCAATGGGGAACGATCCTCCGCCGTTTTCTTCTGTTTCTTAATTTCGTCAATCTCCCGGAGGATCCTTTCGTTGGTCTTATCCTGCTCTTGTGCATGATTCCTCATCTGCAAAATCAAGGCATAGAGATCATTAGTAGTAGGATTAGTTGAAACAGAAGAAGTAGGTGGTTTTGAGAAAATGGGGGTTGGTTTCTTCGCGGAATTCTCAGTATTCTTCTGGGATCCAGAAGGTGGTGGAGGCAAAAGAGGGACGCCTTGTGAAGAGGTGAATGAGGGCATCAAGTTTGAAGCACTCTTCGCTGAGGAAGCCATTTGCTTGGTTGTAGTGAACCGGAATGAGCACAGAAATGCGTATTCTTTCAAGGATAAAGCACCAATTGCCCCACGGTGGGCGCCAAACTGTTTTGGTCAAAAAATCTGTTGAGGATAGTGCAACCAAACTCTTTGTTACGGGGAATGATGCTCAAATTGTATAACAGCGATGAAGATCACTTCAATGTAAATTGCACAAACAACACAAGGATTTATACGGGGAAAAAGCCCTTGATCAAGAGTTGATCTCCGGCACAAAAAACCCCGGGTGATGGAAACTACCGATCACCTAGCTTAAATAAATGAATTAATGTTTACAACTTCGGATAGTAACGAGCTAGGTACAAGGATCACTACGGTGGAATGTGTAAAAAGTGTATGTAATTGCTTGGTGTTTGAACGAGAGCTTGTATGAGAGCTTGTATGAGTGTTTGTACGAGTATGTGTAACTGCAAAAAATGACTAAGTGTTTTCTACTATCTCGTTACTCCCTTTTTAAAATAGAAATAACCACCTAAACTAATTATCCGACTTTCGTGCCAAGCCTCCACGTTCTCCACAACGTCTATTTTTGGTCAAGCACGTGCAGAATAGTTTAGGAATATTCTCCAGGAATGTCGCCAAGACTTGGTCAAGCTCGTTATACCTGCGAGATAGTACAATACACAAATAAACAATCGTCAGTACGAGGATCCTTAAAGTGATCCATGATCCTGATCCTGAAGCTCTTCTGAGGATCACCACCTGTCACAGAAGTAAGGATCACCAGTTAGGATAACGAATAAGGATCACTAATTGTTAGGGCGACACTTTTTGATATACGGTATGACTTTTATACTCATTTTTTTCATTATGGTCACCACTTGTTTCTATATTTACATGTTAATTGATTACATTCTCGTCTTTTGAAGAGCTACACAATGTCATCATACCTTTGAAAATTGATATTTATGCAATTTTAATGGGTGACATGGCTAGATGTTTCTGCTTTATATGTTTATGTGAGTGTATTGGTGTGGTCTAATACAAAACTGATGTATGCTTATTGTTTATTGTCTAAGGGCTTTATTCAAACATCAGTAATAATCATTATTGACCATCTATAGCCTTCATCTACATTGGTTTTCAGTTTTGTGCAATGATTTTCTTGTCTGTTAGTTTTGCATCGTCATTGCACCTCGTACCGGATTATGTGCTTTAAGTGTTTGATATATTAACTGAGTGATTCAGTCACTTATAGCCTTATGCTAGCTACTACTAGAGTTCAAGAGTAGGAATATTAACTGAGTGATTCAGAATAGAACCACTGGGGGCACAACGGTACCGATAGTGACTGAATAGAACAAGAACACTAGCTATGACGGATTGTTTTGGTTGTTGACTTGTTGGGGCTTGCGTCTGATATTATTCTGATGAAAGGTTGTTGTTACTCGATTCGCTTTTTTTAGGTCAATTTATATGAACATAATCTGTTATGTCTGCATTGATACTCTTTGTTGTTCGTATCCTCGTATCTCTAGATCTTGAGAACGTATACTATATGGGTACAGGTAACTGGTTGGCTATGCAAGGCAAAACACAGGGTAATTATATTTGACCTTCAACAACGTATGGTTCTGGGTGACGGGTGACCTACAAGCGTACATTCATGTTTTGAAGAGGTTCTTACCGGCATACTCTTAATTCTTAACTAAACTTTGTTCTTTCGCCCAAACAATAAACTAACATAAATTTCTTGGCTTGTTAAATGCCAGTGGTTTAATGATTGCAGCGATGACATCAAAACCTGTTGTTTAAGTGTTGTCGATAATCTTCATAAATCGGTACGAATGGCATGTACTCATAGCAAACCATCTTTTACAAAGTACAAGTGAGAATACAATAAGTCATTCTCTCACCTTAAACACACCAAACTAGATACTTATTCATAGAGTTGGGAAAAATAGTAGGTTGGGTAATGGGTCAGAACAAACACTTTATCTACGGGTCAAACTTCGAAGAGCTTTTCAAAATTTCGACTTATTCAAACTACTTTGGCAAATAAGAATACCTAGAGTATAGTATTTCAGTAAAAATAAAATCTAATTTGACGTGTTCCTATAAAGTGCAGAATTTGGGTTGTGTTTGGCTATTATGTTGTGTATAAGAATTGACTCCCATATCTAATAGAGGTGCTTGGGTTTGAAGTATTGATAACGTAGACACAAATTCGCATGCTCTTAACCCACCAAGCCAGGTGGTTCATATAAAAAAAATATACCTATGTCTAGTTGATTCCTAGTAACAAACTAAACTGTGTTTTAATGCTGATGTAGATTTTTAAGTGTCTTTATACTTGTTTCATTTGTAGGATGATGATGGCCCTGATGGCGAAGAAGATAATGGGTCAAATATGTCCTCTTTTTCCTTTTTGTGTTTATCTTATTTTAGGTATAAATCTTAGGTTATATATGTCTTTGTTTTAGTAATTTTTTAAAATTTTTTGTGCAGGCTATTTATAAGGGAGATGCAAAACAGGGTGTTTGGTGGCAGAAAGAAGATTCCTCCAACAATTGTTGAATTGCTGAAACATATGATCACTGTAAACCTTTGAAGAAAATTTAGATATTGTTGTACTAGCTTGTTGAAACATATGTACAGAAATAATAAATCTATTTTGGATTTATTTAATGTTTTGATTTGGATGCCATTGTGTATGTTAAGATTTTGAAATTTCATAACGGTGCTTTGCAAAGAATATAAATGGCTAAGAAATGGTAGCATATTAGCAAAATGGCAGAACGTAACAAAATGTGGCAAAACAACGGTAGCAAAATAGTGACAAAAGGCGGTAGCAAAATGGTGACAAAAGGCGGTAGCAAAACGGTAGTAAAATGGTGATAAAAGGCGGTAGCAAAATGGTGACAAAAGGCGGTAGCAAAACGGTGACAAAATGACGGTAGCAAAACGGTGACAAAATGACGGTAGCAAAAACGGTAGCAAAAAATAAAACGGTAGCAAATAGGTGACAATAGGGCAATTGCTACGTATGTATTTCTCACCGAATTTTTGGTAGCAAAACGGTGGCAAAAGGGCAATTGCCACCGTTTTGCGACCGAAAACGTGGTGGCAAAAACCCAATTTTCTAGTAGTGGTATGTATGTATGGGGTTAGGTTCATTTGTGAACCTCCCTCTTATTTGTGAACAAAATGAACAAATCCTAGCCCTTGATTAGTTTTAAGATTTTAAGGGTAAGATTGTCATTACCCATACAAGTTTATTTTTAATTATAAACCAATTTTAAATAAGATTCATCAAAATCAATCAGTTACCATGTTAGGTAACTGATTTCCTATTTTGTTTTGATTTCATTTTATTGATCCTATTTAACAAAATTCAAATCAAATATTCAAAGAAAAAAAATATAGATCTGACAGTTTCTTATTTTCTTCAACCGCCTGGACCAACAGCAACCTACTTCAATTGCTTCAGTTCTTCATTTTTTTTTTCTGATCATCTATACGTTCTTTGATGAAATGCCTCTGAAGAGGAATTCATAAAGATACCAACAACCACGTAAAGCTTGCATAGATAATATATATGTTCTTGATATATAAAGCTTGCATAGATAATATATATGCTCTTTTGACTTTTCTTTTTAATTTTGTGAGGTTTAGATCGTTGGTTACCTTTTGATTTGTTATTATGTTTTTTTAATTGTAGTCATATATCCAAGTTGAGAGGTTTTGTAAGGAGGTTAAATATACTCCTTAAACTCACGTTTGGTATTTTGGGTTTTGAAAGTTAGGTGGTTACTTCCATGGTGAATCTCTTTCACTTGAACATCTGTTTCTCTCATGTTTAATGATGGAGTATATAAAAAATCTTAGATTATATGTAATAATGTGTCTTATTATTATTTTTTTTTCTCTTCTGTTCAATATATTCAATTCATAGTTTTTTTTATTCATATATGTATTTTTTAATTTACATGTGTACATATGTGTATAAAACGGATATACGTATGTGTATAAAACAGATTGGCTGAATCGTAATTGTGTATAAAACATACACAAACAGAACTAATAAATGGTTTATACACATATGTACTTGTGCTGAATACTCAAAGTTCATATATGTATTACTCGAATTACATATGTACGCATGTGTATAAAAACATATATATGTATGTGTATAAAATAGTTTGGCTGAACAATGTATATTTTAAAATTAACAAATTTGTTAATTGGTGAGAGAAATGAAGAGAGAGAATATAATTAATATTTAATTGGAAAGAAATTAGTTAACAATTTACTCTTATGCCCTTTTTCATTTATTTTCTACACATAAATAATTAGAAAACTACCATTATTATAAATTTCAAGATCTTCAAAATCAACGAACAAGATTTGTTCATTTTGTTCACAAAAACACAATGGTTCACTCTTGAACCCTACCCTGTATGTATGTATGTATGTATGTATGTATGTATGTATGTGTTGTTTTAGTTTTGTAGAATGTTTGATTTTTGATAGATCATCACATGTATGCGATGATCTATACTTGAATAATGGTAATATAAAAGATGAATTAGATTTACTTGAAAATGTATTTTGAATATGCTCATGGGTATAATGTATGTATGTGTACATTTGTGTGTGATAAAGCTTGTTTCAAATGCAAGAAAATGGTAGATTGAAGCTTGCATGGATGATCCATGAATATTTGGTTTTGAATCTGACCTAAAGATGATTTTATGTGTAAAAACATGTTATAAAAATGCATGAATGATTCGGTATATGATAATGTTTATATATGTGATTTTGATGTCCAAAAGTGTGGTTTTTGGAATGATTAAAACATGCATGTTTGAGATCCATAATGATCTAGAAAAATTGTTTAAAAAATATATATTATACTTTGAAAGTAGAAACTTTCACATAAAGTGTTAATCTTAGCGATTAGATGTTCAAACATATGAGTTTTATAAAATGAAGACAAAAAGAGGTATTTTAGCTTCAAAACAAAGGTTTTACGTACACAAGTCTGGTTTTGGATAGAAGCAAACCTAATTTTATCAAAGGAAAAAATATATTTTAAGTTTGAAATTACCTAATGTGACTTATGTGCATCGGTGTAACTTGTTCGGCTTAAAAAGGCGATAATTCGACCCTTTTCGGTTTGAAAAATTATGATTATTTGAAACTGTTTTAAAATAGAAAAAATTATCATCTTATAAGTATAAAATTTGTGTTTTAAAGTGTACATTATAATCATGGTATTTATGTATGATTATATGTGGATCTTTTCGTGTAGGATGTCGCGAATATGCTAAGAATTTGTTGTGTTTAAGTGATTTTTTACTATACTTGAGTATTGATGTTTCTATGATTAAAATTGTGTCTTGATATGATTATTTAGATATAATTTGATGTATAGTGTTCTAACGTGTTAGAATTATGGAATTTGGTTAGCATAACGTTAGTCGTTTCGCTCAAAAGTGCATAAATAGTAAGGGGGTGTTTGTTTGCCTCTTAATGAGGCTCTTAATGGTTCAGATATCTTACTGGTTCAACACTTAATGGTTCAGACTATTTGTTTCGCGAGCAGATGTCTGAATGGTTCAGACATTTGCCTCTGAATGGTTAAGTATTATACTAAGTCTGAATAGTTAAGACCTCTAATTTGAATTGGTAAGACATTTGCCTCTGAATAGTTAAGCATTATACTGGCTCTTAATATAACAACTCTCCTAAAATATATTTGGACACCCCTAAATGTCTTATAATATAACTCGTATGCGAGAAACGAGCCCGAAATACCCTTATACTATAAAAAATCAAGAAAAAGCAAGTTTGGGAGTCGCTCGCGGGGCGCGGCCCCCTTAGCCAAGTGTGTTGCGGGGCGCGAGGCCCAGTAACTTGCCGGACAAACAAAAGCGCCACGTGTTGACACATGGCAAGGCTATACTCGATGACCCGTCAACCCTAAACCCTAGTCTAATCTCTCGCGGGCCGCGAGAGAGTTAGCTGATGTCTTCGCAGGCCGCGAACCGCCTTAGATCAGGCCTATAAATTGAATTGATCGGCTTCATTTGAATTCGTTCAAAATTTCTGAATTCTCTCAAATTCTCTAATAGTAGAAATTATACTCGGGTATTATACCCCTATAAAAGCGAAGCTCTGCCTCGTTGTAAGTATTATAACCCACAGTTACGTATTAGTCACCCTACACGATCGATTTAGGGCTCCGTAACGCATGTCAAGGCTTTGCCTGACTCAGTCATTGGAGTTCTGTCTCGTGTTACACCCGATTGATCTAGGACTCCATAATGCATGTCAAGGCTTTGCCTGACTCATTCATTGGAGTTCTGTCTCGAGTTGTACGGTTAAAGTGATTTCGGTTATCTTACTAACACGTGTGCATTGTTTAAATTTTAATAGATAATAACCAGGAGATACACCAGGAAGCTTTAGTTTTACCTAAGTAAACAATGTGAGTACATCTTACTTGTTGTCACCTTTTTTGTAAATTACTTTCGTGAGTCAAAATGTTTTACCAAAACCTCAAATGTTTTAAATTACAATTAACACTAATTGAGTATTTGTGATTCTACAATTACTGCCGGTATGTTGGGGTTTTGTATACAAAATGTGGAAGACGTTACCATTGGACAACGAGTTAGCCAATGAGTAATATGACCCACAAGTCAGGTGTTGACAGTACTGAATGAGTAATTGAGTAGATATAAACAAATGTAATTGCGGATGCCCTCAATACTGTAAAGTTGTAAAACTGCTTTGGTTAAACTGGGATGCACTCGTCAGTATTTCTTGTTAATAAAACCTTTTTAAAACGCGTTTCAGGTAACAAAATGTGAAAGCCAATAGAAGCCAGCTGGAGAGCACTGAAGGCTTGGAAAAGTGGCTATAAAAGTTACCTAAATAAAAAGGAGTTTTGTCTTTCGATAAACTACGGTTTATCCCTATAAATGTATTGTCAAATGAACTTGGGTTTTACCCCATTTGTTTATTATACAAAGTTTGGTGTTTTAACTCTGATAAAAATATTTCCTAACTACGGTCCTGATGAAAGTTTTCTGCTGCCAAATTAATAAACAACGATACCACCAGCTCTGAAGTCTCGCGGCACCCGCTCCCACGCAGGGGTCGGGAGCTGCGACAGAAGGTGATACCAGAGCTACAGCCACTGGTTTAAGCCAATGAAGTGTTCTACTGACACTTAAATTCTGTGTTAGGAAATAATTTATGTGATTATGTGTGAATATTGTTTTGTGTTATTTGACTATTTGTTAGTTTTCAGTATGAGTGAGCAAGGTACATTTGACGCTTATCGTCAATTAGCTAGTTCCCCAAAAGATGAAGGAACCTCATCTCAGCCAGATCCCTCAGGATACTCAGCTGATACTGAGGAAGGAATATTTATTTTTTAAGTCACAGTCTGAGGAACCCTTCACTTCTAAAAAGAGAGGATGGTTTAGTAGAGGAGCGCATGGGATAAGAAAGAGGATGAAGAAATTACAACAACAAAGAGTGATAGTCAGAGCTAATAAGGAAGTAGATGCCCAAACTCAGGAAGCAGTCAATAGGCCACCATGGGAAGAGGAACTATAAAGACAGTTGGCAGATTTCCATATGCTAGCCACTACAGCAATAGACTCCAACCTTAACCAAATAGCTGAACCACCACTGTTACCCTTATTTCCAGACCAACAAATGCTAGAACCCAATCAGGAAGACCAGTTTCCAATCCCAGATGTTGACCCTTATGAGATCCCCATAATTCCCCCACCAAACCCCATAGCTCAGTACACTGACCTTACCCCTTTAGACCCATTTTGGAATAGCGACTGGTGGAAACAGAGTGTGATAAGAAACCCATTCCCTTACGGACATCCTATACCTCAATACCCTGACCCAGAACTAGTACCATTACCACCCATGAGTGAAGAAAATATGCAGGAACTTCGCCAATGGGGCGATGAGTTAGTTGAAGAAGGAAATAGAATTCGTCAAATAAGAGAAAAGCTTATGTGGAAACATGTCGAGCGTGATATACGTGACTGGATACACGACACCTAGAATAATACCTAGATATATGTGTAATTTTGTATTTTGAAAAAAAAATATATAGCTAAGACTAGAATAGATATCAATGCATAACTACTAGTGTGTTTAAATTCCAGTTGTAGTTTGTAATTGACGCATATATATGAAAAGAGTAAAAAGTCACAATGTTCGACGTTTTTGATCAATCTATTGGTGTGATTGTATATAAATATTCGTACTAAATTTTATTCTATGATAATTAATACCTGATAAATGTTTCCAATTTAGATGGACAACGAAGTAAATCAGGAAAACCAGAATAATGAAAATAACGGAAACCAAATAGATAACATTGCCATCCAACACATAGTAGCACAAGGAATTATAGATGTTATGCCATATATTATCAAGACTGTTAAAGAAGCAGAAAATAAATCTGTAACTGGAAGTAAACGACAACACACTGAATTAAGTCACAGTGTGAATGATAATAACAGACCCCTTATCCAAGCTCCAATTCCTAAAAGAAGAAGAACCGCCTCTTACGGTTGTTCTTATAAAGAATTCTTGGCCTGTAAACTAATAGAATTCTCAGGCAATGAAGGAGCCATTGAAGCCTTACGTTTGATAGAAAAGACAGAAGCAGTCATAAAAATAAGTAAATATGCAGACGAAGATAAGATTATGTTTGCTTCTAATCTTTTAAAAAATGCAGCTCTAGAATGGTGGAATACTATTCTCCAATCTAGAGGAAGTGATAGAGTTTATAATATGGAATGGACTAACTTTAAAGAGATAGTCGAAAGAAAATTATGTCCTCCTCATGAAAAGGAACAAATCGCCAATAAGTTCCTAAATCATAAAATGACTGGAATAGACTTCAAAGGTTACACTACCATATTCTTCGAATATGCTAGAATAGTGCCAACATTAGCATCACCTGAGCCAGTGTTAATCTCCCGTTACGTTTGGGGATTAATTAGTGAGATTAGACACGTAGTCAAGGAAGCTAGACCACAAACCATAGAAGAAGCCGCAGAACTAGCCAACACCCTGACTGATGAATTGGTACGCACCCAAGAAGAAAACCAGAGAAGGAACCTAGCTCAAAAGCTTACCCAAGAATTTCGCTACGGTAATTTCAACCGTGAGAAAGGTACAGGTTCTTCCTCTACACCTTACTGTAAGTATTGCAAAAGAAATCATTCTGGAAGATGCTCCATATATTGCAACTTTTGCAAAATATCTGGACACAAGGAAGAAGACTGTAGGAAGAAACCTAGTAATCGGATATGATTTAATTGTGGAGAAACTGGGCACATCATACCAAACTCTCCGAAACTAGCTCTAGCAACAACCAACAAAGCTAAGATAACTGAAGGACCTAAGAAGAATTCCAGAGCATTTATTCTAATAGCTGAGGAAGCCAAGATGATTCCAGATGTGATTGCCGGTACGTTCTTAGTTAATAATATATTTGCCAAAGTATTATTTGACTCTGGTGCAAACCAAAGTTTTATTAATACTTCTTTCTTCAAACTTCTCGACCAACCCTTAACCAAACTTCAACAAGATTGTCTGGTAGAGACGGAAAACGGAGAATCTATTAAGATTAGGGAAATCTTGCAGGGAGCAAGAATAGAAATTTTGAATCATAATTTTACTGCTAACCTTTACCCAATGAATCTAGCTGGATTCGATGTTGTATTAGGAATGGATTGGTTGGTAGCCAATCATGCCAGTATTTTATGTGATCAAAAGTCAGTACAAGTAAGTACACCAGGTGGTGAAAAGATCACAATTAAAGGAGATAAGCCAACCATGTCGACAAAATTTATCTCTGTGATGAAAGCTACAAGTTATGAAAGGAAAGAAGGAATAATGTATATGATTTTCATAATCATTAACACTAAAGTAAAAGAATTAAAAGATATTCCTGTAGTATCTAAATTCTCAGACGTTTTCCCAGAAGAGTTACCTAGATTACCGCCTAATAGAGAGGTTGAATTTAGAATTCACCTAATACCAGGGACAACACCGATTGCCAAAGCACCATACCGTTTAGCACCAACGGAGATGCAGGAACTGAAGAAACAATTGGACGACCTTCTTGACAAAGGTTTTATACAACCAAGTTCATCACCGTGGTAAGCACCAATGTTATTTGTCAAAAAGAAGGACGGATCAATGCGTATGTGCGTTGATTACAGAGAATTAAACAAGGTTACGATTAAGAATCGGTACCCACTACCGAGAATTGATGATTTGTTCAATCAACTTCAAGGAGCTCGATTCTTTTCTAAGATCGATTTACGCTCAGGATATCATCAATTGAAAGTACAGGAAGAGGACATTCCTAAACTGCTTTCAGAACAAGGTACAGTCATTATGAATTTACCGTCATGCCATTTGGTTTAACCAATGCCCCAGTCGCATTCATGGACATGATGAACAGGATATGTAAACCATACCTGGATAAATTCATAATTGTTTTTATAGATGATATTCTAATTTACTCAAAGAGTAAAGAGGAACATGCAACGCATCTACATACACTTCTGACATTATTGAGAAAAGAGAATCTTTATGCCAAATTCTCAAAATGTGAATTCTGGTTACAAGAAGTGCAATTCCTTGGACATTTGGTCAACCATGAAGGAATTCATGTGGATCCCACAAAGATCGAGGCAATTACCAAATGGAAAATCCCTGAATCGCCAACGGAAGTAAGAAGTTTTCTTGGACTAGCAGGATATTATAGACGATTTATCCAAGATTTCTCTAGGATAGCCATTCCATTAACCAAACTTACCTATAAATCTGTTAAGTTTGAATGGGAATCAAAACAGGAAGAAGCCTTTAGGATTCTTAAGCAAAGATTAACCAACGCACCCATACTCGCATTACCAGAAGGAACTGAAGACTTTATAATCTATTGTGATGCATCTAAGTTAGGATATGGATGTGTGTTGATGCAACGTAAAAAGGTTATAGCTTATGCCTCTAGACAACTTAAGAAACATGAAGAGAATTACACAACCCATGATCTAGAGTTAGGAGCCATAATTTTTGCCCTTAAGGTTTGGAGACACTATTTATATGGAAGTAAATTTGTTGTCTTCACAGATCATAAGAGTTTAAGGGATATTTTTAGGCAAAAGGAATTAAATATGAGACAAAGATGCTGGATGGAAATTCTTAGTGATTATGATTGTGATATCCAGTATCATGAAGGAAAAACTAAGGTAGTAGCTGATGCTTTAAGTGGGAAGTGTCATGAAAAGCCAAAAAGAGTACGCTCTCTCAAACTAAATCTGCAGATAGATTTAAATGAACAAATTAGAGAGATACAAGAAACAGTAATCAAGGACGATGCTGAAGGTTTAAAAGGAATGATTAAGGAAATAGAACAAGGAATAGATGGAATTTGGAGATTCCATAAGAAAAGAATGTGGATACCTAAACAAGGAAACCTACGCCACAGAATTCTTGAATAAGCTCATAAGTCTAAATATACGATACATCCCAGAAGTGATAAGATGTATCAAGATTTAAGAAAGAATTTCTGGTAGATAGGAATGAAAAAGGATTGTTGGGATTGAACCCTACCAGAGGAACAGATGATGTAAAGCCAAAACCGGGTCACAACAGTGGATTCACAATAAACAGTAGTTTGCACTAGACTTTCCCCTTGAAAGTGGGTCATAACAGCTGCTGAGCTCAAAACACTGATCTGCTACAACAACTGCTGCTCTTAACAACTGATGAAGACCTAAAGACTGCTGAAGTTCAAATACTGTTGCTCTATCTACTGCTGTTCTCTAAGTACTGCTTAAGATTCAAAGTACTGTCCACTCAAAGACTGATCACCTTTGAAGTAAGCACTGATGATTCAGACATCAGTGCTTAGACTACAACAGTTGAAAGCTGGAACAGATGTTTAACTTCTTTTATGATATGTATTGTAGTCAGTGGTTAGCATAGCAGTGTCTGTATTAGAACAGTAGTTAGAGTTTGTTAGGTTGTTAGACGTCGCTTTCATGGTGACGTCAGCTGAGATGCCTCAGTGGTTTGGTTTGCCTATAAATGGAGCAGTACCCTGTACTGTTACATTTGATTCGTTTTGAGAGAGTTCTTCTCCTCAATTCAATCCTTTCATCTTGTGCAACCAACCTTGGGGCATCAGGCTGAGGGGGAGTATAGTTTGTAAGCATATCTGTAATCTTTTGCTTTGATTTGTAAATCCTTTGACTCTATGAGAAGCAATTGTTTATCAAACTATTTTCTCCTTTGACTGTGTTTACAGAGTTTGTTTTCATTTCCGCTGCACCTAACATGTTTTCATATTCATTGATTATTCATCTTAAACAAACAAACACTATCATGAGAGCCTCCGATCCTAACAATTGGTATCAGAGCCTGGACAGTCAAATTCGATCTAACAATCAATTTGACATAACAGTTCGGCTCAAAATTCATTGATACTAAGGTTGGTTGTATTCAGTTGAAAAACAGAGTAACGAGTAAAATCATGATCAAAATGGTTATTCAAAAACTCTGTACATCAACCAAGATGTCATATGACACACAAATCTCACACAACAAGTGATTTCATGCATAAGTCACTCTTAGTTTTTCAGATCTGAAAACATATCTGTTAAACTATGGGATTATTTCATATTGTCAAAATTGATTTCAATTGCTGTTATGAAATTTGTGTTGTCACCTGGTTTAAATGCTAAAGTATGAATCTCAGATTAACAAAAACCTATGTTCACAAAACGTTAGTGTTTTTGGTAATTTTAAAAGAGAGAAATTAAAACTTTAGTTATTTAGATCTTATGTATTGAAAAACAGGTTGAGAGTCCTTCAAAAGGATCAAAATCAATTATGTTAAGAATACATTAAGAAATTCAGATGTAAAAAATGTCCAGATCATGGGTAATGTGAAATTTGTCATAAGCATGTGCAAAAATGACCAAATCTCACACAACATTACTGAAAAATGATTTTGGAATTAAGTAGTCTTCCCTTAAAACCTTCCAGAAAGTGGTTCAAAACTCATCAATGAAAAAAAAAGGGAAGAAGAAAAATCACAAAAACTCATTAGTGTGTTTATCTCAAAACTTTTGATGACAAAAGAGAAGAGTATAAATGTAAAACACTTAAGAGTCCACATACTGGGTTAACAATGGTCAACAAGCAGCTGTGTGCACTCATTGATTCAGGGAAATTCAGGTAACATAAGTATCCCTGGTGATTAACCTTACAAGAGGACTGGACAAAATCTTTCAAAATCATCACATGGTAATAAGGTCTATAAAAGGGCTTTCAAAACTTATGTGAACATGTCTCCTCATAGTTGCAATCAACTGACAAGGAAATGGTCTCAAAGCAGAGGTGATTAAAATGTATTTCAAACCACTGACCATACTCCTAAACTTGAGAATGATATGATAATGATCATATGTCAAGTTTTAAATGCACCAGATTCTTTTGACACTGTTTTCTGAAAACCTTTATTGTTTTTGTAAAGGCTTTTCTTCAAATAAAACAGGATATATTATTCTCTACTTTTATTGAGGATGATGTATTTTGTACTTTTACTTGTTTTAGATAGTAAAAGTTTCAATCTCCTGTCAGGATGTAGAACCCTTATATTTTTGTTTAGGGTAATACTTTCCTTGAAAATTGCTCAAAAGAATATGGTGTAAAAGTTAAAGTCATTTCAAACTCAAGCTTTCATCACAGATAAAAGATTGATTGCTAACTGACCTTAAAATGCTTGACTACTCATGTTTTATTCAAAAGATTGAAACACAAAATGAGTGGTCAACATAAAAGGTTTTTCATCACCAGGGATAACAAACCATTGTTTATAATCCTGAATGTAAAACTCTGAAAGATCTGCTGATATGTTAATCTTGACAATATGCATCTAAAATATGTTTTGCAAAGGATGTCATTTTGCAGATACTTCAAAACAGCGGATGTACAAAACAGCTGTTAGAAATACAGCAACAGTTGCAGACCAAACTACCCTCAAAATATCCACCACTGCCTCACATCTAACCATTGCTGATAGAAGTCCATCAAAAATGGATAAAATTCGATTAAAAAAAAAGGTTGGTTTCTCAAAAGAACTGAGCATATGCTAGAAGCATGGTTGACAAGATCTATTGTGCTCAAATAAGAACAGACATCACACTATGAAGGTTTGCTATGAAAAAGGTTTGAATTTTCTGTCTCAAAATCAGTCTATGAATCAACTGGTAGATGTGCTAAAAATTGGACATATTTACCCTTGAAAAGTTAATTCCTAGATCTGATATGTTTTACATGGATAAACAAGAAAAAAAAAACTTGTTTAAATATGAATTACATCAAAAATGCTTTCAGAAAATCAAAAATAACCTTAAAAATAGTTTAAAATTGAATTTTTCAATAAATTCTCAACGTCTGTTCAAAGCACTGATGGCATTAAAAACTCTGTTAAATAGTAAATCTATCCACTGTCAAAGTATATCCTCTGTTTGTGCAAAACACTGATTTACAATAGAGGTTACACGTGAACAGATGTTATTCAACAGTTGTGTGCATCAGATGCCATGATCACTTTTTCAAATAAATGGCCTTACACCTGAAACATTCACAAGGCTATAAAAATTTTCCAAAACAAAAGCAGAGGTTCCTGAGCAGACTTTCGCAGCTACCACTGCTCCTCAGGCACCTGCTGCTGAGCCCACTGCTCAAGGTGATCAAAGTAGCAAAACAACTACTTTGAAACCCACACCTAAATCCACCAAAAGACCAAAACAAAAGAAAATTCAAAAGCCCCCCCAAACCTACAATAAAGGCAACTCTGGAAGATGAGATCCCAGAGCTACTGCCAGTGACAACACAAAAGTCACTAGAAATCACTGCTGCTACTTCCTCACAGCAGATGGTAGAAAGGTCTCAACCCATGCCTCAAACTCCTCCTGCTTCTTCTAAAAAGGAACAGGTTGTAAGAACAGGGACACCAAATTATGATGCTCTGGAATCACTTGATTTCATCATCCACAGCCCACTGCCCGGGGCAAATTCACTTTCAACTCCCATCATCATTTCACAAAATACCACCATCAATAATGACCTTGTTACATGCTTTGGATATAACTCAGACATAAATCAGTTCCTCTCAACCATCTATCACTGAGAGTACACTCCAACAAGTGACTGAGTCTGATGCTTATACCTCTATTATCCCAGCAACAACTGAGGAGGTTACACCCCTTGAGTTACGAGTAACTCTTGGTGGTAGTTCAAGTGAAGCAGCTACTACAAGTGTTGAACCCACTGGTTTGCATTTGGACAGTAGTTTCATCAATAAGACTTCCTTGAAGGCAATTTCTTCACTGGGAACTCATGTGTATCCAGTCTTCACTGGTTCACTAAAAAGTGGTTCTCATTATGAAGAAAGAAGTCCCCAGTACCAAGACAAAGGGGCAATAGTGGATGATTTTAGGGGTACACTTCTTCAATCAACCACTGTTACAACCACTGCTAGTGGGAAATCAGATGACCCCATTAAGTTGGGTGATGGTTTAATGTACCAAGAATTGACGGCTATAATTGATAAACTGGATACATCTGTTGCAGAAATTAAAGACATGCTGCAACAGTTGTTGAAAGCACAAAGGGTACCATCCACTGCTGCACCACCTCCAAAAGCTACTCCATCATCTGCTCCTACTCCAGATGAGCTGTGGAATTTGTTCCAACCCCTGCACTATCTTCGAAAGAGTTGATGATGCCAAAAAGGGGGAGAAAAATGACTCTGAGGAAAATCTTTCAGTAACTTCTGCTGAAACATCTGTCAGAGAAAAGGAAAAGGGAGGTGATGAAACCCTGAAAATTCAAGCAGATGATGAAGATACACAAATGAGGATCGTTCAAAGTCAAGTCAATTCAGCTGGTCTCAAAACCACTGCTGATATTAAAAGGGTAAGGGATGAGAGCAGAGCTTTGGGTGAGAAAAAGTTAGTTCTGCAAAAAGGAAAAGGAAGAGGTGGGTACTTCATTAAAGAAGAGTCCTGTTAGAAAAACAAGGCAATCAACCACCACAGCTTCTAAAACTAAGCCAGTTACTACTTCAACCACAACTTCTGTTCCCACAAAATCACTTACACCTCCACCATTAACAACATCTGTCACTCAAACAACTGCCACCAATATCACATCAACACACACCATAACCACTGCCATCCCCACTAAATCAACCACCACAAACACCACCTGCTGCCATCCTTCATCAAAGAAGGAAACAAAACAAATGGATGCAGAAATATATCATGAAGATGGTTCTTCAGACACTTAGAGCAGAACTACAAGAAACAGCAAAATCTCAAGACACTGCTCAAAGTTGTCATCACCAGGCCTCAATCTCCAAACTCATCATTCAAATAAATCTCTCCCAAGAAACCCATTGGATTCAAAAATACTAAAGTGAATGTCTGATCAAAAGACTCACGTATTGACTTTGCTCAGGTCCAATGGTGAAGTGAAGCATAAATCAAGGGAAACAACACTTGGCCTGGGTGTTGAAGATTTGCAAGATCTCTTTGAGTTTACACTGTGCAGGGATGAGGATGATACAAGTTCCATTGGCTTTGAATTACAATTCAAAGGACAAGTTAGGGAACTTGTGATGAGTAAATAAAAATCCAGAATAATGAAGGGTTTTGGCATCATCTGTTCCAGGGGGAGATTGTTGGGATTGAACCCTACCAGAGGAACAGATGATGTAAAGCCAAAACTGGGTCACAACAGTGGATTCACAATAAACAGTAGTTTGCACTAGACTTTCCCCTTGAAAGTGGGTCATAACAGCTGCTGAGCTCAAAACACTGATCTGCTACAACAACTGCTGCTCTTAACAACTGATGAAGACCTAAAGACTGCTGAAGTTCAAACACTGTTGCTCTATCTACTGCTGTTCTCTAAGTACTGCTTAAGATTCAAAGTACTGTCCACTCAAAGACTGATCACCTTTGAAGTAAGCACTGATGATTCAGACATCAGTGCTTAGACTACAACAGTTGAAAGCTGGAACAGATGTTTAACTTCTTTTATGATATGTATTGTAGTCAGTGGTTAGCATAGCAGTGTCTGTATTAGAACAGTAGTTAGAGTTTGTTAGGTTGTTAGACGTCGCTTTCATGGTGACGTCAGCTGAGATGCCTCAGTGGTTTGGTTTGCCTATAAATGGAGCAGTACCCTGTACTGTTACATTTGATTCGTTTTGAGAGAGTTCTTCTCCTCAATTCAATCCTTTCATCTTGTGCAACCAACCTTGGGGCATCAGGCTGAGGGGGAGTATAGTTTGTAAGCATATCTGTAATCTTTTGCTTTGATTTGTAAATCCTTTGACTCTATGAGAAGCAATTGTTTATCAAACTATTTTCTCCTTTGACTGTGTTTACAGAGTTTGTTTTCATTTCCGCTGCACCTAACATGTTTTCATATTCATTGATTATTCATCTTAAACAAACAAACACTATCATGAGAGCCTCCGATCCTAACAATTGGTATCAGAGCCTGGACAGTCAAATTCGATCTAACAATCAATTTGACATAACAGTTCGGCTCAAAATTCATTGATACTAAGGTTGGTTGTATTCAGTTGAAAAACAGAGTAACGAGTAAAATCATGATCAAAATGGTTATTCAAAAACTCTGTACATCAACCAAGATGTCATATGACACACAAATCTCACACAACAAGTGATTTCATGCATAAGTCACTCTTAGTTTTTCAGATCTGAAAACATATCTGTTAAACTATGGGATTATTTCATATTGTCAAAATTGATTTCAATTGCTGTTATGAAATTTGTGTTGTCACCTGGTTTAAATGCTAAAGTATGAATCTCGGATTAACAAAAACCTATGTTCACAAAACGTTAGTGTTTTTGGTAATTTTAAAAGAGAGAAATTAAAACTTTAGTTATTTAGATCTTATGTATTGAAAAACAGGTTGAGAGTCCTTCAAAAGGATCAAAATCAATTATGTTAAGAATACATTAAGAAATTCAGATGTAAAAAATGTCCAGATCATGGGTAATGTGAAATTTGTCATAAGCATGTGCAAAAATGACCAAATCTCACACAACATTACTGAAAAATGATTTTGGAATTAAGTAGTCTTCCCTTAAAACCTTCCAGAAAGTGGTTCAAAACTCATCAATGAAAAAAAAAAAGGGAAGAAGAAAAATCACAAAAACTCATTAGTGTGTTTATCTCAAAACTTTTGATGACAAAAGAGAAGAGTATAAATGTAAAACACTTAAGAGTCCACATACTGGGTTAACAATGGTCCAGTCTGTTGGGCAGAAATTAGAGAAAAGAAACTATTTGGACCAGAGAGAGTGCAAGAAACAACGAACAAGATAATTCAAGTCAAAGAAAGACTAAAAGCAGCACGAGATCGTCAAAAGAGTTATGCAGATAACAGACGAAAACCTTTGGAATTTCAAGTTGGAGATAAGGTATTGTTAGACGTTTCTCCATGGAAAGGAATAGTCAGATTCGTTAAAAGAGGAAAGCTAAGCCCAAGGTATGTTGGACCTTTTGAGATTATTAGAAGAATAGGACCCGTAGCCTATCAACTCCAATTGCCAGAGGAAATGGCAGGAATACATGATGTGTTTCATGTATGTAATCTCAAGAAGTGTTTAGCAGACGAATCATTAGTGATACCTCTTTAGGACATTGAAGTAAATGAGAAACTTAAGTTTATCGAGAAACCCATTCAGATTGAAGATAGAAAGATCAAGAATCTCAAACACAAGAGACTAGTTCTGGTCAAAGTGAAATGGGATTCCAAGAGAGGACCAGAATACACTTGGGAACTCGAGTCAGAGATGCAGAAGAAATACCCACACCTGTTCCAGTAGACCTCGAGGACGAGATCTAAAACAAGGTGGGGAGGATATAAAAATCCTCCTAAAACATATTTTGACACCCCTAAATGTCTTAAAATATACCTCGTATGCGAGAAACGATCCTGAAATACCCTTATACTTATAAAAATCAAGAAAAACCAAGTTTGGGAGTCGCTCGCAGGGCTCGACCCCCTTAGCCAAGTGTGTCGCGGGGCGCGAGGCCAAGTAACTTGTCGAACAAACAAAAGCGCCACGTGTCGACACATGGCAAGGCTATACTCGATGACCCATCAACCCTAAACCTAGTCTACTCTCTCGTGGGCCGCAAGAGAATTAGCAGATGTCTTCGCGGGCCGCGAACCGCCTTAGATCAGGCCTATAAATTGGATCAATCGGCTTCGTTTGAATTCGTTCAAAATTTATGAATTCTCTCAAATTCTCTAATAGTAGAAATTATACTCGGGTATTATACCCCTATAAAAGCGAAGCTCTGTCTCGTTGTAAGTATTATAACCCACAGTTACGTATTAGTTACCCTACACGATCGATCTAGGGCTCCATAACGCATGTCAAGGCTTTGCCTGACTCAGTCGTTGGAGTTCTGTCTCGTGTTACACCCGATTAATCTAGGACTCCGTATTGCATGTCAAGGCTTTGCCTGACTCAGTCATTGGAGTTTTGTCTCGAGTTGTACGGTTAATATGATTTGGGTTATCTTACTAACACGTGTGCATTGTTTAAATTTTAATAGATAATAACCAGGAGATACACCAGGAAGGTTTAGTTTTACCTAAGTAAACAATGTGAGTACATCTTACTTTTTGTCACCTTTTTGTAAATTACTTTCGTGAGTCAAAATGTTTTACCAAAACCTCAAATGTTTTAAATTACAATTAACAATATTGAGTATTTGTGATTCTACAATTACTGCCAGTATTTTGGGGTTTTGTATACAAAATGTGGAAGACGTTACCATTGGACAACGAGTTAGCCAATGAGTAATATGACCCACAAGTCAGGTGTTGACAATACTGAATGAGTAATTGAGTAGATATAAACAAATGTAATTGTGGATGCCCTAAATACTGTAAAGTTTTAAAACTGCTTTGATTAAACTGGGATGCACTCGCCAGTATTTCTTGCTGATAAAACCTTTTTAAAACGTGTTTCAGGTAACAAAATGTGAAATCCAATAGAAGCCAGCTAGATAGCACTGAAGGCTTGGAAAAGTGGCTATAAAAGTTACCTAAATAAAAAGGAGTTTTGTCTTTTGATAAACTAGGGTTTATCTCTATAAATGTATTGTCAAATGAACTTGGGTTTTATCCCATTTGTTTATTATACAAAGTTTGGTGTTTTAACTCTGATAAAAATATTTCCTAACTACGGTCCTGATGAAAGTTTTCCGCTGCCAAATTAATAAACACCGATACCACTAGCTCTGAAGTCTCGCGGCACCCGTTCTCGGGCAGGGGTCGACGGCTGCGACACTTAATGGTTTAGACCTTTTACTGGTTCAGCAATTAATGGTTTAGACCTCTTACTAGTTCAGCACTTAACCATTCAGAAGTTGCTAAACAGCCCCTAACATTTGAAAACAGACGTTAAAACACCATAATAATAAGTTTTAAACATATTTTTATCAGACAATAGTAGATTATATAAATTCGATAATTGACATGTTTATATATGTAAACATGAATTTGGTGATATTTGATGATCACTTTGTGTGAAATGATATTACGTGTTGTTTTTGCTAAGTCTTGTGTTAAACACATTATTTGGAGTTTATATGTATAAGTATAAGTATAATTATGTATATTATACTTATGTGTGTGAATATTTGAAGTGGTGCGAGAGTGTTATAGTTTTTAATATATTTTAGAACTTTTTACACGTTTATCAAGCTTTAAATTTATAAAACATGATACATTACAATCACTCTCTACAACTTGTTAGGCCAAGTGCACCTATCACTGGCGTAGTATAGTGATGCTACAATACCGAGATCGTCTATGGACACAAGAGCTTTAAATACCGGAATATCGTCAACGTCTAATCTAACCAAAATTTTGAGAAAAGATGTTAGTAAATAAAATGAAAAGAAGATAAAATATTAAAGAAAGCAATAAACAATATAGAATCACTTGGTTCCGACTCCTCTTTTAAGTATCCTTTGATGATTTCCGCACTTTGGGCTTTATAAAAGATTATCATAGTTATTGTGGCATGTCCCTCTTTTGGATTTTCAAAAGTTAATTTTAATGAATCAAGTTCAGCAGTTAAGTTTTCAGAAAGCTCTTTAAAATGGAGATGCCAACATTTCTCATGATTCAAATTTTTATGCAACTATCGGATATCATGTTTTTCTGCCTCCACCATATCCTTGTATCCGTTAATTTTCTTTTTGATTGTAACATCTCGTAAAATCATGACCAACAATGTGTTGACACGTGTACTAAACCCTAATGAAGTCAAACGTTGACTATTAGGGACTAATTTTGTGAAAAATCAAAAACTTTGAATGTGGAAGGACTGAAAGTGTTAACATGCTTAAACTAAGCCTCTGAATAACAATACATGGTATTCATAATTATAATTAAGCCACTTGTTGATCGAATGGAACCGTTTACGTAATTAATTAAAAGTTTGCGCGACGAATGGTTAAAAGCGTCAACATGTTTAATTATTCCTCTGAGTGACCTTTTAACAAACCCGGAGCGTTATAATATCAAATTGTATTATGGGGAATACATAATATTGGCCATATCGGGCTTTAATGCCGATAAATGATAATACGCACTAGTTTGTGCGTTAAAAGGGTTAAAAGTGTCAACATATTAATTCTTACCTCTGAGTGATCTTTTAACGAACCCGAAGCATCGTGATGTTTGATAATACTCACGGGAATGCCTAATATTGGCCATTTAAGGCTTTGATGCCATTAAACGATAATACGCACAAGTTTGTGCGTTAATAGGACTAAAAGCGTCAACGTGTAAATCTATACCTTTGAGAGACCTTTTAAACGAACCGGGAACTCCGTGATGCTCAGTCATACTCTCGGGTGTGCCTAATATTGGTCACGATGGGCATATTATTATTATTATTATTATTCATTACTTGTTCACCACACATAACTTCTAAACCATTTGATCAATCAAGGGGTTTGTTAATGGTTTTAAAACAGGGTATAACACATGTAATCATCTCATAAATCCCCTAGAACACTTGACAAGGTCCTATCAATTCCCAAAATCTATATAAAGGCTTAGAATTCATTCATTCAAGCTCACACCTACATTCTTTCTTCCTATCTTCTCATCTTGGAGGATCCTAAGCAATTGGGAACCACCTTTGAGTTTTCTTCAGTCCATAGGACCACTTGTAAGTGTTCCTTTCGTGACTAGTTCTTTTATTTGGCTTAAAAGCCGAAAAGTCAAGCGTTTAAGATAAACGCTTTGACTTCTAGTTAGACCTTAAACAGTCAAGCCATTGTTCGCAACGAACGTGGCTACGTGATCGTAATTGGGTAGGTGTTAATCCCTCAAAAGGGCACCTCTTAAGAATGACGTTTGCTTGGTCAATTGACGAGTCAACATAATATTGCTTTAAAAAGTCAACGAGTCACTTTATGAAATAATTGTGATATGAGTTTAGAAGTATTCTAAAATTCATTTTATCATTTAAACATCTTGGTAATAATTATTAGAACATGTGTAAACATGTTCGGCTTGTCAATTCCAGTTTTAGGGTCGGTTCGCAACCGAAAGTCGCGAAGTTTGACTTCTGCGTTGACTTTCAATTATGAACCGAATTAGATTAGTTTGCTACTGGTTGTAGGTTCCGTTAGGATCATATTATTATGTAGCATAACCCTATAAGGTTATATTACATAATCGTATTAGAAATCTGAATTTTATGAAAGTTCCATTAACATGCCGTAATTTGACCGTTATGCCCTTCTTAGCAAAAATAAGGTTTTAGACACCAATAAGCATTCAAATAACTTAGGTACTGATATGTTAACATGTTTAACATATATCGATGTTACGAACCCGATCACAAATTGAGTTTGCATATAATATCATAAATTGTGCTTTAAATTGACTAAAATGCCCTTTAGGCGCATAGATCGGTTTTAAGCATAATTTTTCATAACAAAATCATAATTAGGATAATTTGGGATGTCCATTCAGTTTACAAACTGAGTTTTCGCATACGTTCTTGAATTATGTCCTTAAATGACGATAATACCCTTTTTGCACCTAAAATGATTTAAAAGCATGATTTTCAAACAAAACCTTTTATTTACTGATATGTTATATTAGTTAACATATTTTGGTCATATAAATCTAATCATAACATCAGTTTTCCTAAAATGTGAAGAACTATGTTCAAACCTTAAAGTAATGACAGGTGTAGTCTATGACTCTCTACCCAAATGTGAAGAACTATGTTCAAACCTTAAAGTCTCTGATCAAATAAGATTGCGACTTATATATTAAAATGTCCTTGTGGCGAGGCCTATTGTGCCATATCTGATATGTCCTTTGCGACAAGGCCTTCGTGCCATATGACTATTAATATCCTTCGTGACAAGTCTACGTGCCACATTATATGTCCTTCATAACGAACAGGGGTCCCATATTTAAGAGTCCTTTTAGCGAGCCTTCGGGCTATCCAAAATCATCTTTATGACAAAGACAGTTGCGACATCTTGATCCCCTGTCAAAAAGGGTAATGGACTTTGTCTAAACCCTAAATGCCAGTGATGGTCCTTTTGAGACCTAAGCTAAATGTAATTGATATACATTCAAATAACATTCATTAGGAATGTTCATAACCTATTAGCCTACATGGTTTAATGATACCATGGCTAATGTATGTTAGGTCATCAGGATGATGACAGGCTATTGTAATGCAACTAAGCAATTGTTTCATTGGATGTTTAGTACCAAGCTTCGAGTATGGAAAACTCGGATCAGACAAAAAACAATCGCGATACTAATGATGCGACAAATGCTAATGATGCAAAAAATGTGAACCTCAATGTTAATGGAGTTAATCTCCAAGCTGTGATTGACACAGCTGTTGGAAAAGCTATGAGAAAGGTCATGAAAAAGTTCAAAGAGCCGAATGCTACTTGCTCTAAACCACATTTTTCTGTTCATGAGGAGAGCCTTGTTCAAGCTTCGAATACGAAGAATGAATCAAATAAGATAATATATAATGAGGAGCCCCGTTCCTCTAAAAGATGTACTTATGAGTACTTTGTCTCTTGCAAGCCAAGAGACTTCAATGGCGAAAAAGGAGCCCTTGACTGCATGGAATTGTTGGACGAAATGGAAACCATCGTGAATATCAGCGGTTGTGCTAAGGAAGACACTGTGAAGTATGTGTCACAGTCATTCAAAGGCGGCACCCTTACTTGGTGGAAGACATTAATAGAGTCCACAGGGAAGATACCCCTATACAATATGGGGTGGTCCAAGCTTATGGACCTTATCAGAAAAACTTACTGTCCACAACATGAAATGGAAAAAGGTGGAATCAGATATTCTGACTTTCACCATGAAAAATCTAGACTGTCGGCGGTATGTTACCGATTTAAATTCATTGTCTAGGATAGTACCCTATTCAACTAACCCATGATCTAAGTGTAATGCACAATGTGTTGGTGATTTGGCACCAGCGATAAAAGAACATGATAAGGCTTCAAAGCCTGCTTATGATAAATCCACTGTGGATCTATCTCAGCCACTCACACTAGATAGGTTAAGAAGTAAGTCAGTCAAAACTGAGACTGACGGAAAAAGGAAAAGGGAGGAGGGTAACTCCCAGAAATCTAAGAAAAAGGGTAAGTTTGAGCCTAATAAGAACCAACAAAAAACAAGTAAGAATCCTGTATGCAAGACCTGCAACAAAAGGCACTGGGGATAGTGTCGAATGTACCAAAGGCCAAAGCAATGTGGCATCTGCAAAAGGACTAGTCGTCGGTCCCATGAATGTAGAAACATGAAGAATGCAGTCTGTTTCGGCTGTGGCGAGAAAGGCCACGTCAGGACTAACTGCCCTAAAACTGGCCAGGAAGGTATAGCTAAGTGTAGAGAAACTCAGATTGGAAGCGCCTAAACTCTCTTGATGAATGTCAGAGGCAGTTCATATCAATAATGTCACCAGGTACATCCCTTATAATGAATCAATGATAATATTGCTAAGAAGTTCTGTTTTGATTCAAGTACTAATAAGTTTTTCATAGATCATAAATTTAGCAAACTTTTAGAATTTCCCGTAAGAACTCCATAAATTAAGTATGAGGTAGAACTTACCAGCGAAAATCATAGGAACCATTTCTTCTAGCCTTGTCAAAAATCCTCATTCATAAAATCTAAAGTACTCTTTCTCCAAGTAGAGTACGACAATATATGTTATTTTATTTTATTGTCTCATCGATTTCTATCCACTGCGAATGCCAAACTGCATTGATAAAAGCGCCATATGAGGATTGGTGTATCTTACTGTGTCCCATAGATTGCTTCCATGCCTGATCAGTATGGAGGTTTAATGCATGGAACCATTGAGATATCCCAATGGACATATTGTACTAAAGTCAGCAAATGGTATTCAAAGAAGATATTCAGTATAGAAATGTCTGAGTAAGTGTCTTTACTCAAGGCATCTATGCACTTGTAAAGAAAATGTGTCATTTATATGGCACAGGTGACAAAAGATGAACATAAGCCTGAGATTTAAAATAGCTATGCCATCTCGGTTTATATTGATTGTCTTCTCCAAAGAACTACCCTATTTACCTTCAGAGAAGTAAGTGGAGTTAGGATTAACATCCCACCTAGGGTTACATCTATTGTAGAAGCTCCATATAGGATAGCGCCAACGGAAATAGAAGAACTAAGATCCCAATCAAATGAGCTTTAAGGGTAAAATTCATAAAGCCTAGCTCATCATTATGAGAGCTCCAATATTATTATTTAAGAAAGACGGTTCAATGCGGTTATGCATTGACTACCGAAAGATTTATAGGTAACGAGGGAAAATCGTTATCAGCTGCTCAGGACTGTTGATTAGTCCAACTATCTATGAGGGTAGCTATTCTTTAAGATTGATTTAAATAGTAATAGGAATGACTATCTCACCCTAAATAAGTTAAACTATGAAAAATAGTTAGTATATAAGCATCAAGGCTGCTCCTTTGGAAACCTTGTATAGAAAAAGGGTCAAACGACCGTTTGTTGGACAGAAGTTTGAAGAGACCAATTATCAAAACCTGAAAATACCCTAGAAACAATGGATAAAATCATATAAATCCGTAATCATCTGAAGGATGCTAGTGATAAGTAGAAAATCATTGCTGACAAGAGTCGCAAACCTCTTAAGTTCTCAATAAGGAACGAAATTCAATAGAAAGTACCACCCTAGAAAGGTGTGCTACATTTTGATGTAACGGGCAAGTTAAACTCTAAATATATAGGACCATTCGAGAAAATCGGATATGTCAAGATCGGTAGCCTATAAGCTAAAACTTACCTAGGGAACTTGATGGTATACGCAATGTGTTCCACACTTGTGATTTCAGGATATGTCTAGCCGATTAAGTCAATAGCATTATCATATAATGATATGAAGATTAATGAGAACTTATGGTTTATTGAGAAACCCGTATCGATTAAGGATCGACAGGTTAAGAAGCTCCGAAAGAAAGCATATACCTATTGTTCAGATCAATTGGGATGGCCATAGAGGCCCCTTATATGATGCGGAGGTTAAGTCCATTATACGACAGAAAATACTCCCACTTGTTTCAGTAAATCTCGAGGTCGAGATTTCTTTTAAGGGGGTGAGGATGTAACACCTCGTAAAATCGTGCCCAACAATGTGTTGATACGTGTACTAAACCCTAATGAAGTCAAACGTTGACTATTAGGGACTAATTTTGCGAAAAATAAAAAACTTTGAATGTGAAAGGACTGAAAGTGTTAACATGCTTAAACTAAGCCTCTGAATAACAATACATGGTATTCATAATTATAATTGAGCCACTTGTTGATCGAAAGGAACCGTTTACGTAATTAATTAAAAGTTTGCGCGACGAAGGGTTAAAAGCGTCAACATGTTTACTTATACCTCTGAGTGACCTTTTAACAAATCCGGAGCATTATAATATCTGATTGTATTCTGGGGAATACATAATTTTGGCCATATAGGGATTTTATGCCGATAAATGATAATACGCACTAGTTTGTGCGTTAAAAGGGTTAAAAGTGTCAACATAATAATTCTTACCTCTGAGTGACCTTTTAACGAACCCGAAGCATCGTGATGTTTGATAATACTCACGGGAATGCCTAATATTGACCGTTTAGGGATTTGAAGCCATTAAACGATAATACGCACAAGTTTGTGCGTTAATAGGACTAAAAGCGTCAACGTGTAAATCTACACATTTGAGAGACCTTTTAAACGAACCGGGAACTCCTTGATGCTCGGTCATACTCTCGGGTGTGCCTAATATTGATCACGATGGGCATATTATTATTATTATTATTATTGTTGTTGTTGTTGTTGTTGTTGTTGTTGTTGTCGTCGTCGTCGTCCTCATCATCATCATCATCATCATCATCATCATCATTATTATTATTATTATTATTCATTACTTGTTCACCACACATAACTTTTAAACCATTTGATCAATCAAGGGGCTTGTTAATGGCTTTAAAACATGGTATAACACATGTAATCATCTCATAAATACCCTAGAACACTTGGCAAGATCCTATGAATTCTCAAAATCTATATAAGGGCTTAGAATTCATTCATTCAAGCTCACACCTTCATTCTTTCTTCCCATCTTCTCATCTTGGAGGATCCTAAGCAATTGGGAACCACCTTTGAGTTTTCTTTAGTCCATAGGACCACTTGTAAGTGTAAAACCCAAGCGGATCTTTCAATGATATCAAATGTGACTTGTGAGAGTGCAGAAACCAATCACAAGTTGATTCAAGAATAATAATGTAAACGAAACAATAATATTCAAACACAAACCAGAATATCTTGCATTCAAAGATGAACAATGACTGATACAAGACTTCTTCTATGTTTCGACTGGCCTCTCTAATCGCATGCACTGATCAACCTCAACCTAATGATTGAGGTTTGTTTAAATACAAAACAAAGTGGGTCGAAACCCCTTAGGCCCAACTGGAAACCAATACTAGACCCAATACTAGACATATTGACCCAAAATACTATTTAAGCAAAACTTTACAAAACAACCCCTAAACTCTTGTAATCCTCTAAGAATAAACCTTCAGGTTCCAACAATCTCCCCCTAGGTTTATGCATAGAAGTTCAGAAGACTTCAATTTCCACTGCTACCTTCTCCATGCTCCAACTGATCTTTATATCCTCCGAATCCCTTCTTACTGATATGCAAAACCCCGGCAACAGCCGATGTCCAATCCTAAGTAGCTGATTCATACTTCTCTGTAGCTCTAATCTGAGATTGAGCAAGCATTTCAAGATTTTCTCGATCCAAATTTAACAAATCAATGGGGTCAGTCAGACGATAGCTTTCTTCATCATCACATACGATCACAGCTTGACCTAGTGTTTCATCATAAGCCCAAAAATGCATAGTCTTAAGAGCACCCTTAGGAATTTTCTTAACCAAAGGAATAGTCTTCTCCTTATCAGTCGGTGGCCAGGACACAATCTTCATCCCTTTGTTTGTGCTTGGATCTCTAACTCCCCTTTCAGCAGGAGTAACAATTGATTCAGCAGTGTGCATAGAAGGAAATCCACGTGCAACCTCTCTCTGCAACCTCTCAAAAAAAAATATCCACGTCCACCAGGTTTATCATCCACATAAGGTGCCCTTGACAGAGTAATCAAATCCACCTTTGTGAATGTCTGAAACTGTGCAGGATTCTTATACCATTCCACTGGTCCAACCTTCCTTTTTATCCACCATCTGTGACGATCGTGATCAAACCCCAGCTAATCACACCTGAGCGATTTCCAACTTTGTCATAGTAATCTTCACCAACACTCATCAAATGATGAGTTGCTTGTGCATCATCACCGTCAGGATTAAGATTCCTATTTTTCAACACAACCAACTCTCTTTTCTTCTTTAATCTCGCAGCTTTCACCTTGTCTGCTTCTTTATCAGTCACCCGTTGAAAGTACTGTTCCATAGCAGCAGCCCTTTCAGCATTATCCTTAAGGAAGGCTCTCATTCGATCTTCTTCAGCTTTTCTTCTACTTTCCAAATCAGTTGTATCAGAAAACTCTCGGCCAAACTTCTTTTCCAACTTTCCACGTAAATCATATACCATGTTGAACTACAAACTGACATCACCTTGAAGCTGATCAATTTGTTGATTCTTTTACACAATAGTATCTTCAAGCTAAATTATCTTGGCATCTTTATGGATAGAGTCTTGCTTAAGCACAACTATCCTTTTCTTCATCTCTCTCATGCTAATAAACTCATCATCATCACTTGAATCATCATCAAACAACGTTCTCAATGGCTCTTCAGGCCGCTTACCACTTGAAATACAAGGCTCTTCATGAATCATTCCAGATGAGCCTGCAATAGTAGTAGTAATAGGTGGTGTTGAAACGACGACAAGAGCATAATCAGCGGTGTTAACTCGAATCTCTGCAGAAGTGGCATCCACATCCATTCTTTGAGTATCAACTTCAAACTCAAATATATTTTCAATAGCAGTGGTGGTATCAGTAGTATTCTTCTCAAATCGAAATCATACAAACCATCTTCATCATCAATATCATTTGTGGGTTGATTTTGACTTTGCTCAACATATATTCCAGGTCGAGGATCCCTTCTTTTTCGCTTCAAAGTTAGAGTATCAGGATCCTTCGGGTCACTAGACGTTTGCTCTTCAACATGAACTGAAGGATTGGAAGGAGGATTTCCCATCTTTTCAGTTATAGATTTTAACAGCTGAGCCAAACTTTCATAATTAATCACCGGTTGTTGAACAGCAGAAACAGCAGAACCATCATCAGCTTCAGGAGGAAGCTCAGCTTCTAAATCATCACAACTAATTTCAGCGCCCAGCCCTCATCATCAGAGTTAATTGTAAGAATCTCTATGTCAGGCATCAACAGGTGCAGCATTCACAGGTGCATTGACTGGTGCATCAACAGGTGCAGCATTCACAGGTGCTGGTTGTACTAACACAGGTTCAGCTGCTACATCTTCCATTTCAGCAAACTGACCAAATTTTTCTAATGGTATTCTTCCTTCAAACTTCTTTTCTGTACTCTTTTTAGGCGTAAGCGCACCAAAACAAGCAGGACCTGTAGGCTTTAGTTCCAAGGTGTTTCCAGATCTCACCAACTCTGAATAACAAGCATTAAACATCATTTGCAAGAACCTTGGATATATAAGAAACTTGTCCTTTCGAACCCCTGTTATATTACTCTACATGCCTTCAAATATGTATTTTGAATAGTTGAATGGTTGATTTGTAATCAGAGAAACAAGTACAGCAGATTGTGTGATGTTTAACTGATCCGTACCCCGTCGGTTTTCTGTCATGCATAAAATGAACATATGCACCAACAAACGCCAATACGGATGTACAAAATTCTTCACTAACGAGGGGTACTTTCCTTCATAGCTTAAACGTGGCAGAATCACTTCTACAGTTCCAGCTGGAAGCTCAATGGGATCAGTTTCTTGGTCATTAAACTGCAACACCTCCCGTATCATTTGTTCAGTCACAATAACAACCTTCTTCTGAATCTCTGCAACTATCGCCCCTTTACCCTCTGCGTCAAGTGCATCGAATCTCGCTGTCTTCCAGAAATCTTGAACTAAGCTTTCAAATACGACCGGAATTTCTCATAATGCGTGAACTATCCTGCAACTATTCAAACCCTTGATTAAAGACGTAAACATTCTCTTGTGCTTCTCTGGAGATGCT
Organism: Helianthus tuberosus; assembly: GCA_030545235.1. Lineage (NCBI taxonomy): Eukaryota > Viridiplantae > Streptophyta > Magnoliopsida > Asterales > Asteraceae > Helianthus > Helianthus tuberosus. The sequence continues at coordinate 142,719,095 of CM060380.1, read as the reverse complement.
GCTAGATATCCTGCCTGATTATGCGTCGAAATAAATTTCAGATCCATATCCTACACAAACCAAAAATGTTAAGTATAGAATTATGGTTAAGAAATTCAATGTAAACTTGTTTGAAATTCGCAAAAATGCAAATTCTTTCAAGTCAAAGATCAGCACAGATCAAAGGTCCACAACTAAGGTGGTGTTTGTTTTTTCAGATGTAAAAGGTCTGCAGTCTGCGGACCACATCTGCAAACGTCTGCACGAGAAGAGGTGGACCAAATGTCTGCTAGTGTAATAAAAAGAGTGTTTGGTTAACTCAAAACCCCACATCTGCAGACCTTCTCTTCACAAACCTTCTCTGTTCAATTTGTTCCCTGTACACAAATTTTTTTGCCCTAATCTTCATCAAACCCTCAAATTTCAAACAAATTCCCCAAATTTCTCCTCTGATTCACTTCAATCTCTTCACTTTCTCTCTCTTAAACACAAAATCGACACCTAAAATCACCCAATCATGCCTGATTCACTTCAATCTCTTCACTTTCTCTCACCGGAATTGAACATCTCCGAGTCCGTCGTCGGAACTGAACATCTCCACCGTAAACTCTACCGTCGCCAAGAACAACATCCACAGGGACGTGGAGGAGGCTTGTCGGTGGTCTGTGGAGAGTGGAGGAGGCTCTTCGGCGGTCTGCGGAGAGTGGAGGAGGCTCGTCAGTGGTCTGTGGAGGTTGGCGAGGGTGGGAGGAGGAGAAGGGTGGAGGAGAAGGTGGAGGGTTTGTGTGGGTTCTCTGTGTTTTCAAAATGTGGAGGAGAAGAGATTGTGCAGACCTAAGAAGACATAGATTCATGTTTGCACCAAAAAGAGGTCACGCAGACCTTTCATAATGAAAGGTCTTCGAGAAAACAAACACACTGCAGACCCAAACGTCTGCGCGTGGTCTGCGTGGGGCAGACATAAGAGGTTCTGAAGAGCTTTTCACAAAAAACAAACACCCCCTAAGATTGCAATTAAAACAGTGCACCCTTGACTCGAGACCATGAGATTTTGAGTCGAGACCGCGTGATTGTGAGTCGAGACCTCAGTCGAAATCAACGAGGTTGCGACTCGCAACCACAAGTCTCGAGTCCTCATGTGAGAGCAGTCTCAATCCGAGTCGAGACCCCATAAACAGCAATCATTTGATTAATTTTGGATCAAAGTCCATAAACACTCTTTGATTTTCATGAAGACCAAAATCAACTCAAAATTAGGGTTCTTAAGGATGTCCAAATATTCAACCGATCTTCAACTAATCTTCAAAACACCTGCAAAACTTCGACTAAGCTTCAACCAAACATCATAATACCTTCAAAGATTGATGATAACGAGTCGAAACCAGAAGAACTTGTCGGAAATAAATGATCTCGCCGGAAAAATTAAGAGAGAATTGAGAGCAACAGTAGAAGGTTTTGAGTGAATAGTGAGGTCTCGACTCGAAACCTCCTTAAATACCTCATCTATCATGGGTCGGGCCTTTGATTTTGGGCCGAGACCATGATCTCGAGTCGAGATCATCAAACCAATTGTTTTTCAGGATTTTATTACACTAAAATCAATTATTATTAAAATCCATTTAAAAACAAACATTTCTTAGATAACCCTATTAACCTCCTGAGCATGTTTTACGAGATCAAAACCTAAAAACACAAAATTAAATAATACGAATAATTATCTACAATAATAAAATAGGAAATGTCGTAATTGCTCAGGGATCAAATCACGAGGTTTTGGGCTTGACTTCACTTATCAACACTGATCTACTACCGAATGATCTAGACAATTGCCAATATATTTGTCCACCTAAACTCGTCTCCCTAGACCTTTTCCATACAACTGCCTATAACTATATTTATCATGTTTTGATATCTTAACAATGAACACCCAAACAAATACTAATCAAATCCAGGAATTTTAGGTAGCACACTCTATCATACAAGCAGTTTCCCTACCACATATTTCTACAAGTCTGTTCCAGACTTCTGAAACCTTAAGTGGGACTAGGTTAAGAAGAGAACAGAATAGATCATAAGCAGAGATGATATACTATACAGATCAAATGAGTTTTTTCAGTTTGATATAGGTTTCTTGGGTTTCTTTTGGGCACTTGAGGGCCTCTTTCGGGTGTTTATTGATCTATAAGACGACAGACGCTCAACTAGGTCTTTGCTCACGCAAAACAGAGGAGATACACGACTATTTCAGAAAAGATTTCAGAACCAGACCAAAATTGTGTGTATCGGGACATCACGCAGGCATTCAAATCGAAATGAGCTAATTCCAAGGGACTTTCTTTCCTGGGGTCATTTACTATTTTAGGTTCTGAACAGAAACAGCCAATGTTTCCAGCCTTAAGGATAGAGTCTACCAACACATCATACTAGAGTCAAACTATTTCGATACTGGTCTTACATGAGTCAGCCCTTTACCACAATGTGAAAATTCATTTCATTTCCCTTGTCATGCAATGCCTCTTTTTGTATTTTTCAAAAATTTTCAATGTTTTTGTATTTTTCAATCTTTTCAATGTTTTTGTATTTTTCAAAATTTCCCCCCTAAAATTGTGCATAAATAAAAACTACTTAAGAATAGAAAACTTTATGTACAAATTTATATACGAAAAACAAAACATGCTCAGTCAGTATAACGGATCATTTTCAGAAAATCCACAAGCACTTGAAACTTCGAGCTACTGAGAGGTTTTGTGAACAAATCGGCAGCATTTGCATCTGTGTCGATTTGCTCCAGTTTGATAAGACCTCTGTCAAAACAGTGTCGTATAAAATGAACTTTAATATCAATATGCTTGGATTTTGAATGGAAGACAGGATGTTTCACAATTTGTATAGCAGCATCATTATCACAGTATATGGTAGTGTTAAGATAAGTCAAACCGTAGTCCTGCAATTGATGATGCATCCACACCACTTGGGAGCAACACGCCGAAGCTGCAACATACTCTGCTTCAGCTGTTGAAATTGCCACCGTTTGCTGTTTCTTGCATTGCCAAGAAATGAGCCTGTCACCCAAAAATTGGCATCCAGCAGATGTGGATTTCCTGTCCTTGTCAGTGCCTCCAAAATTACTATCAGAAAATGCAAACAGGTCAAAATTGGAATCCCTCGGATACCACAGACCAAACCGAGGTCGGCCTTTAAGGTACCGAAAGATTCGTTTAACAGCAGTAAGATGAGAAGTTTTAGGATTAGCCTGATATCGCGCGCAGTTGCAAACAGCAAACATGATGTCTGGACGACTTGCCGTCAGATACATCAACGACCCAATCATAGACCTATAAAGTCGTTGATCAATAGGAGATCCTTCTGCATCTTCAGTCAGTAAAGGTCTTTCTGCCATTGGAGTTTCAGCCGGTTTTGCGTCTGTGAACTTGAATTTTTTCAGCACATCGTCCACATACTTCCCTTGATGAATAAGAATGCCTCGAGAATCCTGTTTGACTTGTAAACCCAAGAACAATGTCATTTCACTGAGTGCACTCATCTCAAACTTATTTTTCATAACTCTCTCAAATTCCTTGCAAAGCTCATCACTTGTCGACCCGAAGATAATATCATCGACATAAATTTGAACCAAGATCAGATCCTTGCCCATTTTCTTGATAAACAGAGTCTGGTCTATTGTGCCATGCATGTACCCATGAGCCAGAAGATGTTCAGTCAAAGTTGCATACCAGGCTCTAGGTGCTTGGTGCAATCCATATAATGCCTTATCAAGCTTGTAGGCATATTCTGGATGATCTGGATGAATAAAACCCGGTGGTTGCTCAACAAAGATTTCCTTCTTCACATCTACATACAAAAACACAGTCTTGACGTCCATCTGATAAACAGTGAACCCCATGTAAGAGGCGTATGCTAAGAAAATCCGGATGGCCTCAAGTCGTGCGACCGGGGCGTATACTTCATCATAGTCCAGTCCCTCTATCTGTCTGAATCCTTGGACCACCAATCTTGCTTTATTTCAAACAATGACTCCTGCAGAATCTTGCTTGATTCTGAAAACCCAGCGAGTTCCAAGTTTGCGCTTTCCTTTTGGTAACTCCATAAGCTTCCATACTCCTAGCTTCTCAAACTGGTTCAGCTCTTCATGCATAGCATCAACCCAACCTGGTTCCTGCAAAGCTACATCAATTGTTTTAGGTTCAATATGAGAAATGTAGCTAGAGTATAAGCAAAGATTAATGGTTCCTGATTTGCTCCTGGTTTGAACTCCTGTATTTACAGGACCAGTCACGTTCTCAATACGATGATTTCTTTGAACGCTTGTTGGAATGGCAATTTCAGGTCTGGTCTCATCTTGAGGTGTGTTGATATTGCTTGACTCCCCCTCATTAGATGCTACCGTACTGTGAACCACAGGAGTAGTAACAGTACAGTCTTCAGGGATTGGATCAACAAACAAATCTGATCCAGAAGCAGTTGAGGAAATGCCTCCTAATGGAGCACCTTCAGGGAATTGATGGGACGTTGGATGCTCAGTAAATCTCATTCCTGGAGGATCAATAGTATAATTTTGTGAGCTCCTTTCATCATGTTCTTCTTCTTCTTCTGTATCACCAAATGAAACTGGTTGTTTCGGAGTCGACACACCTGCATCAGGGAAAACACTAGACAAAATGTTAAATGATTTGAACAAATCAGCATAATCATACAGCCAATCTGGACCAACTCTAGCATCCGTAGAGTTTTCTTCGAGCCATTCAATGTTACACGACTCGACGACTTTCTTGGTTACTTTATTGTACACTCTATAGGAGGAGCCTTTAGCGTATCCAATAAAGAAACACCCGTCCCCTTTGACTTCAAACTTCCCATTAGTGTCCATTAGTAGCAAGACACATGGACAGCCAAAGATACAGAAGTGTGAGACAGAGGGTTTATGTCCTTCCAGAATCTCATAAGGAGTTTTCATATGACGTTTGTTTACTAAAGCATGATTTTGGATGTAACAAGCCGTGCTGACTGCTTCGTCCCAGAAGAAACTAGGAAGCTTCGAGTCGGCCAGCATGGTTCGAGCAGCCTCTATAAGAGTACGATTTCGTCTCTCAGCCACTCCATTTTGTTGTGGAGTTTGTGGCGCACTGTACTGTCCTTCGATTCCCTTTTCTACACAGAATGTATCCAAGGTGATATTCTTAAATTCCGTCCCATTGTCTGATCGAATGGCTTTCACCCTTGTAGTAGCTTGATTTTCAACTAGAGTGACAAATTGTTTGATCAAACTCGCAGCCTCATTCTTGTGACTAAGAAAGTAAACCCATGTATAACGAGAATAATCATCTACGATCACAAGACAATACGCCTTCTTGCCAATGCTCAGCACGTTTACAGGACCAAAAAGATCCATGTGTAGTAATTCAAGCACAACTTTTGTTGAAGGTGTAGACTTGGACTTATGAGGCTTTCGATGAGCTTTTCCTTTTGCGCAAGCAACACAATTTTCTACCAGCATGAAGTCTTTGATTGGTAGATCACGGACCATTTGACCTTTAGCAAGACGATTCATATTCACATGCCCAAGGCGACGATGCCACAACAGACCATTATGTTCTGAACTCTGTGAAAAAAGGCAAGTAATTTCTTCACATGGTTTCTTGTTCATATCGATAATATATGCATTTCCTCGTCTTTCAGCAGTCATCAAGACCAATCCTCTGGTATCACGATTTCTGGTTTAAGCACATAACATCCCTTCTTGGTGAAATGAACCGAATTTCCTCTGTCACAAATATGCGAAATACTCAGCAAGTTATGTTTCAGTTCAGGGACGTAATTCACATTCTCGAAGCTCAAAACGCCGTTTCTCACTGTTCCTTTCAATGTGATATTGCCTGATTCTCCTCCCGCAAAAGAGACATATCCACCATCAAATTATTTTACATTGACGAGTTAGGACAAGTCTCCCGTCATGTGCCTGGAACAGCCACTATCCTTGTACTAAAGTCACACGGTAGTCCTCCACAGTTATTCCTGCACCATTAGCGGGATCAGTTAGATTTAGGAACCCAGACCATAGTGGATCTGGGTTTTCCTTGTGCGTCAATGTATGTCACTTTCTGCTAAACTAGATTGTCTTTGTTTAAAAACTTTGATGAGTTTCTATTGACAGATTTATGTTAACGTGTGTTGGATTGGGCAGCTTTAGCTTTGGGTTACCAATATTTATGTGACCACTTACAATTGTAATTTTCGAAAGCTCTATATTTATTTTGATAAAATACATTTTGACAGTTTCAATTTCTTTGTTTAGCTGCATTTTTGACAGATAAGTAATAAAAATATGAAATTTGTACTCTTAAAACAATTAAAACTAAACTTGAGGGACCAAAATTGTAACAAGGAAACTTAATATTTATAAACAAAAAAATTAAACACACAACACACACATGGTGTGTGTGTGTGGGGATCGAACATCAGGCGACCAAAAGGGGGTAAACCCTAGATCATCAAACATCTTCAAAATTGAAGGGAAATTGGAGCTCAAACTCTTGAATAAACATGAATTAACGATCACCCAAGCTAGGAGATCGTAAGGTATATCGAATTTTTGACATCTATGAAGTTGTGAAATTTTGGTTAACATTACAAGATGCGATTTAAGTATGAATCGTAGAGGCTATGGCCAAATTAGTAAAGTATGATTGCTTAGGAACAAACCCTAAGTCGAAAATTGAAGTAGAATTGCCTTGATTAGGTGTTTGAATGGATAATCACACCTAGCTAAGTGGGTTTTAATGTGATGATGAAATTGATGATATAACTAGATTTAGAACCATCATGCATGATAATGAATAAAAGGTGTTTGATTAAACCATGAAATTGGGTACATGATCATACTTTCATGAAAGAAGTTTAGTATATCATGATAGAATTTGTGATTTTGGTTCATATAAATAGGTGTTTGGAATCATGATGTCTACTAATTAATATGTAGAATTTGATTGTATTGATGTTCGGATGAATGTCTAATGCTATGATGAAACGGGCTTTACATGTAGATGGAAACCTTTAGTTCTTGCTTAACAAATGGATAATTAGCTTTGATAATCGAGAGCTAAGTTAAATTGGCGTTAATAATAGCATGAACTTAGACTTGGAAAGTAGTTAAAACGGAGGCATAAGAATAATGCCTATCGGATACTTGACAAAGTGCTTAAATGAATTGTCGAGTTTCATAAAATTATCACTTATGTTAATAGGCAGTTTGACCTTTAAAAGTCAAACTGACTAAAATGAAATCAAATGGTAAATTTTGATGTAAAGTCCGTAAGATGGAATAGTCATAATTAATGATGACTAATCTAACCGTCTTACGAATTATGATGATAGTTTGACGCTTGACAAGCTAGGTGGAGGCTTGGAAAGGAAGCGGGTCAACAAATCAAGAATGGAGGAAAAGCATAATTCGGATGCAAGGTAAGTATAGCTTACACTAGTCATATATTTTAGAATGTTCTTTTGTCGTATTAATTACGAATAAGACAAATGCATAATTGAGTTATGGTGTTTCGGCGTGTAGTCGTACGGAACAAGATAATCAAATAGGATAAGAAACTATATTGATGGTTAAAATGAGTTAAATCGGTAATTCGATCATGTTATGACGAATGAAACATGTACTTTTAAAGGTTACCATATAAGGTAAATCATGATGACCAATAAGGGTAAAATTGTAATTTGGTCACTTGTGACAATAATTGTGGGATTTGAAAGATACTTATTTCGTAAGCCTTAATAGGTTAAAAAGCGTTAAGTGGAGATTTATAATTGAAATGACCGCGCGGTGTAAACCGGAGCGAGTCGTGTAGACGAGATGGCAATAAGCTTCATCTCGCCAGTATAATCGGTCATTTAGACCAAACGGGTCAAAGGGTGAAAATATCACCCTTTGACAATATCGACTAATGGTTTGCCGAGTTGTATGATTACAGAAATAATTATCAAGTGGATATTTACATAGCTATTACTTAGCGGCTATTGAGACAAGGTATTGAATTGGGTCAATATAATGATCCGAGCCAGGTACGCATAATAGAATAACTCTCATTTAAACGTAAGGTTTAATGAGAATTAAACGGAGTCTAAAATAGATATTTGGTTACTTTAATAGGTAACCCGAATGTTACAAACGATGGTCATTACATTTGAAAGGCCTAATAACTTTTCAAAACAAAGTCATAATTAAAAAGAGGGCTTATGGGTCAAACATGTTTACAAAAGTCCCTCATCGTTAATGAAGGGCAAATATGGACCAAAACGCCCTTATAAGTTAAACTGAGCAAACAACCCTTAAAGGTTGTTTGGAAACAAGTTTCTTGATTAGATAAATACTTAGGACAAGTATAGAAGTTGAAAGATGTAATATGTTAGTCAAATGACTCAATTTGAGTCCTTGCCGTAAAATAATGAGTTGAGGGGTAAAACTCGGTTTATATAGGTTATCATAGTAAACCCACCATAAATTCAGTAGTGGTGGTAGATTATATGATAAGGAATGTGGTAGTGTAATGCTAGAAGCAATCGAAAACAATTTTAAGCTTGGTAGTACTTAAATACCCTTAACGGGTCAAAATAAGCACTTGAGAGTAAACGGGTTTTAATTACGTAAGAAACTCGTTACTTGAACCTAATATGATAGGAGATTTTGAAATTATAAATTTCATAAGTTTAGGGGGGCATACAAACCTGTTTTTTGTTAAATTTATACATGAACGGGTCAAAACAGCAAAGCATGAAGAACATGCAGCAGCTACCGTAAGTTACGGTAGCTACCGTAACTTACTGTAATCACTAAAGTTGTTACGGTGGTTTCATACTGCATTACGGCAGCCCTTGAATGCCCAGAGGCTACCGTAACTTACGGTGGCTACCGTAAGTTACGGTAGCGCCCAGTTATTTTTGTTGAGTTTTGTTTCGCGAATCCATTTGAACAAGTTTTAAACTGCGTATGACTAAAATCATTTCATGTATATGGAATGTAGGTTGCCTAGTAGTATCGGATGGCGACTGAGCCCGACGAAGAACCGAACACACGAGATCAAGCTTCCGCGAATAGTTTCGTCGTCACGTTTTAAACGGCAAACTAAATTACAAAATGTTGGAATGTTTTATTTAGTAAAATGTTTTAACAAACTCTCATTTTTAAGTGTATGTCTAATCTTAATACACTATTATAAGTCAAATCATTTGGATAATTGATCAAAATGGACTTAGGGTGTTACAAGTTGGTAATCAGAGCTCAAGGTTAAAAGAATAAAGTGTTCGGTTCGAGGCTTGATCGCAAATCCGGTAAGTGCATGTATGTTAATGGTTTAGCATATTAAAGTGTTGTAAACAACACATAGGGCTATCGTGTAATGCACATTACCCCAATTAAATGATAGATATAGCTAACAAAATTTCGTGCGTTGACACATATAGTAGAAAAGACTTGTACTATGATACGGGCGTTTAGTAAAGTGGAAATGGCTAACTTTTGTAAATGTCTTAATTGAAGGATACTTGCATTTAAAGATGACAAGGGTTAAACAAATTACAGATATGATAGAGGAACGGTCCGAAGTATGACAAGAGGAGCATGCTCACCAAGGACTAAATCGCGTAACGACCGCGAACAAGGTTAATGGCAAGGAACGCCCGTCGGGGCAAGCATTACCAGGTGCGTGCTTTTAAATATAATCGTACAAATAACAATATGCAACAAACATGTAGAGAACGATTGTTGCATATGTAAATTAGAAACTCGGAAAACCTGAATAGAATACCTATCCAGGATATTATTTCCAAGAAAACTAAATAGAAGTGTTACTTACATAGGGCGTGATGTGAAAACTATAAAAAGGTCATGTGTGTCATGTGTTAATCGCTTACTCTGGCCAAGTAAGTAGTGGCATATGATACCATGAGCTTCTTATAGCGGACACATTTACATCTGATGTAGTAAGGACGGGGTGAATGGGACAAATTAAAAGTACCCAAATGAATCAAATGAGCAAAATACTTGATAATAATGTAAACGCACAGCTGGGTGACGGAAGCGTATTACATTATGATAATGAGCCCGAGTGAAGGGACAAAGATTAATGTAAAATGATTAAGATATGCAACGGGAGGGAGTGTAGTTACACTCGAACCCGGAAAATCCAAACATGTAAAATAACTAAGATATGCATTGGGAGGGAGTGTACTTACACTCGAACCCGGAAAATACAAATATGTAAAATGGGTAAGATATGCATTGGGAGGGGGTGTACTTACACTCGAACCCGGAGAATGCAAATATGACTCTTAAGGGGCCGTTTTTGTAAAACGCCAAACCTGAGGACAAAGTCAGAATATAAAAGTGAAACGAAGTCTTAATGCATACCGGAAGGGTTGCAATAATAACGACTTCGGTAAAACACCCGGCTGATGGGTAAGGAGTTAAACACGTGAGTAGACCGAGAAACGGGAATTCGCATGAAAGTCAAAAGACTCGGGTTTTGAGTCATGACTAAAAGACGACAAGATGAAGTAAATAGAAATTTTGATAAATTACGTTCAACTATTTTAAAGTTGAACGGGTCGAACAAAGAATGAAGTTTGACATTCATAAGTGATGAATTTTCACGCGACAAGTCAAACGAATTTAATAAAGGACAACGCTTGCTAAAATAAGTAAGCGCGAACCGAGTAAATAAAAGTGAGAAATATTAATAAACCTAGGCAAAGGATTATAGGCGTAAAAACATTAAGATAAAAGAACCCGATTAATGGGTTGTAAAGAAGTATAATTATGAACCGGGAAACGATGAGCGTAAAACAAACCAATGTGTAAATAATGTAAGGAGTGATAAAGTCGGAAGATTAGTCCGAAAGTAAACGAATGAAGCCTTTGACCACGGTCAAGGTCAACTAAAGCTCAAAAGCGAAAATAAATGATTCCCAATATAACAAGGGGTGCCTTGGAGCTATATATGTACATATATACATTTGAATATAGACACGAATAAAAGATGATCTACGGGATCATCATAATCTATGGGGTTAAAAAGTAGTGTTAAGATCTACGGGACCAAGAAGACCTTTGGGTCACAGATTGAAAGAAACGAATTGTCGGGGTTTCACCTTAAAAAGGTAAAAAGGTGAAAATCTAAAGAAATAGCCTACGAGGCTAAGTGAAAGAACCTACGGGTCAATAGAATAAGACGAGGAAACTGGTTGTAACTTCCGGCGTAAAATAATAACGGGAGATAAAGTTCGTATAAAAGCGATGGGTTTCGCTAAGTTATCTAAATGGGTTAAAATCGAAGAGATCGTAAAAGGTCGGGTTGGCAATAAGATATACCCTAATGATGGGAGTATAATGACGGCGACTAATCAGTCTGGCCGGTAAAACCCTTCAAAGTCGGAGTAGTGTTACGACTTATCACTTATATAAAGCGCCTGTTGAAATAAGACTAACTTGAAGTAAACATAATGAAAGTAAAATGCTACCGAGCGAATCGATGACGACTCGGTCAAATAAATGACAAGAATAAGAAATACAAAATGAAATTATCGGCCTGCGAGGCCATACACATAAAAGGCGTATACACTTTGAAAACAAAAGCACATTACCCTACTTCCCTGGTAAGAGTATTATGTGCGAGCAATGCTCAAGCGATCACCGAAGCTAAGGTTCGGATGATCTAATCTAGTAAAGTACGTGAGAAAGGTTTCGGGGACGAAACCTCTTTAAGGGGGGTAGACTTGTAACACCCCGAAAACGAGTTTCGTAATCAAACCACGTTAATACTAAAAGACGGGTAAGATACCGTTAGTGGTAAAATTTAACCCAGTGAATATTAGGACTTAAACAAATAATTCTAATATTAATTAAAAGGGGGAAATAAATGCTTGAGAAAATAAAGTTATGAAAGGCCCGAGTTAACGGGACTTAAAATATAACGGGTTATAACTTCCCGAACCTATTAAGTTAACTAGGGATAATTAACCTAGTTACTAGTATGTAGATAAGTAATAAAAATATGAAATTTGTAGTCTTAAAACAATTAAAACTAAACTTGAAGGACCAAAATTGTAACAAGGAAACTTAATATTTATAAACAAAAAAATTAAACACACAACACACACATGGTGTGTGTGTGGGGATCGAACATCAGGCGACCAAAAGGGGGTAAACCCTAGATCATCAAACATCTTCAAAATTGAAGGGAAATTGGAGCTCAAACTCTTGAATAAACATGAATTAACGATCACCCAAGCTAGGAGATCGTAAGGTATGTCGAATTTTTGACATCTATGAAGTTGTAAAATTTTGGTTAACATTACAAGATGCGATTTAAGTATGAATCGTAGAGGCTATGGCCAAATTAGTGAAGTATGATTGCTTAGGAACAAACCCTAAGTCAAAAATTGAAGTAGAATTGCCTTGATTAGGTGTTTGAATGGATAATCACACCTAGCTAAGTGGGTTTTAATGTGATGATGAAATTGATGATATAACTAGACTTAGAACCATCATGCATGATAATGAATAAAAGGTGTTTGATTAAACCATGAAATTGGGTACATGATCATACTTTCATGAAACAAGCATGATGTCATTATCTTTGATGATGACATCACACTAGTGACATCATCACTGCATCATGGAATCAAGTATACGTGGATTTGCATGCAAACTTGAAACAGAATGCTAATTTGTCAGTTTCGCTTCAACAAGATTCTAGAGAGTTTCGCTTCAAAGGTCAACATATTTGTCAATTTCGCTTCAAATGTTATAGTGGATTTCGCTTGAGGATCTTCCAAGCGAAATCATGTATAGTATATATAGGGGTATTGGTCATTTCAGTTGTAATTTTTTTCAGAGATTCTTCCGGTGAACCACGAAGTGCTGCCGAAGTGTTGTTAGGTCTGTAATTGCATTCGTTATCAATACAACAACAGTTTAAAGTGAAATCTCGCTGAATTGAACTCGGTTTGTTCGTTTCCGCCGCTCAAACTGAGATAAACTCTTCTGAATGACTCGTTTGGGTCAGAATTCGATCCTACAATTGGTATCAGAGCCAGTGAAGAAGAGTTCTTGTTGATTCAGCTGTAAAATCTGTTTCTACACCTTTCTTTTTCGAAAAACAAAACATTTTACGGATAAAATCGGCTGAATTTCTTATATGTTGTGCGTATACATGGTTTAATCAATCCTTGAAAGTTTCAAGTTAATATTCAATCTAAAACTTGTAATTTTCTGTGATTTCGCTTCAATTGCTCGAACAATATGATGACATCAGCAACATTTTAGATCTGATTTCGCTTGAAAGGTTGAATTACATGATTTCGCTTCAAGTTGATGATAATCTGTTGATTTTCGCTTCAAGTTGATGATAATCTGTTGATTTCGCTTGAGAACATCATTTGATTTTTCTTGAATAGTTGAAGCGAAATTGATCTGATTGCATTTCGCTTGAAAATACGTTGGCATCTGTTTGAAACCTGCAGTTCACTTGCTGTACATTGAATTCTGCTGTTAATTGAAAACACGTATTGTTTGATGATTTATAGTACATCGAGTTATGGGGTTATGTGTTGCATGTGAGAATTATTAATACTGTTGTCGGCTGCATGTTGTCATTAGCATATGTTGAATTGAAAATATCAATGTATTGTCATGTCATGATGGTGGGCATGTGACACAAAAGTCTCGAATGGTGTTTGTTTAATTGATAATTGTCAATCAGTTTGTCATTTACATGTGATCTGAATTAAAAGGTGTTAGCACACAGCATACTAAGAGTTGTCGACTTTTAGGTATTTGGTCCAATCATAATAGAATTAAGTTGAGATTTGTTGACTTTATGTGATATGATAATTCGTTGCATGTTAAACATGTAAGTGTGTCAGTCATATACAGATTTCATGTGATCATATTTGTCGGCACATGTAATTGTTTCGAGATCTCATATTGATAATTGTTGTTAGTCATATACAAACGGTCTAGTCAGTAATCAGGTCACAAGGTTTGGAGTTTAGTCGGTTTGCTCGGTTTGATCAGTACGTGTGTCAGTCAGGTCGTTTTGCGTGGTCGAGTCGTGTGATAAAGTCCAATTCATACGATTTGGAGTTCAAAGATTTCGAAGGGTCAGGTCAATTGAATTCGAACCGGGTCATTCTGTCCGCACAGTTGGTCAACATTCAGTCCGCACAGAAAATTCACAAGTTCGAGTACCAGTTTTATTCAGTTAATTGATAAACGGTTAAACTGATTGTGGTTTGTTTGTTTTGTTGTTAGGTATTTTACAAGGTGGTATAGCTCATTTGAAAATTCGAAATATGGAGAACGAGTTCTACAATGCTTTTGCTAGTCCTATTACAATTACTCAGAGTGCTGTGCATGAAAATGAAACAGGGACGTCTCAGAAACCACCCAAACTCATGGATATTGATGATTACAATGGATGGTCCGAACGGTTTGGGAATTGGGTTGAAGCTTATCATTTGGATGCGTGGGAACACACTAAGGAACCTTATGTTAAACCCACAACAAATGGTGTGCAACAAACAATTAGAGAAATGAGTACGGAAGATAAAAAGAAATATCGAGATGAGAAACTGATGGTGAGTCTGCTTCAGCAAGCAATAAAAGAAGATATCTTGATACTGCTTCAACATGATGGAACTGCTTACTCAATCTGGACAGAATTGGAAGCAAAATTTGTTGGAAGTGATGATATGCTCAAAAACAAAATGTCTCTCATGAAGAAAGAATTCGATTTGTTCCGTGGTTTGAGATCTGAAAACACCAAACAAATAATTGATAGATATTGTAACTTGGTGAGAAATATGAAAAAACTTGGTATTAAAAAGGATACTGATGAATTGATTGAAAAACTTGCAGATGCATTACCTCATGAAACTTGGGGAACATTTCTGATGATGCTGAGATCCAACAGAAAAGATTATAAAAATATGACACTGGGAGATTTCATCAAACATCTGGAAGCTCAAGAGATGGAGCAGAGAAAGATTGCCAGGATGAAGAACTACGATGGAGAACAAGATATTAGCTTGTATTACAAAAGTGGGGTCAACGAAAAATCAAATTTTTCTCCAAAAATCGAAACTGCGTACAGTGTTAAAGATTCTTCTGAAAAGAGATCATCTCAGGGATCAAGCAGCACTAGATTTTCATCTTTCGATCCAAACATTTCTGCAACAAAGAATGGAAGAAAACTTCAGTGCAATATTGTTCTAAGTCTTGAAAGCGATCAAGATTATTCTGAAGAAGTTGTCAAAAATCAAATGTCTTTGTTGGGAATGGTGTTAGAATCTTATAGTGGTTTTGTGGCTGGAAAGATCGGTAATCCAATGCTCACGAAGGAAGATTACGATCAAATAGATGCTGAGGAAATGGAATTAATGGACATTAAATGGTGCATGGCTAGTGTAATGAGAAGAGCTGAGAAGTTTAAACAAATTACGGGAAGAAATGATTTTCTTGATGCAAGTGTTTCAAATTTAGGCTTTGATAAATCTAAAGTTACATGTTTTCGTTGCAGGGAAAAGGGGCATTTTAGGAGAGAGTGCAAAAATCGTGAAGCTACTGGAGCCCAGAATCCTTTTGGAAACAACGATTATCACAAAAAGGCGATTTATCATCAAGTCACACCACCAGCAATGCATCAGGCACAAACTGCACATGGAATGATGGAGATTAAAGATTCAAAGAAAGCCTGTCTGGGAAAGAATGGTGGATTCAGTTGGGATAAATATGCTCTAACAAACAGCAAAGTGTGTTTGGCAGAACAAGACGATGAAAAGTTAGCTGAAGGTTTCAGTTGGGACAATTTTTGCCCAGATCAAGAACTTATGACCAAAGAGATGACCAAAGATACTTCAAATGCTAAAGCTTTCATTGCAAATGCCTACGATTTGAAATGTGCTGAAAGGTGCAGAAAAGTAATGGAAGCTGCTGAAGCAAGACGGAGAAAGCTTGAAGAAGAGGAAGAAGAGGAAGAGAGATTAAAAGCTGAGGCAAAAGCTGAGAAAAAGAGAAGAGCTGAATTTTTACAATCAAACAGAACAGTCAAAGAGGTTCCTGAATTTGAAATCAAAGTTGATGCAGAACCTGTCAAAGTTCCTGAAAAGTGCATGAACTGTGATTCTCTGATCAAGCAGAACAATGAGTTGCTGCATAACATAAACAGATTGAAAGAATCTTATGATACAATGAACAGAGAAATCAACAAGTATACTGATTCCAAAGGTGAACAAGTTGTGGCAATGAATACACTAAAGAAGGCATACCTGAGACAGCTTGATGATGTCAACTTTCACATAAAGAAATGTGCTGATCTGGAATTAAAGCTGGAAACACAAAGAATCGAAACTGAAAGAGTCAACAAGCTATTAGAAAGTTACTCATGTTCTACTTTTGTTGTTGACAGGATTTATCCAGTTGTGGAAGAATTGAAGACATTTGAAGAGGTGAAGATGTCCGAAGAAAAGAAATCTGTGACAAAAGATGAAGTAAAGATTTCTGGTAAGAAACCAAGTGTGGTTTACAATAGATGTCCGCCCCCGGTTGAAAATGGATTTTTACCTCGAAATCCAAATTCCGAAAGAGTCGAAAAGGCAATGAACTTACAATGGGAGTCTGGGCCGTCGGATAACTTGCCAGAAAATATTGATGTCACGTACACGTCGTCCGATACTGATCATGAGTCAAAATTGATAAAAAGTGTGGTCGATCAAGTGTTAGACAAAGATGACATAGAGGAGTCAAAACCAGAGTCCAAATCCAAGTCAAAGTCTGAGTCCGATACATCAAAGTCAACAGTCACAAAGGACAAACTGGTTTATGATAAAGAGTTTTTGATATCAAAATCTAATTTGAATGATGAATCATTTAAAGTGGCATATACTTTGAAATATTCTGACAAATTATATTCTGATGAAGATTTTCCATTAAGAGGTGTAAAAACTGAGATGATCAAAAAGGTTTTCAAACTAACAGAAATCAATATTTTTGAATTAAAAGATGTAAATCTTATTGATAAACCTACAAAATACACCTCAAGAGTTCAACAAAGATTAAACAAGAAAAAGGGTTACAGTTCTGGTTCTGGTTTTCAAAAGAAGCCAAACCAAAGCCGTAATTTCAAAAGGAATGGTCTAGGTTTTATACCACCGAAAAATTATAAAAATGAGGAAATTTATAAACCAAAAATTGATTTTGTTTCAGGAACAAGTCAAGAGAAAGAACAAAAGAGTTCATTCTGGAAGGAGACAAATCAAGGATTCTTTGCCAAGAAGCAAGTAGAGCTGAAGAAAAATGCTGTTCCAAAGAAGATTGAAAAGAGAACCTGTTTTCAGTGTAAAACTGTTGGTCATGTTGCTAGGGACTGTCCAAAGACATTCAAACCAAAACAGAAAATTTCTGGTAAACTGAAAGAGAAAGTTGTTGAGAAAACTGAACTTTCAACCCGAAAGTTCACAGGCTTTGAAAATTCAATCTTTGAGAAGGGAGAATGTTCAAAGAATGTGGTTAAAAGAAAAGAAAATCTGATAAATCAAAAATGGGTTGTTAAGGGTTCAGGAAACAGTTCTGGTGATGAATCTGATTCCACAAAATCAGAGGAGCCAAAAGTTGTTAAAGAAAAGGTTGAAAAATCAGTTCCGAATGTGAACGATGAAAATTTTCCATCTTTGAAAGCTGAAAATTACATGAAGAAAGTTGGAAAAGTTGAAATTTCAAATCAATTTTATTCTGATAAAAAGAAATTTGATGTTGACAAGGCTTTTAACCCCATTGTAAAAAATATTGTTGGAAAAATGATTGATCGAAAAGTCAAAGGGGTTAAAGAGTTCTACGAGATGAAGAGGGGAGGTAAGAAACCGAGTAATGATGACTCGGTGACACCCAAGGAAGGTCAGGCTTGGGTGGATATATTTTTCAAAGAGTAAAAACTGACTTGCCGGAGATCCCAAGTTGGTAATCGTGGATCATGAATCGGCATCATTCTTTATCATGTTTGTATAATGTGTTTTTGAGAAGGTTTGCAGGACTTGCCGGAACTCCCAGGTATGTAAGCGAGGAGTAGGAATCGGCACCTTGAGAATTCAATCAAAAGATGGTAAATTGGTTGAAAAACAGGTTTGAGTTGTATGTTTGTGATGGTTACAAGTGGTAAATCAGGGACATTAAGTTGTATCTGATTTTCTACAAATGGTTGATAGACAATGTGATGAACCAAACCCCTAACTTTACAAGTGGTAAAATCAAACTTATTCTCCGGAAAAACCATTTGATTAAAACAAACTTAAGTGTTTTGAGATCATAATGGGAAAATAGTTTGTTGTGAGGGGGAGTTCTGATTGTTTATGCCAAGTGGATGGCGAATTGAAGTGATTCGATATCAGTTGTCATGTTTCTGTACAGTTTGTGTTCAAATTTCCTAAAATGTGTTTGCATTTTAGGGGGAGTAAGAAATTTTAGAAAATCCAAAAACATTTGAAAATTTGAAAAAGTCAAAAACATGATAAAATGAAAAATGAGTTTTTGTTGCATAAAAGAGGAAATGATAGTACATCAGTGGACGATCACAACATGCTAAAGATTTGGTAAGATAAAAAAAGTGATAAACGGTCTCACTGATGATGTGCCAGTAGGTTTTTATACATTCAGTAGATTGTGACGAGATATAAACCTAAATTTCAAACTTGCTTGTTCTGTGGGTTAACACAAACTTGGATATATAGGTAACCCCTGAAATCTTGTTTGAAAGGTCCCTTATTCTGAGATACTAGGTCTTTATGCTCAGTGATATCTGGGGTATTATCCCGGGACTTCTGCTGAAAGAAATTTCTGACCTAGTCCCCGGATAATGCTTTCTGCAAATGCTTGAAACATAGCATCGCCCTCAGCAAGCTGATGAAACAATAAAATTGATAGTCGCTGCTGTTGTAATGCAAAAGATCCTCTAAAGGGGACACACCAAAAGTCGAAGCCGTCATCTCTCTGCGTATCGAAAGATCGACCTGAGCTCTCACGGCCCTCGTACTATAATTTATTCCCCTGACAGATATCATCTGTGGTATACTCACCTGTAAGACTGAATATTGGGATCTGGATACGGGAGTATATTCAAGTAGTGGGACACACGAATAAGTTCAATAGCTTAAAACATTAACCTCGTATCTCAAAACAGTTGAACTTTGTGTGAAAATTTAAGTGGACCAGTATACTGACAATCTAAGTGAATCGTTTAGAACTTAAAATGAAATGAAGCTTAACGGTGTTGGTGATTTGTCTCTTAAACTGATATGATCCTCTTTCACAAACTCACAAAAATATTGTGTGTAAATATTTCTTTACTGCATAAGATTTTAGTGTGTTTTAGCATAAATTTTGAAAAATACAAAAAGATTTTCGACAACTGGTGTTGGAGAGCTAATTTTCAAAATTCTGAGTGCTAGACATGATGAACAAATGGTTTGGGAGAGTGTGTTGTTTTGAACATAAAAGCGATATTTCTTCAAGTGGTTCATCAAATTTGATTGTAAAATTCCTGCAAGTGGTTCATTAGATGGTGAGATTGTTCTTACAAGTTATCATCAGAGAATTTATTTTTGGGTAGAGAATGTGCAGGTTATTTGAATGATAGATAGCCAAGTTTCGATTTTGAACCTGAAGAAAGAGTGCCAGGTTCCGATACCTGAGGATTCTATGAGTTTAACGAGCCAGACTGCGATCCCAGTGTATCGAAAGGGGGAGTCTGAAAATATCTGAGGAGGAGATTAGTTGAAGTATGAAGGAAGCTCAAAGACTGATAAAGACTGAAGATTGTGAAGACTCGACACTTAAGACTCGTCAACATCTGAGGGGGAGTCTGTTGGTGCACACATCTGTCGTCTTCGTCTTGTATCGAGTCTCGGGTTTGGTGTGGTTCTAAAACAAGCATGATGTCATTATCTTTGATGATGACATCACACTAGTGACATCATCACTGCATCATGGAATCAAGTATACGTGGATTTGCATGCAAACTTGAAACAGAATGCTAATTTGTCAGTTTCGCTTCAACAAGATTCTAGAGAGTTTCGCTTCAAAGGTCAACATATTTGTCAATTTCGCTTCAAATGTTATAGTGGATTTCGCTTGAGGATCTTCCAAGCGAAATCATGAATAGTATATATAGGGGTATTGGTCATTTCAGTTGTAATTTTTTCAGAGATTCTTCCGGTGAGCCACGAAGTGCTGCCGAAGTGTTGTTAGGTCTGTAATCGCATTCGTTATCAATACAACAACATTTTAAAGTGAAATCTCGCTGAATTGAACTCGGTTTGTTCGTTTCCGCCGCTCAAACTGAGATAAACTCTTCTGAATGACTCGTTTGGGTCAGAATTCGATCCTACATAAACCGAATGTTACAAACGATGGTCATTACATTCGAAAGGCCTAATAACTTTTCAAAACAAAGTCATAATTAAAAAGAGGGCTTATGGGTCAAACATGTTTACAAAAGTCCCTCATCGTTAATGAAGGGCAAATATGGACCAAAACGCCCTTATAAGTTAAACTGAGCAAACAACCCTTAAAGGTTGTTTGGAAACAAGTTTCTTGATTAGATAAATACTTAGGACAAGTATAGAAGTTGAAAGATGTAATATGTTAGTCAAATGGCTCTATTTGAGTCCTTGCCGTAAAATAATGAGTTGAGGGGTAAAACTCGGTTTATATAGGTTATCATAGTAAACCCACCATAAATTCAGTAGTGGTGGTAGATTATATGATAAGGAATGTGGTAGTGTAATGCTAGAAGCAATCGAAAACAATTTTAAGCTTGGTAGTACTTAAATACCCTTAACGGGTCAAAATAAGCACTTGAGAGTAAACGGGTTTTAATTACGTAAGAAACTCGTTACTTGAACCTAATATGATAGGAGATTTTGAAATTATAAATTTCATAAGTTTAGGGGGCATACAAACTTGTTTTTGTTAAATTTATACATGAACGGGTCAAAACAGCAAAGCATGAAGAACATGCAGCAGCTACCGTAAGTTACGGTAGCCACTAAAGTTGTTACGGTGGTTTCATACTGGATTACGGCAGCCCCTGAATGCCCAGAGGCTACTGTAACTTACGGTGGCTACCGTAAGTTACGGTAGCGCCCAGTTATTTTTGTTGAGTTTTGTTTCGCGAATCCATTTGAACAAGTTTTAAACTGCGTATGACTAAAATCATTTCATGTTTATGGAATGTAGGTTGCCTAGTAGTACCGGATGACGACTGAGCCCGACGAAGAACCGAACACATGAGATCAAGCTTCCGCGAATAGTTTCGTCGTCACGTTTTAAACGGCAAACTAAATTACAAAATGTTGGAATGTTTTATTTAGTAAAATGTTTTAACAAACTCGCATTTTTAAGTGTATGTCTAATCTTAATACACTATTATAAGTCAAATCATTTGGATAATTGATCAAAATGGACTTAGGGTGTTACAAGTTGGTAATCAGAGCTCAAGGTTAAAAGAATAAAGTGTTCGGTTCGAGGACATGATTAAGAAATCATGAATGATTTCTTTATCATACTTTAGTAAAAAATGAAAGAGGAACTCAGCGTTTTTCTTTATAAAGCTTTTCATTTTTTACTAAAGTAAAATTTTTATTTTTATGTCTTTGTAATCCTGAATCAACTCAGCGTTGTGTAACCGATATGCCTCAACTCTTTCTCTACATTCAGGAGTACAGAAAACAGAATGTACCTCTTCAGCAGTAAGTCCATGGACGGGAGTTGACAGAATCCTAGTCATAAGTGCCAAATTTTCAGCTCGAACCTCAACATCAGGTGCTGAATTCCTGTCCTCGGAAGCTGAAGTCATGAAAGCAATGTTCTCTGAAGCAGTCTGATTTTCTGGAGCAGAGATGTTCAAATGTTTTTGAACAACCAGGGCTGAGCTTTGAGTGCTTCCACCTGCAGCTGTTGAAATATCAGTAGTAGTGACAAGTGCTCTTTCAGGGTTCGGTGGAGCAGGTTGTGCTGGAGTTTGTTCTCTGTTGACTCTTGGCTTAGTGTAGTTTCGAGCTACATGTCCTGGTTCATGACAATTGTAGCAGCGTAACTCAAAAGGCATCTTGGTGGGTCGTGTAAACTTGAGTCCACCCCATTTGTTTCTTCCAGTTCTTCTTACAAAGTTCTTTACTCTAAAAGCAGCCATGGCCATCTGCCATGTAATGTCCATCTCCTCCACATCATCAGGATGAATGTGATCCAGATCATCCATAGAATACCTAGGAGGATCCAGTTTTCCTGCAGCAAAAGAGTTTAAGCAATTTATAACCGATGCAGCAATATCCAAATTTTCTTTAGACTGTTGTGTGAAGAAAGCAATCATTTCGTTCTTCACAGGAGGATTGATAACAGCAATTGACGTTGCAGTAGAGGGAGCAGTCAATCCAGAGTAATGGACATTTGCAGAAGTAGGAGCTGCTTTTTAGAATCCACTTTGAGAGACGAGTGCAGCATTGTTGTTGCTTGTTGCAGTGGAAGTAGCAGAAAAACCTGCAGCTAGCATGCTATTTTTATGATTAGTTTCCCTTTGCTTGTCATCTAGCTCACATGCCTTAATGTGAGAAATCATCTTAGGCAAAGTGCATCTAGCAAGATCCTTGGTTCTCTTGATCATGGCAACATGATGATCCCAGCTCTTTGGTAGAGCATTCAGAAGCTGGCAATTAGTAGCAGCTTTCGAAGATGGTATTTCTTCCATATCCATCTGAGTAACAATCTTCACAAACCGCTGAATTTGATTATCAATGGTCTCCCCATAGATATTATTGAAGTTCTGCCTCAACAAGTTCCTTCGACTTTCTTTCATGTCTTCATTACCTTCATAGACATCAATTAATGATTCCCACATTTCCTTAGCTGATTTGCACGCATGAAATCCGATAGTAATGTCTAGACCCAGAGCCATGGTCAGATAGGAAAGAGCCTTGTCATCTTCCTCGATTATAGCAAAATCCTCTTCAGTATAATCCACAACAGGCTTCTTGACCTTCACTCCTGGAGCATTATCTCGTTCAAACAGAATCTCCCTAGGACCTCTTAGAATGCTTCTCCAGATCTTAGCATCCTTAACTTTCACATGTTGTTCAAAACGCAATTTCCATTCGGGAAAATCATTTCCATCCAGCAGCCTGGGAATACGCGTAGTGGTTCCAATTTTTGAATCTAACTCTTGCTATGTATTCCTGGCTGACAGGTCAACACTCAGATTATTTGTGGTCATTGTTTCTCTTATCAATTTATTAACTGATTGATTAATTTTCAAGTCCAAAAGTTCAAAAGTCCAAAGTCCAAGATTCACAGTCCACAGTTCAAAAATGACGTTGCAAATTGTCGTTTCGACTCGAGACAGTGATTGAAAATCGAGACGAAGAAAGTGACAACTCGAGACCCCAGTTGATTGCGAGCCGAGACTGTGATAGTGACAACTTGAGACCATAGTTGATTTCGAGCCGAGACTGTGATAGTGACAACTCAAGACCACAGTTGATTGCGAGCCGAGACTGTGAGAGTGACAACACAAGACCACAGTTGATTGCGAGTCGAGACGAAGATGTTGACAACTCGAGATCACTGTTGATTGCGAGTCAAGACAAGCTGGTTCTGAGTCGAGATCCTGCAAAAACAAACTGTGAGATAATAACACCCAATATCCCTGATTTCCAGCAGCTTCCAAAATTCAAAGATCTCGAGATCTTCGAATTTTTATCCCAATAACCTCCGACAAATCAGCAAACACCTTTTTCAGAGAATCACAGAACCAAAATCAGTAATATTCAACGATATATGCGAAGAACAATATGAAGAATTGTAAAACTTAAAAAAAAATCAATAGACACACCCAATTGAAATCGCAATGAACAAACAAAACAAAACAAAACAAGATCAGTAGTTAAATCGGCCTTTTTTCTTGAATCTGAATTGTTATGGGTCATTTTCTGAGCGTACATATCTTGACTAATATCCTGCTTTTAGTTGTTTATTTGTGACCAGGATACTGGACTGGGATATTGCTGACATCCTGGGCGATATCCTGAGGTTAATTGAATTAACCACGTGTAGGTTAGAGGCTGTGGGTTACTAACGGTCAGATGAACTTCTTCTCCTCAAGACTCGGGTGTATCCGTTATGTGAGAGACGTTGAACCCAAAAGACCAGGTCTAGAACGTTCGAGTGGGGAATATTCGCCGGATCCGGTTTATTAGGATAGTTTGTTACACTCCTTTTACTATAAATAGATGGGGGCGGATCAGATTAAGGCAGGCAACTCATACACACACATTCGAACACTTTTGCTCTCTAGCTCACCGCAAACACTACACACAAACACTTGTATTCAAATTACTTTGTAACACCTAGTTGATCCGCACCACATCCTGCACTGTATCCTGATATTTAAAGTAATAGAAGAACAAGGCAGCTGCGATTGTCAGCTCCCGAGGTTTTATGCCGGCGATCTAGATTGATCAAGGGCTTTCCTCGTACATCCTGTGTCACCCTTTTACATTTTTGCTCATCGTTTGATCAAAGATACAGCTCTATATCCTGAGCCGTATCCTGAAACTGTTTTTGCAAATAACTTGAATAACATATTTTCGACACACTTTTTTAGCACACTACCTCACTTAACTAATTTGATCACTTAATTGCTTCGGTAATTTTTGACCAAAACAATTTGGCACCCACCGTGGGGCAAGTGGTGCTATTTTTGCTAAAAACTTTAGTAAAATCATTACTCGGTTTTCTTTTGTCAAAACTTTTTTCTAAATTGTTTTCAATGGCCTCGAGATCAAACATGAGCTCTTCCACCATGTCTGCTACAACCTCTGCAACAATTGGTTCGGTGCTTCCACCTCCTCCTCCAAGAATGCAAGCTTCATCACATGGAGCTGAAAGTCATGTAGCTCGGGATGGCATTCCCGCTCCCAGTACCCAGGGATCCGGTCCTGTTTTGGCATCTAATGATGAAATTCTGAATTTGTTTGGTAGTGTACAGGAACAGATGAGGCAGCAACAGGAAACTAATCGGATGCTGATGAGAGAAATACAACTCTTGAAGTCCGGCCCAAGTAGACCTGCTGAAGAAACTGTCACTCCTATACAGCCTAGGGCTTTGAACTTCAATTCTGCAGTTTACACTGAGGATAACCGGGGGAACATCGTCCCAAGCCATTCTCAGAATCATACCCCTGAGATACCCTCCTCGGTCAGGATGTCAACTGTGAGGAGCTCAGGATATGCTTCAGGATATGGACAGAATCCTCAGACCGGTAACGTGTCAAATAATAATATTCTGGCTACTAACAACAGTGGGTCTTTGCAGGATGCTGGTATGACGTCAACATTTACTAGGGAGCTTCAGAAATTGAAGGACATGATATCCAGTGTACCTGGAGTGGTCCAACCAATTCCGGAAGTATCTCAAGACACCCACCGGATATCCCGCTTTGCATACCCTATCTGTGATGCTGAAATCCCAAAAAGATTTCAGACCCCCAACATGAAACTGTATGATGGGACTACGGATCCTGAAGAGCATATTGCCTAGTATAGGGAAAGGATGGAAATCAATCCTATCCCTCCAGATCTCAAGGAAGCATGCTTATGCAAGGGTTTCGGTTCTACCTTAATAGGATCAGCCTTAAAATGGCTGTTAAATGTTCCTCCTCGCTCAATTACTTCGTTTGCTCATTTGGTTAATTTATTTAATAGTCAATTTTCTTGCAGTCGGAGTTGTGAGAAACTAACCAGTGATCTTTACAGGATAACTCAAGGACCTCAGGAATCTTTAAGGGATTATGTGAATAAGTTTAGTCGAGAATCCTTGGATATCCCACATCTTGATGTTGCAACAGCTGTGCAGGCTTTTAAGATGGGGTTACAAAGGGATTCTCAGTTTTATCAGGATCTTGTAATGAATCCCTACAGGAATCTCGACGAAGCTCGTAACAGGGCTTTGAGATATATTCGCTTGGAAGATGACAAAAAGATGCAAGAGAGGATGAGTTCTACCTCAACCTACGAATCAACCAACAGGAAATCAGAATCCTCGTATAAACCATATCGCTCCAAGCCATATGGTAGAAATGATAACAAGAAAGTGAATGTTGTTGAAGACGAGGATCCTGAAGAATATCCTAACTTATCTGAATACTGCTTTTTTGTTAGTATACATGAGTTAATGTATGCTATGCAGGGTTTAGGAGACAAAGCTAGGTGGCCTCGAAAGAACCAACAGAAAGCTGATTGGAAGGATAAATCCAAATGGTGTGCCTTCCATGAAGACTTCGGACATGTGACCGAGGATTGCATTGCTCTAAGGAAAGAAATAAGTTACATGTTAAGCAAAGGGTATCTGAAGGATTTGCTGGGAAGAAAGAAGAATAAAGGGCAGGATTCTGAGAAGGATCCTGAACGAGCAGCATCACCCCCAGCAGATGCCAAAATAATTAACTTTATTTCAGGAGGATCCGACATTTGTGGGACTTCGTATTCGGCGGCCAAGAGACATGCAAAGGAAGCTAAGACTGAAAGGGGAGACAAACCAGCTAGGATGACTACCCTTACGACCGATAAAGTGATCACTTTCGATAGTGATGATAAGGATATTGTCCAGGATCCTCACCATGATGCTCTCGTAATAACATTATATGTTGCTAACCATTTTGTACGCAGGATATTGGTGGACAATGGTAGCTCCGTCAACATAATTCAGCTGGAAACACTGAAGAGGATGAATGTATCTCCGATGGACATTACCTCGAAGTCCACTGTGCTCGTTGGTTTCAGTGGAGAAGCTAGAAATACCGTAGGAGAGATAAAGTTACCAGTATATGTTGAAGGGGTCAACTCGATACAACGCTTTTGTGTGATGGACTCCTTATCCTGCTATAACATCATACTAGGAAGGCCATGGATCCATGACATGAAGGCTGTGCCTTCGACTTATCACCAATGCATCAAGATTCCAACCCCTTGGGGGGTCGTCAAAGTTGATAGTAATCAGCAGGAGGCGAAGGAATGCTACTCATCCTTAATGAAATCCTCAACCAAGCCTTATCCAGCATAGCAATTAAAGATGCGGGCCCGGGATACCTTGGAGGCTTCAGAGCAGGATGTGAAGAAAGTTATCCTGGATCAGGATAATCCTGATATCTCGGTGCTCGTAGGAACCAATATCCCTCAGGATATCGAAAAACAATTAACTAACTTTTTGAAGTGCAGGATGTCAACATTTGCATGGAAGCATTAGGATATGACAGGTATATCCAAAGACATTATTACTCACAAGCTTGGAATTGACTGGTCGTTCAAGCCTATACAACAAAAGAGAAGGAAGTTTGCTCCTGAACGAAATGCAATTATCCAAGAGGAAGTTGAAAGATTGTTGAAGTCCAAAATGATCAGAGAGGTCAAGTTTCCAAGATGGCTAGCAAATGTAGTCGTAGTACAGAAGAAAAATGGGAAATGGAGAGTCTGTGTAGATTACACGGACTTGAATAAGGCTTGTCCTAAAGACCCATTTCCTCTTACTCATATTGATGCAATGGTGGATGCTACTGCTGGGGATGAGATGTTAACATTCATGGACGCATCCTCAGGATTTCAGCAGATTCAAATGGAGCCTTCGGATCAGGAGGATACGTCCTTCATGACACCGACAGGTATTTATTGCTATACCGCTATGCCTTTCGGTTTGAAAAATGCAGGTGCAACATACCAGAGATTGGTGAACATGATGTTCAAAGATAAGCTGGGGGACACCATGGAGGTATATATTGACGATATGGTGGTGAAATCTAAAAAGGCTGAGGATCACCTCCAGGATATCAAGGGAGCATTTGATATCCTGGATCAGTATAACATGAAACTGAATCCTGCTAAGTGCCATTTCGGAGTGGGGGCAGGAAAGTTTCTAGGATATATGGTGACGAAAAGGGGCATAGAAGCGAGCCCGGAGCAGATTAGAGCTATCCTGGATATAAAATCACCTTCGAATATGAAGGATGTTCAACGGTTAACAGGCCGAGTAGCAGCATTGAACATATTTATTTCAAGATCCTCGAAAAAATGCAAGGAATTCTATGATATCCTCAAGAAGAATAAGAAGTTTGAATGGGAAGCAAAGCATGAGGCAGCCTTGCAGGATTTGAAGCGATATCTCTCAACTGCACCTCTATTGATGAAGCCTGAAAATGGTGAACCACTATCCCTATACCTCGCTGTATCGGGGAATGCTGTAAGTGTCGTTCTTATAAAGGACCATGAAGGTCAGCAATATCCTGTCTATTATGTTAGTAAAAGTTTACTAGATGCTGAAACTAGATATTCTCATCTAGAGAAGTTGATATTAGCCCTAGTTATGGCATCAACAAAACTTAGACATTATTTTGAGACGCATAGGATTCATGTTAGAACCAATTATCCTGTTAAAAATGTGCTTAGGAAACCAGAGATGTCGGGTAGGATGGCTAAGTGGTCAGTAAAATTGAGTGCTTATGATTTAGTATATGAGCCTAGAAATGCCATAAAGTCTCAGGCTTTAGCTGACTTTGTAGCTGATTTCAGTAGTGACATTCAAAACGAAGTAGATTTAGAAGTACAGCAGCTATGAGAAAATTTAGAATGTTGGACATTGTTTACTGATGGTGCATCTAACGTAAGAGGTGTAGGTTTAGGTATACTACTAAAATCGCCACAGGGGGACATATTACCCCAGGCTATTAGGTGTGAATTTCCTGCTACTAATAATGAGGCAGAATATGAGGCTTTAATTGCAGGATTAGAGTTGGCCAAAAATATGAATATCAAGAATTTGCAAGTATATGCTGACTCCTTGTTAATCACTAATCATTTTAATGGAACCTATGCAGTTAAAGGAGAGAAGTTAATCGAGTATCACAAAATTCTCAAAAAATTAGTAGGATATTTCGATATTTTTACACTTGAACAGGTACCAAGAGAGGATAATGCTGAAGCTGATGCCTTAGCAAATCTGGGATCATCTGTCAGGATACCGGAAGGGACCCAAATACCAATCTTACATATCCTATATCCTGCGACTAATCCTCAGGATAAAGAAGTAATAAGTATTCAGAATCCTGATGAGGAGTATCCTGGGGAGGATCCTAAGTCCTGGACGGCTCCAATCATGAGATATCTCAAGGAAGGACACATCCCAAAGAATGAGAATCCTAAAGCTTTTAGAATGAAGGTATCACGATTCACTATTATAAATGATGTTTTGTATAAGAGATCTCTTGCAGGACCATATCTGAGGTGCTTGGAGAACCCCGAAACCAAAGAAGTACTTCAGGATATACATGAAGGGGATTGTGGCAACCATACTGGGGGCAGGTCCTTATTCTCAAAAATATTAAGGACAGGATATTATTGGCCAACGATGAGGAAATATGCCGCAGAATATGCTCGAAAATGTGATGCATGTCAAAGACATAGTAACATATTACATCAGCCTGCTGAACCGCTATATCCTATTGTTTCCCCTTGGCCGTTTATGAAGTGGGGTATGGATATAGTGGGAAAGCTTCCAAAGGCTCCAGGAGGAAAGGTTTTCATGTTGGCAATGATGGATTATTTCTCCAAGTGGGTTGAAGCAGAAGCATTTGTTCAAGTTAGAGATCGGGAAGTGGTATCCTTCATAAAAAGGAATATCCTGACTAGATTTGGAGTACCAGCTGAGATAATTTGTGACAACGGATCTCAATTTATAAGTAAAAGGACTACTGACTTCTGCAAGAGTTGGGGAATCAAAATGATTACATCTACCCCGGTACATCCTCAAGCAAATGGACAAGCTGAATCCTCGAACAAGATAATTGTCAACAACTTGAAGAAGAGATTAGGGGCCAAGAAAGGAAGATGGGCAGAAGAACTACCCTTTGTTTTGTGGGCTGATAGAACGACGGTAAAAAGTGCAACTGGTCAAACCTCATTTTCCTTAGTATTTGGAGCAGAAGAAGTGATCCCGACAGAAATGGTGATACCTACAACAAGATCCAACCTCAGGAATCCTGAGCAGAATCCTGAAGTCCTATGCCAGGAGCTGGATACTATTGATGAGACAAGAGATGCAGCACGTCTAAGAATGGCAACAAATCAACAAAGGATATCCAGAGCATACAACAAGAATATAAGGACTCGAAGGTTCAAAGTTGGAGATTGGGTGTTAAGAAAAGCTTTTCAGAATACTACTAATCCTGCTGATGGAAAGCTGGCCCCAAAATGAGAAGGACCATATGAGGTTGAATCGGAATCAGGAAAAGGTGTATACCGACTCAAGAATATGGAGGGGGATATGCTACCGAGATCTTGGAATGCTATACACCTTAAACTTTATTTCAACTGTGTCTAGAATTTAATTTCTAACTCAAGATGGTATGAATTCTATCTCTTTTAAATATGTTTGATTTGATTTGTTCTTTGAAACCTAATACTGACTTAAGCATCGGAGGGGTGTTAGCCAAGCTAACACCCACCTTAGTTTAAGGATGTTTTGCAGTATATGCTTCGGGATATAGCACCAGGATACACACTCATGATACTTCGGAAGATTAGAGGATTGGCCCCCTCTCTCACGTATAAGGGATCCTGATTCCTTCACAGGTTTAAAGGTATTCACCTTTCTTCTGAATTGGGTTTAAACACCCCGCCTGGAGCGCAAGTTATTCGGGAATAGTTCAAGGTGGCGGGACCAGTCCATGTAAAAGTGGCTGACAATTTCGTTACTGTTGGCTATATCCTGAATCCTAAAGGTATATGAGGATTGATCACCCTCTCTCACGAAAGGGTATTTTCATACTCTCTAAGGTTTGAAGGTTTTCACCTTTCTAAGTCTTGGAGTTTATACACTCCCGCCTGTAGCGCACGAAAATTTGGGATTTCCCCCAGGATACGAGGGATTTATCTCCAGTACATTTTTGGGTTTTACCCCTGTAACACAAAAAGTTGTCTATACAATTGGAACTGATGTCCAGAAAATTTCTAAGTATTCATGCACAGGGGACATTCCTACTGAGGCAATGGTGCAAAGCTCAAAGGATAAAGCTCGGACCTAATACACTAAGTGTCTCAGACAGGGGACATCTTCATTGGAAGAGTTGCAAAGGGATTAGAGATTGATGCTAGGGATAGACTCAGTTCCTGGTATGATATTTCCTTTATAAACTTTACATAAATTCTAGAACCTAGGTTAAGGTTTAAGTATCCTGAAAAGGATATATCTTCAGGATATATCTTTAAAATGCGTTTTTGGGATGCGTTTCAGGATATTTGATTAAAGTATTTGGAAGTGATACTAGTTTTAAATTGAAACCTTGATCAAACAAGTATTGTCAAAGTGAGTTTGAGAAAGTAGACTATCTTTTATTCTTTAAAAGTTTTCTCTAAAGTTGATTGAATTTTTAGGAGTTATATTTAACAAAAGTTTTCATAGTATATCACTGAGTATATTGATCAGGATATTTTCAAAAGATAGTTGTACAAAATTTTGCAAAGCTAAAATGCATGACAGAAATTGAAAAACAACAACAAATAAGTCAAAAGAAGTTATATTATTAACATGTCAAAAGTTGTGCTTTTGGATTCACCTCAAACCGAGGCCCATCCACCAAAAGCACAATTAGTCTTTACCATACTTGTGTAACGGTTAAAGGTTCTATCTCAAAACGGGACCTGTCCACCTTCGACCGTTACGACAATCAAAACAGGTTATACTAACCGATGACCAAGGGCTTCATCCTGAAACCTAGGACCCATCCACTTTTGGTCATCGTATTGTTCTAGTGCAGGAAATATAAATTGTTCAACGACGGGAAAAGTAAATTGTTTGTACAAACCACAACCATGAAATTTAAAAAAAGTGGGCTCCGGCCTTGGCACGTATATCCATCATCGCCCACTTCGCCGCCTAAGGAGCGGCACCTTCTTGATCAGCAGCCTCTTTCCCAGCATCTGCACCAGCATAAGCCTCAGGATTCTTCTCGGCATCATCATCACCAGCATTGGCCACTTCCTCTGCCGCCTTAGAAGGCTCTTCACCAGCATGCTTTGCAGGATGAGCGACGGGATGACCTCCGAGATCCTGTAGTTTCGCTTCCCAAGCCTTTACATTCCAGGAGGGGCATTCGAAGCCCAAGCTCTTGGCCTCATAAGCCATCCTTAACCTAGCTTGAAGAAGGGAAATAAAAACGGATGCTTTGAGGCTGTCCCGGTATGAACTCATATCCTGCTGGTATTGAAGAAGAGCGGCGTCTAGTTTGGCCTGAGCATCCTCATTGGCTTTGTGGAAGGCAGCTTGGTGTTCTTGGGTCATTGCTTTGTATTTGTCTTCATAATGCCGGGACTTGGCGGCCGCAATTGTTCCTTGATCGGCTATAGTGGCCTCAGCTTTTTCGAGCTTAATCTCCAGCATCTTGTTAAGCCCACAGGCGTCTTCATACAAGTGCATGAGACGTTCCAAGCCCTGCAGTTAAAGATACAGGTATCGATGTAAAATAAGCAGGATAAGGATTAACATACATGTGCAGGATATCGGAAGGGAATTTTTACCTGCTTGAGGAATGAAGTGGCTTCACAAAATCCATGATTCTCGAGAGAGAATGTCTCGGAGGCGGCTGGAGAATCCATTTCCTTTCTCTTCCGGGAGCTAGAGGCCCGGGTCCTGGATGCCGGAGGAGCTTTAGGAGCGGTAGTAGTCTTTGAAGAGGTAGGCTTTGGGGTGGCAGAAGACTTCGGCTTGGATTCTTGTTTAGCAGGTACAAAGCTGGAGTAACTGTCCAACTCATCGAGTTGGAAGCCTTCAAGGTTGACAACTGGTACTACACAAGGGAAGATATTTTTAAACTTATAATACCTCTGAAAGATAATCGGTTTAATGGATAAAGATAATTACTGAGAATATACTTACCAGACATCTCTGAACTTGACTTTTGGCTTGAATCTGCAAGAGACAGGGAAAAGGTTCTTTCACTAGCAGGAAGTCGGTATATTTCTTTGATCCTGGACTCGGATTTCGCGCTTGGGGGTGCTAAGTCTCTGAAGTTTGCTGCATAAAACATCAGGATATAAGTTTAGGATATAGTTTAAGGATACACGTGGGGATATTCCTAAAACCCTAGATCCTACCCTTGGTTAACCATCTAATCGGCAGATCGAAGCCCTTGTCGATGGAATCTCTTTTCACGAAAAAGAGCTTTCGCCGCCATTGGTCTTCGTTCTTGGTGGCCTTAAGGACTAAAGGGTTTTTGGAGGTGGAAAACAAAAGAAAACGACTGTCGCCATGGGATCTCAACCGATATGCTATAGGAAGGTCTTCAGTACACAGGTCAGGGCAATGGTAAGATCTGATTTGATCCAGTACCATCAAAACTCGCCAGACCATTGGCATAGTTTGGGCATAACTAAGGCCGGTGAGGTCGAAGAAACGAGAGATAAAAGGTGGAAATGGGAACCGGAGTCCCAAAGAAAAGGGGTAGGCGAAGAAACAGACCCACTCGTCTGATGACAAGTCTGATCGGATCTCCCGATCAAAAGGACGAATGACTGTTCCAGCAGCAAAGGCGCCGAAATCCTTGAGGGCAGCGATGTCGGCATTATTGAAGCAGCAGATTTCTTTTTCTGGTTCTCGTATGAGGTTTTGACTCACGAGGGTTGGGGCTGGTTCATCCGAACGAGATCTTGTCCATGATGCCATGGAGAGTGTTAAAGCAAACAAAAAGAAACCCTGAAAAAAAAAACAGAAGATGAAGAGAAGAATAGTTGCCTGAAAATCGCTTGGAGAGTATTGATAACAAAAGGAAATATCTCAGCTAATTATAGGCTGAGCATAGGGGGGTTAAAAGTAAATATTGCATTGAAAATGGCACAAGGTCACCTCAGCCGTCGTTTCATCTTAATTGCCTTGGTCTACGAGTTAGAATTTCTAAACATATCCGTTGGATTGGTATACCAACAGATATATTTGGGGACAATTGTTATGGGTCATTTTCTGAGCGTACATATCTTGACTAATATCCTGCTTTTAATTGTTTATTTGTGACCAGGATACTGGACTGGGATATTGCTGACATCCTGGGCGATATCCTGAGGTTAATTGAATTAACCACGTGCAGGTTAGAGGCTGTGGGTTACTAACGGTCAGATGGACTTCTTCTCCTCAAGACTCGGGCGTATCCGTTATGTGAGAGACGTTGAACCCGAAAGACCATGTCTACAACGTTCGAGTGGGGAATATTCGCCGGATCCCGGTTTATTAGGATAGTTTGTTACACTTCTTTTACTATAAATAGATGGGGGCGGATCAGATTAAGGCAGGCAAATCATACTCACACATTCGAACACTTTTGCTCTCTAGCTCACCGCAAACACTACACACAAACACTTGTATTCAAATTACTTTGTAACACCTAGTTGATCCGCACCACATTCTGCACTGTACCCTGATATTTGAAGTAATAGAAGAACAAGGCAGCTGTGATTGTTAGCTCCCGAGGTTTTATGCCGGCGATCTAGATTGATCAAGGGCTTTCCTCGTACATCCTGTGTCACCCTTTTACATTTTTGCTCATTGTTTGATCAAAGATACAGCTCTATATCCTGAGCCGTATCCTAAAACTGTTTTTGCAAATAACTTGAATAACATATTTTTGACACACTTTTTTAGCACACTACCTCACTTAACTAATTTGATCACTTAATTGCTTCGGTAATTTTTGACCAAAACATGAATGATATCGAACCAAACCAATAATTGGTTTCTTGGCTCTGATACCAATTGTAAAACCCAAGTGGATCTTTCAATGATATCAAACGTGACTTGTGAGAGTGCGGAAACCAATCACAAGTTGATTCAAGATTAATAATGTAAACGAAACAATAATATTCAAACGTAAAGCATAATATCTTGCATTCAAAGATGAACAATGACTGATACAAGACTTCTTCTATGTTTCGATTGGCCTCTCTAATTGCATGCACTGATCAACCTCAACCTAATGGTTGAGGTTTGTTTAAATACAAAAAAAAGTGGGTCGAAACCCCTTAGGCCCAACTCAAAACCAATACTAGACCCAATACTAGACATGTTGACCCAAAATACTATTTAAGAAAAACTTTACAAAACAACCCCTAAACTCTTGTAATCCTTTATGAATAAACCTTCAGGTTCCAACACATTTCGTGACTAGTTCTTTTATTTGGCTTAAAAGCCGAAAAGTCAAGCGTTTAAGATAAACGCTTTGACTTTTAGTTAGACCTTAAACGGTCAAGCCATTGTTCGCAACGAACATGGCTACATAATCGTAATTGGGTAGGTGTTAATCCCTCAAAAGGGCACCTCCTAAGAATCACGTTTTCTTTGTCAATTGACGAGTCAACATAATATTGCTTTAAAAAGAGTCAACCGGTCATTTTTTGAAATAATTGCGATATGAGTTTAGAAGTATTCTAAAATGCGTTTTATCATTTAAACAACTTGGTAATAATTATTAGAACATGTGTAAACATGTTCGGCTCGTCAATTCCAGTTTTAGGGTCGGTTCGCAACCGAAAGTCGCGAAGTTTGACTTATGCGTTGACTTTTGATTATGAACCGAATTAGATTAGTTTGCTACTGATTTTAGGTTCCGTTAGAATCATATTATTATGTAGCATAACCCTATAAGGTTATATTACATAATCGTATTAGAAATCTGAATTTTATGCAAGTTCCATTAATATGCCGTAATTTGACCGTTATGCCCTTTTTAGCAAAAATAAGGTTTTAGACACCAATAAGCATTCAAATAACTTAGGTACTGATATGTTAACATGTTTAACATATATCGATGTTACGAACCTGATCATAAATTGAGTTTGCATATAATATCATAAATTGTGCTTTAAATTGTCTAAAATGCCCTTCAGGCGCATAGATCGGTTTTAAGCATAATTTTTCAAAACAAACTTATTGCCTACTGATGTAATATCATAATTAGGATAATTTGGGATGTCCATTCAGTTTACAAACTGAGTTCTCGCATACGTTCTTGAATTATGTCCTTAAATGACGATAATGCCCTTTTTGCACCTAAAATGATTTAAAAGCATGATTTTCAAAAAAACAAAAAAAAAACCTTTTATTTACTGATATGTTATATTAATTAACATATTTTGGTCATATAAATCTGATCATAACATCAGTTTTCCTAAAAGATCGCAAATATCGTCATTTAGCGACGTTAACGCCGTTTCGGCGCGTAGTATGGTGTTAAACCATAACTACCAATCAAGACTTGTTACCTACTGATTTTATAAATCATTTTAAATATTTTTACAGTAGGTATATGGTATAGACTCAGATTCCCAAATTAGCCTTCAAAATTATGTGTGAAATTACCAAAATGCCCCTACGGAGCATAGTATGGTTTTAAACTATAAAATTGTCACACCCCGACCACGTATAACATACAAAATGTGGCGGAAAATGTCGGGGAGTGTTGTAACAGAATTAATTGTTTCACAACCATGGCATACAAAGTTATATATTATTTATTAAACAAGAGTATTACATTGTCTTAAACAGGAAACAAAGAGTTCATAACATAATTAAACTAGTCTATCTTCATTTTTATTCTCTAAGGCATAGGTCCGCCCTAGTGTCACGGTCATCATCCTACGCAAAAGCTCCTGAAAACACATGTGAAAATAGGTACGTCAGCATAAAAATGCCTGTGAGATACATAGGATTTGTGAAAATAGGATTCATGACTTATAAGTTTAGGAAAAGTTGTTTAACAAAAGTCAGTCATGAACCTTGTAAGTTGTTTTGTTTTGTAAATCATTCAAAAAGCGATGATATGTATAAATAAGATAATAATGTAAGATTAAATGAATAACCAAGTAAAATGAGTTTGTATAAGATAAGTTGTTTTGTAAATCAATGTCTTGTGAAAATAAGTTGTTTATGTAAAACATAATATGTCAAATATTGAAATGATTTAAGTAACGCTACGACATGTAATGTCATACAAACACTTATATATAGGAAGTACCAGCGGCGTATCCACCATGCTTGTATCATATTACACACTCCTCGTTACTCAAATCACTACTCAAACCAACCACCAATGTAAATTGTTTATGTATGAATGAATTGTCATGTGTTAATGTGTCAACCATATCGAAATGTCTATGTCCAATGTAAACCACTAAATGTGTATATAAATGTCAAAATGTTTATGTTTAATGTAGATCATGTAATGTGTACCCAAAAATATCATGTATGGTAAGTGAAATATATCAACTAAACCATATGTAAAATGCACAAAAACAAGGTATTGAAGTAAAACATGGTTTAAATCAAAGTTATGTTTTGTGGAACAAATGCATGCTATACTGATACAAACATTTATGCGGTATTGTGAAAATGCATACATCCAAGCCTTGAGACTGTAGCGATAAACCCTTAAATAAATTAAAGGTTTATCTAAGTTATGTGTATCGAATTCGGTCATTCCTTTCATCCAAACCTACCCAGGATGTCCGGAACGGGAGTTGTCAATTCCTATGGTACCACTACCTACTAACGAACGGCGTAGCTAATGTTAATGAATGTATTGTTCCATTTTAAACAACCCAAATGTCATACCAAAATGTAAGCATGTGATGAAAACAACTGTACTAAGTATGTAACAAGTGGACATACATAGTATATGACGTGAAACAAATGTACTAAGCATGCACACAATGGGCATACATAGCATGAAATGTAATGTGAAACAATGTACTAAGTATGCACACAATGGACATACATAGCATGAAATGTATTGTAAAGTGATGTACTAAGTATGCACACAATGGGCATACATAGCATGAAATGTATTGAAATCATGTACTATAAATGTACTAATAAACATAGCAAATATATGATGTGAAAACAGGAAAGCATGAAAGTAACAAGTAGGCACATGTGTTTCACCCCAAAACAGTTTGGAAAACAGTAAGAGAGGGGTCTATGTACTCACTTGAGATTGCTTAGTAGTCCTTGAGTAACAACCAAACAATGCTAGAGATCACGGAAATCAAACGGTACCTAATATAGGTAACTATGTTAATAAACCGAACCTAAATCGGAGGATTGGATAGAATGAGGGTTCGTAAACCAAACGAGTATGGAGACTCGTGTAATATGGTTTAACAAAGCCTACATAATAAATGAAACCTAACATAAGTGCTTACGACCCATTAGGACCCGTTTAGGTAGCTTATGCTACTTTAACGCGTCGTTCGCGTGAAACGCGCTCGGACCGCCTAACTAGTCCTATGACAAGTAGAATATGCCTTAACATTCCTAATATTGTCGCCAAATCAGTTTAGATGTCAAAAGTTATGTCACATATGTTTATAATGAATTTTGGCATCAAAGGGGTATTTTGGTAATTTACCTAAGGCATATAAACTACCTATCATATAACTACTTAAACGTCGTGACCATAAGGTATAACCTCGGAAGGTTATTCCCTACCTACTATGGTCACCTAATGTATTTGGTCGGATCCTAACGATCGACCAAATGTCGGGTTCGAAGGTATAAGCGATTTATTAGATTGCTTACCCTTACGACCCTAGACAACGTGGTAATCAGTAGGCATAGTCCCAAGGGACTATAACCATCGTGATTACAATCACGTTGCGAAGTTCAAACGAACTTCGCATTGACCATAAACTGGTCAATGCAGAAAGTCAAACAAAGTTTGACTTTCGGACTCGAAAAGCAATAAAAGAACGAAGGAATACTTACGAAGGGTCCCCGAATGCTAATCTTGATTCAAGTAGCTCAGGTATGAAACAAAGGTTTCAACTTAGAGCTTCTCAAATCAGATTCTAGTGGGTTTTGAAGTTGGGGGATGTGGGTATTTATAGGATTTACCAAACCGTTAGGATCGTTTCTTGGAAACCGTGATCGAATCTAAGGCGTACACTTGTTGGAATGTTGTGGTGACTAAAAATGGCCCCTCATGAACTGAAAGGGCAAGTGTGGGTGTGTGGTTGGGAGCTTAACAGCTGTAATCTGCTGATTAATTGATCTTATCTGATCTGGGAGTCTGACGCGGGCCGCGTAAAGGATAGCCCTGGTTTTACGCGGGCCGCCTGGCCTAACTGGTCAGAAACCAACTTTCATAAATGACAGTTTTGGTCCCTGTTACGTATTTAAGCTATTTCCGACACGTTTAAGGCCCGTTAAGCCAACGTTAAGGCCCTAAAAATGATGCCTAAACATTGTGGACATGAAACATGCTCAAAAATATGTCGGATGTCAGTTCGTTTGGTCGTACGATCGCGATGTTCGCTTAATTACGACGGAATGCGCATAAGCGCGACAAACGATCCAAAATGCGTGACGAATGGATTTTTCTTATGCCAAACACTAAAATAAAATATTTTAGTGCTTACATAAATTTTTGGATGTCCAGATGTATTCAGAACGTAAGTTATGCGCGAAAGTGCAAACTTGTGCACTTTTTGATGCTTTTAGTCCCTGAAAGACCCAAAAGTTTATTTTAGCACACCGAACCCCTCAAAGCCTATTTCTAAGCTATGTAAAGGATATTTATGGTATGTTTAACTTATGGTCATGTTCCGGAATGTTCGTTACAGTTCAAATTGGCATACTTTCGCAGTTTGTCAAGTTTAGTCCCTGTAAGCGAATTAACTTGTTTTTGCCATATCAAAGTCTTTAAAACTTATTTCTAAGTTATGTAAAGGTTATTTAAGGTATGTTAAGTATATGTTGATGTTCCAGAGTATTTGTCGCATTAAACTGGTTACGTTTACGCACCAGTTTGCGTATAACTCTCTAGAAAGCGATATAGAGTTTGAAATTGAGCAAAAGTCAAAACATGAAAAATGTAAAACACAACTAAACAAACATTGGGATCAAATAACATTGTTTTATTGATAAAAGAACTGTTCATAATGATTACAAGCACAGATGTTACAAAAACACACATATGTTTGATATCCTACTGATATTATATCATAAATAAAGTATTTTCAAAGAATGTTTATGGTCGTAACATCTGATTGTACACAAGTTTCTTTTATACAACGTAAAATAACCAAAACGCCCTTATGAGGCATAGTTTCATTTTTAAACCTTAACGGGCATACAAGTTGATATCCTACTGATATAATAACTTGTTTAAAGTATATAGGCATATGGAACTTGTTCATGACTTATCCGGATACTCGTTATCGCTTATACGCGTACGGTTAGACTTACGTAACTAGTTTACGTAAGTTTACTGAAACGAGTTAAACCTTATCATTTTTACTTCAAAATCCAGAATGTATTTAGTTTACCCATATTATACAAGTCTTCATACTTGTTGGGTCTAAATTACATTCTATTCCGGTCATCGCTTAATCTAGTATCGTACCGTTTCTAATACTTTAAGTTAGCCGGTCTAGGTCTATGACCTAAATAAGACCCGTTAGCATTCTAAATTGGTTATACATTACCATCATTCCAGACTAGAGCCTCCCGGTAAAAGCTATCTGCATTTAGTTAGATTGGATACGGCTGAGTTATATAAATTTTGTTGTGAATCGAGTAATAGCTCAGGTAAATACTTTTAACTTATTTTCCATTATACGGGCTTGGGATACGGTAATATTACCCTCTTGGTCGGGTATTGAATCATTTAATCGGATTGTGATTAATAAATTACATAACCCGTTTTAATCTATATTGTTTGATAACATAAACATTTGGGGGTTAATACGACCGTGTCCTGGATATCCTCGGCTCATTTCATTTGTAAATGGCCACGACTTAAGCACGGGGTGTAGGCATACACCTGACAGTTAGTGGTGTGTCTATTAATCTTGTCTCGGCTTCTATCCCGGGCCCTGAACATACGACAAACATATAAATCTGTATACAAGATTATTTTATATAATTATCCCAAGTTATAAATAATTTTATGCCATGTGCATCCAAATCAATTTTATAAACACTTTTCAAAAGAGTCGGTTAATTGTATTTACTAGTGAAAACTGACGTATTTTCAAAAGGCTAAGTGAGAGGTACTACACGTACTAGGCTGGGAGCTTCTGGGCGTTAAATAGAGAATCTTGCAAGTTTGTAAAGCCTTGAGTCTGTTGAACATGTTTTTGTATTATATTTAGATCCGCCTGTGGATCCTTTCTTCAAAACCGTTTGTATATTCTTTTATTCGTACTTTACACTTTCGGTTTGTAATAGTAATTTCTACCAAGATTTCCGTTGTGCATTAAATTGTGTATATTTGATTATGATGATATCAACTACGTCACGATACTCCCCACCGGGCCCACCGGTTTGTGGTTAAAATATCGGGGTGTGACATTGATCTGATATAAATCATATTTGGATAAGTGAAGTTGCATAATTAAGGAATTGGCTTATTCTTTGTAACCACTTACATTTTTTCTACAAGCATCTGTACAATAATAATCATCTACACATACCTCAGCTGGAGTGGGAGTGAAGTCATGAATTTGAGCCATGAAAGATTGATTCTGAGTGCCTGCACAACCACCCGATTCTGAATTCGGCGATGAATCAGCAGATTTGATGACTGAGCTCAATACACCAGACAATGGAGCAGCAGGAGTGGATGAGCAAAATGCAGCAGATGTGTTGCCTTGAGCCTTCTGCTTGTCAGCCTTATCATATGATTTGATGAGTGAGATTAGCTCATCCGGCTTCATTTCGTAACAGTTGGTTGTTACCATTTAAACCAGCTACTCTTTGGTTGATCTGGAATACCTTTTAGAGCATCTAGAAGCTTCTTGTTGCCCCTGAAAGTAAACAACACAATTTCTGCATTTTTCATTTCAAAGAGCAGTTCAGCAAACCGACCAATTAGTGCTTCTGCAGATTCACTAGGAATGTAACTAAAACCTTCAAGTTTCTGCTCAATCACATCATTTTGAGAGGACATTTCTAGGTTGCTAACCCGTGATCCCCCCGGAAATTTCTATTTTACCATAACCGGATCATTAAAAACGTTAGAAAATGTCCGAAAACTGTCTTTACCAAATTATATCTTTAGACTCGTCTCGAAATTTATGAGTCCAATGATATATAATGTCCAAAACATTTTTCAAGATTTTTGTGCCTTTTTTTGTCCTAAAAATCAAACGAATCTAACCGTGCAGTCGGTTTGCTAAGATTGTTTGCAGATCAAATTCTACAATTAAATACGTTTAATACCGAATACGCCAGCTGGTTAAAGTTCCACCTTTGCGCACACTCACACACTATAGTTTGGGTCGCACCCATTGAAATCGTACACTTGTATATTTGGGCCGCACACTTCAAGATGCAAAACCGTACACAGGTTTGGGCCGTACACACAAGTTTGGGTCGTACACCTGGTAATTGGACCGCACACTTTTGATCCCGCACACCTGGTAATTGGACCGCACACTATTAAACTTGGTCTGAAAACCTGTATACTCAGCTTAGGTCCCACACTAACAATCTAGACGGCACACTGAGAGCTTGTATCGCACACTTAAGACTTGTGTCGTACACTAGTGCAAATCCTTTAATTTATGACCCCGTACACAGTACACAGATTTTTGGTAACAAATCATCAACTTAATTCCGAGATCTGAGGATTTTTCCAAAATTTTAAGATTTTCTGTTGCATCAATAGAACTGAAAAAATCAGCAAACATACAGCGTAAACTTCCAAAATAGATCAAAACATGAAATTTCAAACTGTTCTTGATTGTTCTTCAAAGATCTGCTTATGCTTTCTTCTTGATCAAAACTTTAACTGTACACTCAGAAATGACCTTTTCGCTGAATCTGCAAACACATTCAACACTTCCAAAAACAGATCAAATGAAGATTTTTTCGAACTGTTTTTGATCTTCAAAACTGTTCTTAGAAAAATATATTTCTAGGTCTTTTTTCTTGTTCTTCGAGTGATATCTTGAAATCGAGCCTTCGAATAGACTTCTTAGGCTCTGATACCAATTGTAAGTCCAGAGATCTTCACATGATACCACAAACACAATCAAAGGTGAGGAAAACAATTGAAAGTCTCAAGAACAAAACGATTATATTGCACACGAGTGTAAAACTCGTCTGTTACAACTATCACAGTATGCGAACAAGATAAGCAAAATCACCAACCACTCTAATGCCCAACCCTAATAATGAACTAAACATAACATTATATAGGGTGCACATATAAATTGGCTCACATGGCCTAACCCAAGCCCACTAGAAAACTAAGTCCAATAACCTATAAGTGTGTTTGATAAAGACAAGTGTAAACCTACTCAATTTTATGGCCTTACAATGGCGGCGCGTACGTGACCGTCATTGCCCGTTCATTGGGTCATTTACCGGAGGCAGACCCATAGTTACAGCCGCCCACACGGATGGGTTTTCAGACGTTGTGGAGGATGAAGCTGATAAAAGGTCCGACGTCATCGGCGAGCGGTTTAAAACCTGCGGAGGTCTCATATGGGTTCTGCAGGACCTACCGGAGCAGTTCGATCCAATGTATCCTCCGCCAGATCCTATCCTCCGCCAGATCCTGCAAACTTATCTTAAATATGTCATATTTAAGTTTGTTTTCAGTTATTCGGTTACTTAATGATTGTTTGTCTAACTAAATCGATATTTCATAATAAATGATAAAACCTTGACATTGAAATATAATACGGAAACAATATAATTTTCAAAATGTTAAATAATATTTAAACGATATAATATTTGAATTCGGTTATTAAAATGTTGAAAACAGTATACATTTAAACAATATAATATTTTAATGGTAGGGTAATATTTGAAAAAGTAAAATGTTAAAAACAATGTACTATTTAAACGATCGAATATATTTAAAGGGCCGATCTTGAAAACAGTAAAATATTTTTATACAAAAAGTAAAAATTCTCTTTAAAAACACACATTTTTCAATCAAAAAAAGATCACCTTCCAAAAATATTCAAATTACCCCACCAAAACACCCATTTTTCAACTAAAAAAAACATCAACCTTCGAGACGTCTCGTCTAGGCCTAGAGGGGGCGTTTAGACCCCTTAAACTTTGTGCCCGACATCCCACTCAGA
Source organism: Helianthus tuberosus (assembly GCA_030545235.1). Classification (NCBI taxonomy): domain Eukaryota; kingdom Viridiplantae; phylum Streptophyta; class Magnoliopsida; order Asterales; family Asteraceae; genus Helianthus; species Helianthus tuberosus. The sequence continues at coordinate 142,674,868 of CM060380.1, read as the reverse complement.
GCCCTTGATTTCATTGCCTAGACGCCCCGTATAGGCCTAGACGAGGCGTCTAGGACACCAAAAGTGTTCAAATAACCAAGCCGGGTGTGTGAATAGATCCAGCTTTGTAATAATTTTCTCGACTCTTGCTTGATAAAATAACCTTTTTTTACACCCAAACACCACATAATCTAGCACTTTCAAGTATTTAAACTCACACAATTTTCTGTGGATACAAGTACCATCCCATTAGACCACTAAGTTGGTGTTTCTAATAACACAGACATAAAAGAATTCAATTCCATCCACTGGTATGCCGAATCTTATTTTGAAGAAAAAGTAAAGATGCTCACTTTCTTTAATTGGGGCGATGTTCATATGTGTGTGAGATAGCAAATTAAGCTTCATTGGTCTTTTATTCTTGCCTTCTTGGTAAAAAAACAATTAAGATTAAGCTTGCTGAAAACGACATGAAACGTGGACTAAAATACATATTTTTATTGTTTTAAAACTGAAGCTGTGGAAGGAAAGGTCAAAAGCCCATGTGCTACTAGATAAACCAGATGATGATTGATTTTGAGTTTTTGACCACCTTACAAGAATTGAGATCTTAGCTTATTATTTTTTTTATTTTTATTTTTGGGGGCAATATTAGTTTTATGCTTAGGCACGTTTATTTAAAAATATCAAGAGATCATTAGGTTTGGAATATCAACATATATAGAGAGATAACTTAGTGACTAATTAGGGTATAGAGGTGTTACATAAACCATTGATAGATAATAGCTATGATGAAATCAACAAACTAGCTCCAACACAAACATTACATAATTTTTTTTATTGAAGTAAATAAATAGACACATGTGTAGTGTAGGTGGTTTGTTTAAGCAGTTGCAATGGGGTCTTCCATGGTCTTGAAAGCTTCAAAGCGAGGCTCCTTCGGTTGAAACTTGACTTGAGCATATAGCTTCATGTAGTCCTCAAACACGAATTTGGGGTACATGTCTTGTTCCTTGTTCACTAGCTGTGGCGCGGGATAGATGAGTGCTTCACTCCCTGGGTTGTAGAAGGAGGCTATGGACATGCGGCCGGTGCCATCAGTCTGAGAAATGACTCTGTGGAGCACACTCTTGTACCTTCCGTTGGTGATGACCTCAAGCTGATCACCCAAGTTAACGACGATGGAGTGGTGCATGGGTGGCACATCAACCCACTTGTCGTCCTTGAGCAGCTGGAGGCCACTGACCTTATCGTCCTGGAAGAGCAAGATGACGCCGCCAGCGTCGGTGTGGGCCCTCAGACCCTTGATCAGGTCTGGCTTCGGACAGGGAGGGTAGTTGCTCACCTTGGTCCCGAAGGTGGGGCCCTTTCCCCCATAGAATACTTTCTTTAGGTAACCCTTTTCCAATCCCAGATTCTCACACAGTATGTCCAGTATAGCTTCTGCAAGTTTCTCTAGCTCTTTAGCGAATTCCTTCATGACCTCCCTGTAGTCGTGTTCAAGATCTGGGATCTCAGAGATGTTGGATTTGGGGAGATGGCGGAGATAGAAAGTGCTCTCCCAGTCCAGGTCATCAATCTCAGTCTGAACGGCTTCTAAGCCTTTGGCAGCCACCATTTCTTTGAAGCGATCCTCCATGCACTTCTTGTAATGCCCCTTTGTCATCTTCTCTACTCTGTCCAAAAGCTCCGTGGAGATCCCATGATTCACAATCTAATTAACTTCACCTTATTAGTATACATACGTAAGATAATAATTTATTAAGTTGTTTAAGTGGATATATATATATATATACCTCAAAGAATCCCCAGTTTTCACAAGCATCATTGATTAGGTTCATTGTTGCAGCTCTTTCTTCTCCATTCAGCTTCTCCATGTTCACAACTGGAAATGTCTCCTCCATGGCTCTATAATTACTTGTGTGTGTGTTTGAGTGTTATGGATAATGAATTACTTGGGTGTGTGTTTGAGTGGTATGGATTAATGAATAGGAGCTTGCAATTTATAGATGAATTAAAGTTGGTGGGGAGAGGTAGGAAGATTAGAGGGAAAGTGGTTGATGATATTTACTTGTATGAAACAATTGTTCCGGCGGGACCCTTCCTTTTAAAGTTATGGTCACCCAAGGACCTTGGGTCTACATCATCCAACTCTGCCACGTACCTGTACATTTTGATTTTGCTTTCTTTTTCAGTAATCAATAGCTGCTAGCTAGGTCTAATTCCAGTTACTGTACTTTTTAAACATCCAATATCACCCGACATGCTTTTTGTATTTTGACTATTATTTTAGGGTATAAGGAATGGCATCGGTTTCAGTAAATTTGGTTTACCTATCAGAATAAATGGGTGCCTACTAAATGCAAAATCATGAACTTTAAAAGCAATCTGGATAGGCTTCCTACTAGAACAAATCTTAGAAGAAGGAATGTGGTTATAACATTGGTTATGTGCCCGTTTTGCGATGATGTCGAGGAATCGGTGGAGCACTTGTTCACCGCTTGCTCGGTTGCTTTGAGGGTGTGGACGACTTTCAACGTTTGGTGCAACATTCCGCCGCTTTACTTTTTTGAATTCAAAGACATTTTAGAAATCCATAAATCCATAAATTCATTAAGTGCAACAAGAAGGAGGAGAAGATCATTTACGGGTTGGCTATGATAGTGTGCTGGTGCATTTGGAAAGAAAGGAATGACGTGGTCTTTAACCAGAAAAGAGGTAGCCCGCAGGATATCCTAGTGGAGGTAAAATCTAGAGGTTATGCCTGGGTCAAAAATAGATCTAAATGTAATTACATTATGTGGTCGGATTTGTGTAAATACCCTATGTATATATTGTAATTTCTTTGCCCTTTGCTCGTTTGGGTCGAGGGTTCTCCACTGCTAACAATAGTTTTTTTTATGAAAAGAGACTTTCATTAACCAACGCAACCGAACCCGAGGACCAGGCCGGGCCAAACCTACATAATTACAAATTTACACCAATCGTTCCACACTAAGGAGCAAAAAGACGACCCTATGCTGCAACCAAAAAAAAACCTACAGATCTAACTTCACTGAAAACCTCTTCCACACTAGGCCGCGTACCTGAGAAGACCAACTTGTTCCTTGCTAGGCAAAGACACCAGCAGACTGTGATGATAATTCCTTGTAAAATCTTCTTTTCCACCGCCTGCAGCCTACCGTACTTGTGTATTTCCAACAGGTCTTTCACCGAGAAAGCAAATATATTCGGAATACGGCACCAACGACTCACCTTTTGCCAGAGAATAGAGGCAAAATGACAAGAGATAAAGAGGTGCTCAGCTGTTTCATCTTCGAAGCCGCACATAGGACACGTTCCGATATCCGCCAGAATGCCTCTCGAAACGAGAGCGTCGGAAGTTGGAATACGGTTCAACTCCAATCTCCAAACAAAGATATTGCATTTCAAAGGCACCCACTTGCACCAATCCAGCATAAAGCAGTTCGGAATGTGGCTATCGCGGACCAGAAGGTTTTTAACCGATTTCACAGAAAAACTACCCCTAGTGTCACCCTTCCAAGACCATTTGTCCCTACCATCCCCTAGAGAAAAGGACGAGATCTTACCCGAAAGATCAGCCAACTCGATAACCTCAGCTGCCGAATCAGGATCATGATGCCAAAGCCACTGACCACCTCATTCAAGCCGATCTCTAACCGAACAATTCTTGACCACCTCCAACCGGAATAAATTAGGGAACAACACTTTCAAAGGAAACTCATCAATCCAGGGATCCAACCAGAAAAAAATGTCTGACCTCGAACCAACCTCTCCTCTAAAGAAGCAACGGATCAGTTTGTTGTTAACAATCGGTTTGTTCAAAAGATAACAGATATTCTGCCACACTCCTCTAATCAATCTATTACTCGGAAGAAAAGACCACCCCAACTGACCCGAATGAATAGCTTTAATAATTTTAACCCATAAGTTATCAGACTCGCATTTAAATCTCCAACCCCATTTGCTTAGTAAAGCCACATTAGCATCCATTAATTTACTCAGACCCAATCCACCGGCTTTCTTAGGTAAAGCCACTCTATCCCACGCCACCCAATGAGTCTTCCTCACTTCACTTGAACCACCCCATAAAAATCGTTTGATTATACTTTCCAGATCTTTAATAACCTTCACAGGGGCTTTATAAAGAGACAAAAAGTAGGTAGGAAGACTTTCCAAAACCGAACGAATTAACGTCACTCTCCCGCCAATGGATAACAACGAAGCCTTCCAAAGAGAAAGCCTTTTTTCAAAGATATCTCCAATTGTTGATGCGATTCATATTAGCTCCGACCGTCAAGCCAAGATATTTAAACGGGGCTGAATCTGCTTTACACCCGATCCAAGAAGCCATATCCTCGACCTCCTCGCTATTGACACCAAATCCGAAGATACTTGACTTGCAAAGATTTATTTTAAGACCCGAGCAAGCATGGAAGCACCGCAAAATCCTAATCACAACCGCGATGTTTTCTTTATTCCATTCCCCCAAAATCATGGCATCGTCAGCGTAGAATAAATGAGAGACACAAAGATTATCTTCAGGAAGCCTTATGCCTTGAAACTCATTTAACACACAAGCCTTATCAAAAAAGCACGAGAGCGCCTCCATAAGCACAACAAAAGGGAAGGAGATAAAGGATCTCCTTGTCTCATACCTTTACTACACCCGAACTCGAAAGTTGGCGAACCATTCACCAAGACGGACGCCCTAGCGGAAGCCAAAATACCCGAAATCCAGCCACGCCACTTCGAACCAAAACCCATCTGCCGAAGACATTCAGAAATGAAGTCCCAATTAACGTTGTCATAGGCTTTCTCGAAGTCGATTTTAAGACAAAATTTGTTTCTTTCTTTTTCTAGACCACGAAATCATCTCGTTTATGATAAGCGGCCCATCCAATATAAATCTACCCCTAAGAAAAGCAGATTGAGAATTAGAAATCACCTCACTAAGCACCGGCTTCAGTCTGTTTGCAAGGACTTTCGACACCACTTTATTAATAATCCCCACAAGACTAATCGGGCGGTAATCGTTCAAGCTAACCGGGTCCCTGGTTTTAGGAATAAGCGCAATGAACGCTGATCCACACCCCTCACTTAACTTACCAGAACTGAAAAAGTGATCCAGAATCTTATAGAAATCCTCCTCAAAACGGTCCCAGAAAATCTTGAAAAATCTGAAGTTAAATCCATCAGGCCCGGGGGCCCGATCAGCACCACATTCAAAAACCGCTGCCTTTATTTCATCCTTAGAGAACCTCGTCTCAAGGTTGGCAGCCACCGACGAAGCAATCTGATTAAAGCCATTACTAACCATACGAGGGCGACAAGCACAATCCTCCACAAATCTGTCTCTGAAGAAACTGAAGACCTCTTTCTTAACCAGAGCGGGTTTAGAAATCCAAACACCATTCACCACAAGACCATGAACAGAATTACTCGCTTTCCTGTTGTTAATCATGGTATGAAATAATTTGGAATTCTCGTCTCCTTCCTTCGCCCATTTAATGCGAGAGCGTTGCTTAAGATCCATAACCTTCCTTTCTTCCGCAATCCGAATAATATTTTTATTTTCAGACAGGATCCACTCCTCTTCCTCGGAAAGTTCTATAGAATCAATGGCAGCTTCAATGATCTCAATTTCTTCCTTCGCGGCTAACATTTCCTCACCTTCTTTACGAATAAACTCCTTCCTCCAATTTCTCAGGCGATCCCGAATATAACCCAGCTTCCTGATAAAAGACGCATTAGAAGGCCCATAAAAAACAGGACAATCAATAATAGCCTTAACGACAACCTCCTCGAAGCCCTGAATATTTAACCACGAGTTGAAGAAGCGAAACGGACGCGGCCCAAAGTTTATGGATTGGCATATCAGAATAATCGGGTTATGATCGGACCATAATCTAGGAAGAACCCTACAGCACGATGTAGGCCAAGAGTTGATAAATTCCGAGTTCACAAGGAATCTGTCGAGCTTGCTCAGTTTATTACCATTATCCGAACAGAAAGTATACTTCCTGCCCATCATGTTATACTCAATCAAACCCGAGTCAAAGATGAAATCATTGAAATTATTAGCACACGATTGTTTGAAGACGCAATTTCTTCTCTCCTCTCTAAACCCGACAGCGTTAAAGTCACCCGAAATAACCTAAAAACCTTCATTTGCATCGATAATCAATTTCAGCTCCTCCCACATATTTTTCTTTCCCGCCACCCCTTGCGGAGCATAGATGTTAAGAACATTGAAAGTGGAACCACTACCAATCAAAGTCCCTTTTATATGAAGATAATGCCTACTCTTCGATCCACCTGATTGACGGAAAAACTTGTCATCCCAAACACAATCCAATCCCCTAGACTGATCGACAGATTCGACAAAATCAAAACCGAATTGATTGTTCCCCTAGAATTTCGCAACCTCGGCACGAGAAACATTGACCGATTTCGATTCCTGAATCGCTAAAAAACTTATGTCGTGCTCAAGAACCAAACCTTTCACCCAACCAGGCTTGACCGAACCCCCAATACCCCTAATGTTTAGAGACAACAAATTCATGATTTAACAACATTAATACCTGAATCCAAAACCGACTTCCTGATGAGATCCGAGTGGCCTGAGACGTCGATGCCAATTTTCGAACCAATATAGACCGTGTCCGCTACTTCCTTATCAATTTCCAACTCGTCTCATCCACCATCCCCGTTTGGTCCGCCCCCTTCGTCCTCCCTACCTTCTGAATCCATAACCACCACAGAGGGTTCAACCACCCTATTGTTACCGGAACTACCAGGAGACGCTAAATTATTCAAGTAAAAAACGAATCTCTCGAAGCCTCCGGTTTCTTGCTTATCCTCATTGTTACTTGGTGCCATCTGCCTTCCTTCACTGTTCTGATTATCCATTTGGTTTCTAGACCTTTTCCTGGGCCTTTCACCATCGCTAGGACAAACAGGCCCAAGATGGGCTTTAGTTTTAAAACGAGGTGTACCTCTATTTTTAATGGGCCTATTTTGGTAATACTTCCATACATTGAATCTGTAAGACCCACATCGGTCCACTTCCTCGACAACATTATTGCTGGGACCACCCTGTGCCTCTAAAGACAAATCACACCAAGTTCCCAGGAGAATTAAAACCTCTGATGTTGGAATTATCCCTGCCGCCCACGTTAATTTCCTGCATGGGAGCATGCAACGGAGTAGGTGTCTCTTGAGTATCCATATGTGACTTATCGTTAACCGGTACCGGATCTGAAACATCGTTGTCTGACACCGACTCATCCGAATCGGAGTCTTCCTCTCCTCCGCCCTGATGCAATCTGGAATCCAGTCGTCCGTATCTTCAAAAACCCAAGCTTTGAAGCTCTTGTCTTTCCAAATCAAGCTCACCTCATCTGAAAACCGACTACCATCCCCTACCAGAACCCCTATACGGTTAACTGATAAATCTTCAACATCAGCTCCAAAAGACTGCCCGATCTGTCTAAAAACCACCTCAGTGGCCAGGTTAATCTGAACTCCGGTTACCTTCAGCTAAGCGATCCTGTCATATGGAAGCGATTGTCCCTGCCAAACGTCCAATTGTCCGAACCAATCCTTCCATATATCATGGTTGCAAGCAAAATCCCGGGCTGCCTTATTATCTATGAAATTAAGAAGGAATTGTTAATCCTCCGATATAATGAATAGAATGGAACCTTATCCCTGAGTTGGTTAAAAGCCTTCTCAGGGACACCATCACATCCAAGTTTAAAGCTCTTCCCACCACCGCCTTACCAACAAGATTTCCAAAAGCCTGGACCTCATTGGCAATATTCAGGACTCTACCTGCATGGCCCTGATGTCTAAATGATCCATTACCTTCTAAGCCTGATAATACCGATTCCTTATATGACAACTTATTCCTCCAAGCTTGCCCTGGCATTTTAAAAAAACATGATGAGACTGATCTTGACCCTGATAACTCGACCCGGAGACACCGTTCTTCTGTTTCGTAGCGTTCTTCATGGCAAGATATTCGGCGTTTTCAGCGGCATACCTAGCAATGTTAATAACGAGTTTGTTCCCACCCATCTTCACGTTAACCAAATTCCTTTCCAGCTCCGCCTTGTCCCTGATGTTCTTAAAACTGACAAAACCAAATCTATTCCCTTGTTTGTCCACCTTCTTCGCAATGTAGGGCCCGACTACCTCTCCGAACACTCCCGATAATTATGACAGTTCCCATGGGGTGTATCCCGTTGGAAGATTAGAGACGTAAAATTTCGTGATATTCCCTTGCGAAAACCGTTTCTCCGCTATCGCTGCACACCAGCCTTCCCGCTTAAACACGGATCTTTAAAAGGTTAATTGGATTCGTAACGCTCTAGCTGAACTACCCAAGTAGCCGCGAACGATGACAGACCAACTAAGCAATCAACAGCCGGAAAAGAAGGAAAGGCGCCTGAAGAACGAAAGGAAACCAAAACAATCCGATCCAATCCGGCTAACAAGGCTCGTTATGCTCGAAAGAAAGGAATCGATCAAGCAATCACAGGATGTTATACCAGATCGAAGACGGGTCGCAATGGAAGAGGGGGACGATTTAGCTTCTGGAGAGCATTTTTGAAGATTTTTTTCCCTACACTCTCTTCGTGTCTACTTACACAATGAGTTACCACACATAACTTCTTGAACAAAATTCAATCTTTGTTCCAGATTGCAAGCACACTATTACATAAGTTTACCGCTCAAACTTGGTTTCATGCGGTGAACCTTCACCGAATAGGGGAGAGGGAGGGAAGGGGAGAGAAAGAGGGGTGTGTGGTGGGGTCAATGCATTCTCAACCAATCACACATTTTTCATTTTTATTAAATAGTTTACCTATTTCAAAGTGTCTGACCACCATCAACGGTTTTGAGCAATAGGTAAACAAAATAGGTAAAATGATGTGACACTGTCTGATTGGGTGATTTGAGAGTTTACATATTCAAAGTGTCTAACCACTCCCTACACCATTAGGATGTGTTAGTATTTTTTTCGTTACATCTCTTCCTATAAAAACTTAAAATTTATGTCTTAATTAGCATGCATATATGTTTTAATTAATATGATAGATATTAACTAGTTGGCATAGTCATATTGTATTATAACTTGTATTTTAGAGCTATCTTTTTGTTTTCGATATAATATTTTATAGATGTTCTTTTTTCACTTGAGCAGTACTCATTGAGTCTTTGGGGGTTTTAGTAAATCAGACTATGTCTATGGGTGTCATCCCACTTTCATCTCACCACATGGGGGCATCACACACCAAATCAAACAGGGCGCCAAGAACTTGCACGTGAAAGCTGCAACTTGGATATATGTGATTTTTATAGCAAATGAAAAAGCCTCCAAATGGAGAGGGCCAATGGGTCACAATCAGTGTACTTAGTCCAAATGAACATATTCATTGTTTAACGAACAAATATATTTGTTTGTATTCATTCGGTTCATTTACAACCCTATAAATGGGTAAACTTCAAGTGCCTTTGTATTTTTTTAGTTGTACACTAACATAGCTTAAGAATTATATTTATGATCATGTAAGATGTAAGACTGTAAATCGTCTAATTCGCATTAGTAGGTCGTGTTCATAAATTAACAGACACAACTAAACCATTTAACATGAGTATTGTTGTTACAACAAATACAAGACTGAGAGTAGCGGACAGGCTAGTTACGCAAAAGGCTTCAATGGTTGAAGTTTTCCTAACGCAGGTCGTGGGGTCCCCCTACGTTTTCTAGACGTAGGAGAAGGTTTACTAGTTATGTTGTTGTTCAGTTGAGATCTTTGGCCGAAAGAGATTCAGCCTTGGATACTAGAGCAAGTGAAGTCGTGTTATTTGGGGTGAAGAAGAGAAGTATGCATGAAGCAAGTTCTCGTGAGGGAAGAGGGAAGATCAGAGATCAAGGAAGATCCAGACTGATCGGAATGTTCGAAATGAATGATATGGAATGTTATTTTATAGAGAAGGTTTCTTCCTAAAGGGGAAACCTTTGACTAGTGAACCTCTGCTGCAGTAGGAGGCTTACCCATTTAGGGGTTGAAGGCTTTGGACCTGCGGATAAAAGGTTGTTCTTTTCTGCACACGCCACTTTTGCGGCTGAGTGAAGAGTTGGTGGGTTATCAGTGATGTGATTGATTACTGTGCTTGTTCTCTTCTGCTTATAATGTCTCGCGAATTTTGAACCTTTTAACCATTTAACCTTTGGAGTTGTTATGTGTTTTAGCCATATTATTGAGGCTTGGGCTACCCCCGTTATCAGCCCCCCAAGTCAGAGGTGTTCAGGGTGTGTGCCCAGATGCTTCTGACTTTTACACATCGTTTTTTATTGCTTAAAGGCTTCAAGGCTTCAGGGGTTCCGAGCATTTGAGAATTTGAATTTTGAAATGACAACTGATGTGATAGGTGGCAGTTTTCTCAGGCGGCGGTTGTAATTACACAGCATGTAATTATAACTTCCTTTTTTTGATATTTATGTCCCCTTTATTTACACTTGATAACTTTTTTTCATTATCTTCTCCAAGCGTTTCATTGATCCTTCTTCCGTTCAAGTTAGTTATCATCTTTTTTCTTCGTTTTTTCTGTTTTTATCATGGGTGCTCTTAAGGATCTTTCTGTTAGTTTTTCTTGCCTCACTTAAGAGGAAGTAGAGGCATTTTGTATGGAATGGGGCATTGGTTTGAAATTTAATCCGGTTACACCGGGTTGTGATAAGTCCGTTGATCAATGCCCTTCTGGGTCGATTGTTTTATACTATCTCCATTTCGAGTTCTCCAATCTTCGTCATCCGTTCTCGACCTTTGTAGTGAATGTTTTGGAATATTATCGAGTTTCAATTGGTCAAATCCATCCCAAAGGTTTGGCAAGGGTTTTACATTTTGAGGTTTTATGCCGAGCCTCCGGTTATGATCCCACTTTGTTGTTATTCCGCCGGTTCTTCCGTTTGGCGAAGAACGGTGATTGGTTTACTTTCGAGACATCCAAATTCGACACTTGTTTGATTTCTTCCATGTTTACCACCCTTGGTTCCTGGAAAGATCGGTTCTTTTGGGTTTCAGAGTCAATTATTCCCTTTAAAATGGTTTGGAGACACCCAGACGCCATTCTCAATGAACTGGAACCCTCTGAGTCTGATTTGAATAGTTGTTTTCTTAAGGCCATCCAGGAATGTCCTTCAAGGGTTCGGCCTTTTCCTGAACATTTGCTAGTTTTTTTGGGTATTAGCAAATTGTGGGATAAGCCTGATCGGGATCCGGTTCTTATGAGGAGTGGTCAGGGTATGCATTCCCCATGCTTTGCTTTTTTACATTCGTTTTAATTGTTTACTTATGTTTTGTTTCTTATAAATTTTGCAGTCATGTCTGCATTGGATTTTGTGAAGAGTGACGACACATCAGATGTTGTTTTTACGGATGCTCAAGCTGCAGAGGGTGGTGATGCAGTTGCTAGGGGTTCTGAGCACAGATTGGAGGATGTAGGGTATGTTAGTGTTCCAAATGTGAAGAGTTTTACCAAGACTGCTGCTCCTAAGGCTTGGACCCATCACTCTGCTCGTCGTATGTTGAAGAGTGTTGCTCAATCCACTTCTTCTGATCCTGTGGAATTGAGCGAATGCATTGAAGTTTCTGAGGGTCAAGGCCCTGATGTTGAAAAGGAGAAGAATTTGGTTGTTCTTGGTATGAAGAAGGCTTTAGGTAAGAAGGTTACAGTGACTCCTGTTCAAACTTCATCAAGTGAGGATGTTGACGGTTTGAGTGAAGATGAGGTTTATGTCCCGAATTGGAGTGTTAGGGTTGGGGATAGTTTGCAAGATGCAAGTGTTTGTGCTGATATGTTGGCAAATTTTGCTCCTCCTGGTGTTCGAGGCCCTATTTCGGAGATGGAGGGTGACACCATGCTTTCAAGGTTGATCTTGAGCTCCTGCAACCTTTCTGCCTTAGTGGCTGAATGTAACACCCCGTGTTTCGAAAGTCAAAGTCAAGATTTAAGTCAAAGGGAGACAAGATTGCTAATTTTGACCTATCACTCCTTGTATAATTCATGTTTTGACTTCTTTGACTTGTAGATAGTCTTTTATGCTTTTACGATTAGTTGTATTATGTGGATTTTTTGCTAATAATCGAGGTTTAATCACTATTTATCGATATTTATCGCATATTTTATCGCCTATCACACTCACAACTCGTATTACCCACCTAGTTATGGTTCTTATGTGTGTGTGCCCTTTATGTGTTACTTGTGCATGTTATGTATGTTTTATGATGTGGTGATTAAGCGAAACGCAATCGCAACTCAATCGCAATCGAATCGCCAATGCTAAACGCAAGTTGAATAGGATGATTGTATGTTGATATAGTAGTTGGGATTAAAAGTAATTTGATGAGTAATATTATCGCATCGCTCGCTCGAATCGCATCGCAAAGCTCTACACTCGAACCGAATCAGCAAAACTCGTCGCGCCGATCACTCCAATCGAGTTGCCAGCCGATCGAGCTGCCACCCGATCGGGTTACCACTCGGTCGACCAGCCACTTACTCCCCTTCCCATTTATGGAAACCCTATAAATACCCTCCTTTGTCACATCATTTGATGTTGACAGATCTCTCTCCCTCTCCACTCGCTCCAGCCGCTATTTCTTCAGATTTCTCGTGATTCTTGTAAGTTTTCCACCTAAACCTTGTACTTTCTTGATCTACACGCACTCCTACACATTTCTATCTTTTGAATCTTAACTTTTAACCGTGAAATCACTATATTTGAGGAGTTCAAGGATGATGTCATCATGGTGTTCATAAGAACTTCATGTTTTGGCTTCAATCCACCAAGAACAACTTGGATCTGAATGATTTCCACATGAATAAACAAGGATCTTCCATAGATCTGAACAAATTCATGGTGAAAAGGATTAAAATATAGTTTTCAAGCTTTCTTTCAACTCTTTTACACTCAATGCACTCAAAACCGATAGAATCGGAGCTTGTACTAATCTTCTACTCTTTCTTGTGGATGTGTTGGTTCAAGATCTGGGTTCTATCCACGAGAACACTGATTTCGCGTTGAACATGAAACACCATCCCGAACAGTTAACTGGTCGGACTAGGGTGGTTTCTGTCCGCTCAGGTCATTAAGTCTTGACGTGGTTTCTGTTGTTTAGCACGTTATCAAACAGTCTCGAGAAAACTTCAAACTGATAAAACAACCAAGGAAGAATACGATCAGGTCAACTGGGACGGATCGCCGTCCGATCGGATTGCCGTCCGAACGGATTGCCACCCGACCGGACTGCCACCCGATCGGATTGCACCTTGGGCCCCACACTTAACCTTCATTTCAACATTTGAGGTTTTGAACATTAAACGGATTGTCGTCCGATCGGATTGTCACCCGATCGGATTGCCACCCGACCATGTGATTCTTGACTTCAACACTTAAACAATTTTCAACATGTTCAGTACGTACTGATTGCCACCCGATCGGATAACCATCTGATCGAGTGACCGTCCTGCTGTGAACTTGTTTTCAACCAGAGAAGTCTCGCCAATCGGATTGCTGTCCGATCGAACGGCCGTTCGATCGATCGACCTGAAGGGTAAAGATACTTCTCTATTTTCAAAATGCTACAACGAAAACTTCAAAAGACAAGCCATCATACACAAACACATCCATCCCAAATGAGGTAACAATCCACTCGCATGGTCACCCGATCGGATGACCATCCGAACGGATTGTCACCCGATCGACCGACCACCCGATCGGATTGCCAACCGATCGGATTACTGTCCGATCCATTGACACTTCACACCATTTTACGCACCGACTTTCGCTTATGTTATCGATAACTGTGCAGGCTAATTTCCGCTCTAGCGCTCCCTTCAATCCATTAACCCAATCGCTGTGAGTATACTCGAACCCTTTTTGCTTTACGCACGTTTGCGTGTTACATACGTTACTTATTCTAAATCACATCGAACACACTACGCAATACTTTAACGCTAACCGTTATCGCATGTTATACGTGACTTAATGAATGCTTGTTTGTTATGTTTACACATGGAATGCTGTCTACCTGCCTTAGCAACGATAGTACTATTTGTTTGGACTCAGCACCTGTTCATTCAGGGGTTGTTAAGGACAACTAATTAAATGGCTCACAGTGGTGAGTGTGTATTACGAACTGCCTTGGGCAGTCAACCCGCAGTCATTGGTATCGATAGGTTCATGTCGATAACTTACGTGCTTCATTTCACACTGTGTACGTGCTGGTTTTGCGTAAACGATTTCGAACTCTATTATATCTATCAAACTTGTATGCTCACCTTTACACTATGTGTATTGACTTTTACTTTAACGTATGTGGCAGGTGCTTAAGATGTTTAGATGCTTGGCTTGCTGTGAAATCGAGGCTAGGAAAGGTCTAGAAACAAATAAACGAATTGTCTGTACTTGAAATCTGAGTTGTCGGAACAGAACAATTTGACTAGAATTTGTCTGTAATAATTATGTTACTTTTTATGTCATGGTATGGGACGTGATGCTTTAAATAATTGGTAATAATAGTTGTTATGGAAACTTCTGGAAAATCTGTTTCGGTCAGTGCCGCGCCCCGATGTTTCCGCCATCCGTTGGGTTGTGACAGATTGGTATCAGAGCCATAACTATAGGGAATTAGGCAAGACTCGACCTAGTCTGGGTCGATGTCTTAGAAACGACCTAGTCTATAGTTAGGTACCAACATACCAACTTGTGCATATCCTGTAGGGATTATGTACGAGCTTACTTGCTATTTCTCGCTATCCTCGCCCACGCTACACCATCACTGCACTCTAGTTTTCGAAATGAACGAGCAATTAGGTCGAGATTAGGTGTGAAAACCGCAAACTCTTGACCAAATTGCTTGTTCGACCCGCATTTTATCTTCATACAGGAGAATTTGCGTCGAATCAGGAGTGAAATCCATACTTTGACGCATAATTCCTCATCTATTTTTATCAAAAACAGGAACGAAGACGTTAAGTCAGGGGTTAAACCCGAACCTCGACGACTTGTTCCAATCTCTATTTTGATTTACAAAACTCTCACCAAAGCCTCGACGGACTCCAACGACTTGAAGTCACGCTGAGACTGGAAGGATGCGTGCCATTCGCCCAGATTCGAGGCGAGAGCACAGTCCCGAAGGCCAAGGTGTGTAGCAAAAGTCCTTGTGAATAGTCGAACCACTTTGGTTAGTCGACGTCTAATAGCCGCGGACAATCTATTTTCGATTTCAAGCTCGCAATCGCCGATTTTATGTGTTTTCAATTTTGAACGGAAAATATCAGAGTCGCTTTTGTCGTTTTTATGTGGGTTTTACGTGCTTTATGTGATTTTATCTGTTTATGTGTTACGATTTTTGGTGATTTATTCGCTTTTCGCTTGATCGACATATACGACTCGCACTGCGCATTTACCACAAAACGCTGACACATCGCTACTATATGAGGAACGACTTTACGCCATGTTGCTTGCTATATTATTCGCTTATGATATACTACTCACTATGCTATTTGCGATTGTTATTCTCGAACGCTCGCGAACTTTGAATGATAGGTTTCTGTATTCTGACTGCCTCTTGTGATTATGTGCTTATGTGCTTTTATGTTTCTGTGCCTTACGTGCTTATGTGCTTCTTTACTTATGTAAATCTATGGTTATGTGCCTACGTGTTTACATGATCGTATTCCTGAGCTTTAGTAGTACTAGACGTGTGAGGTGAGATTCGATTATATTGTGTCTGAGTCCCACGACGATGCCTGTTGCAGACAATGTCGTCATCTGGACCCTCATCTGGACCCCGTCACCCACGAGTTACTCGTCAAGAACAGAGAGACAAACGCCTTGCTGCTCTCGTCGCTAAGCAAGTAGTAAAGGTGGTTCCTCAGATCGTGAGTGAACTATACGAGAATGTGAGCAAATCGTGTGAAGAGTCCAGGACCAAAGCTCCTAAAGCTACTCCCAAAGCTGCTTTTAGCTTCAAACAGTTAAAAACTTGCGGACCGAAAGAGTTCACTGGCGAAGATGGCCCTACGGCTCTGTTTCAATGGTTCGACTCAATCGAAGTCACCCTGCGTCAGAGTGGATGTCCTGACAATCTCCGCACTGTGAATGCTACCAGCATCTTCCAGTCCCGCGCATTAGACTGGTGGACGGCCGAGAGGAACAAACGCGGAAATGACGCAGCTTATGGTCTGTCATGGGATAAGTTGAAGAACGTCATGCTAGAAGAGTTATGCCCTCCCCATGAGCGCCAAAAGTTGGAGGACGAATTCTGGCATCTGAAGCAGAAGGATGGTGACAACGCTGCTTTAACTGCTCGCTTCAAGCAGCTCGATATTATCTTTCCTGATCAAGTGAATACTGCTGACATGACAATCAAGAAGTATATCCGAGCTCTGCCGGATGGTGTTGCAGATTTTGTGCATGCTTCAAAACCAGCAACAATCGAAGAGACCTACCTGCTTGCCGCTGAAATCAACGACAAGCGAGTCAAAGCTGTATTTTGGGACAAAGCTACCAAGAACCTACACCAAGCCACCGACGCACCAGCCGCTGAAACCGCCGCCGCTTCTCAATCATCAAAGTCCTCTCGTCGCAAGAGGAAGAACAACAACAGCAGCTCCAGCAACAGGAACTGTGCTGTCACTACAACTGCTGCCCCACTTCAAGCCGTACCGGCTCAGCAGCAATCTCAGCACCGATCAGCTCCAGCACCAGTTACCTATGCGCCGCCAGCAAAGAGCGCGTACACTGGCCCTCACCCTGCTTGCCCGACATGTACTTATCATCACCCGGTGGGTATCGCCTGCAGATTTTGTGTGCACTGCAATATGTATGGCCACTTTACCGCCAACTGGTGTACTGGTCCCCGACAAGCACCAACCCAAGCTACTGCTCATCAAGCTCTACTTCCAGCTCCTCAAGGCCAACAGGCAGCTCCGGCACCCGCGATCAATGCCAGAGTCTGCTTCGCGTGTGGTGATCCCAACCACTTCGCGAACATGTGCCCGAACAGGGTTATGAAATAAGAGCCCCAGCAGCAGCGGCCTCAGCAACAGCAGCAGCCTCAACAGCAACAACAACAAGCCGCCCGTGCCCGAACTTTCAACATCAATGCGCGCCAAGCCCAGGCCGACAACAATGTGGATAATGGTACGTTTCTCGTGAATGGTATTTATGCTTCGTGTTTATTTGATACTGGAGCCGATAACTATTTTGTGTCGTTTGAATTCGAGAAGCTCCTTAATCATAAGCGCTCCCATCTCCCCTCGACGTTCGATGTCGAAGTTGCCACCGGAAGAACCGTCGCTGTCAATTTCGTTCTTCGTGATTGTACTCTTGAACTCAACAATCACATCTTCCCAATCGACCTTATTCCGATGCAACTCGGAAGTTTTGACGTCATAGTAGGCATGGACTTTCTTCGTGAAAACCATGCTGAAGTTGGGTGCTTTGATAAGATGATTCGATTCTCGCTCGCAAATGGTGATTTATTATGTGTTTATGGTGAAACTGCTTCGAAGGGTCTAAAGCTCATGTCATGTATCCAAGCTAGCAAGTATCTCCGCAAGGAATACAGAGCTTTCTTGGCTAACATTGTAGTAGCGGAGAAGGAAAAGAAAGGAAAGACAGGAGTGAAAGACGTTCCTGTGGTTCGTGAGTTTCCTAATGTGTTTCCTGATGATCTTCCTGGTCTACCGCCAAGTCGTGATATCGACTTTCGTATCGACCTCATTCCTGTATCCAACCCTATTGCTAGAGCTCCTTATCGACTCGCTCTGTCTGAAATGCGCGAACTCTCGAGTCAGCTCCAGGAACTACTTGATAAAGGCTTCATTCGCCCAAGCACCTCTCCTTGGGGTGCGCCAGTCCTTTTCGTCAAAAAGAAGGATGGGACGTTCAGGATGTGTATCGACTATCGAGAATTGAATAAGTTGACTATCAAGAATCGCTATCCCCTGCCTCGAATTGATGATTTGTTTGACCAGCTACAAGGTGCTACGTGTTTCTCGAAGATCGATCTACGCTCAGGCTATCACCAACTATGCATCCAAGTGGAGGATATTCCCAAAACCGCTTTCCGCACTCGATACGGCCATTATTAATTCGTTGTTATGCCGTTTGGATTAACCAACGCACCCACAGTTTTCATGGATCTGATTAATCGAGTGTGTAAACCTTATCTCGACCGCTTCGTCATCGTGTTCATCGATGATGTCTTGATCTATTCCAAGTCCAAAGCCGAACACGCGCAACATCTACGTTTGGTTCTCGAGCTACTCCAGGGGAATCGACTCTATGCCAAGTTCTCCAAGTGTGAATTCTGGTTGGAGGAGGTTCAATTCCTCGGTCACATTGTCAATAGTCAAGGTATTCACGTCGACCCCACGAAGATCGAAGCTGTTAAGAGTTGGGTTACACCGAAGAACCCGTCTGAAGTCCATTCTTTTCTCGGACTAGTGGGCTATTATCGTCGATTTATCGAAGGGTTCTCAAAAATCGTTGTGCCGCTTACCGCTCTCACGCATAAAGAAAAGCCTTTTGTTTGGGAAACTGAACAAGAGTCTGCTTTCCAAACCCTCAAGCATATGCTCTGCAATGCTCCTGTTCTCACATTACCAAGACGGAAACGACGACTTTATTGTCTATTGTGATGCCACAAACCTTGGTCTTGGTTGTGTTCTCATGCAACGGGACAAGGTTATCGCTTACGCATCTCGTCAGCTCAAGATCCACGAGAAGAACTATACAACCCATGACCTCGAGCTAGGCGCAGTTGTTTTTGCGTTAAAGGTTTGGCGACACTACCTATATGGTACCAAGTGTACGATCTTCACCGATCATAGGAGCCTACAACATATCTTTGACCAAAAGGAACTTAATATGTGTCAACGCCGATGGGTAGAACATCTCAACGATTACGACTGCGAGATCCGTTATCATCCTGGCAAAGTAAAGGTCGTTGCCGACGCTCTCAGCAGACGGAGTTATTTACATAGCGCCCGTAATATCCAAGCCCAATATGATCTCGAAACCCTCATCCGCGAAGCTCAACATGCCTGCTTTAACGAACGCACTTTGAAGAAGGAAAGGATCTACCACGATGGAGCCCAGCTAGTGAATAAGTCGAATGAGATATTCCATTATCTGGACCGAATTTGGATCCCTAAGCGGACCAATTTACGACAAATTTTGATGGACGAAGCCCACAAATCCTGATATTCTATTCATCCCGGTGCCGACAAGATGTACCATGACCTTCGCTACAAGTACTGGTGGCCGGTCATGAAGAGGGATATCACCCTCTATGTTGGGAAGTGCCTGACTTGCTCGAAAGTCAAGAGCGAGCACCAAAGACCCTCTGGCTTACTTGAACAACCCCCGATCCCAATGTGGAAATGGGAAAGTATAGTTATGGACTTCATAACGAAACTTCCGCAAACGCCATCAAGTCACGACAATATCTGGGTTGTCGTTGACCGTTTGACCAAATCTGCTCATTTTCTGCCAATACGAGAAGACTATAAAGTAGAAAGATTAGCCCGAATCTACACCGATGAGATCATTTGTCGACATGGGACGCCTCGCGACATCATCTCTGACCGTGACGTTCGTTTACCTCGCGTCTATGGGAAACATTTCAAACGGCTCTCGGTACTACGCTGAATCTAAGTACCGCATTTCATCCCCAAACCGACGGTCAGACCGAAAGAACGATTGGTACCCTTGAAGACATGCTCCGTTCGTGTGTCATAGATTTCGGTGGTAATTGGGACGCATACTTACATTTAGTCGAATTCTCGTACAATAACAGTTATCATTCCAGCATTCAAATGGCACCGTTTGAGGCCTTATATGGAAGAAAATGTCGATCGCCAATTGTATGGCACGAGATCGGGCACTAGCAATTAACCGGTCCTGAGCTATTGCAAGAAACGACTAACAAAGTCCTCCAAATTCGAGACAATCTGTTGAAAGCTCGGAGTCGTCAGAAAAGTTACGCCGATAGACGACGCAAGCCCCTTGAATTTGACGTTGGCGACTACGTACTCCTAAAGGTATCACCTTGGAAGGGTGTCGTCAGATTCGGCAAGAAAGGGAACTAGCGCCTCGATATGTTGGACCTTTTAAGATTCTGGAAAGGATCGGAAAAGTCTCCTACAGACTCGAACTACCGGAGGAACTTAGCAACGTCCACCCGACTTTCCATGTGTCGAACCTCAGAAAGTGCCTGCCTGAGCATGATTTAATTGTACCTCTAGAAGATCTTCAAGCAAACGAAACACTACACTTTGTGGAGAAGCCTGTCGAAATCATGGATCGCCAAACCAAGCAGCTCCGACGCTCACGCATTCCCATTGTGAAGGTTCGATGGGAAGGCAAACGAGGCGCAAAGTTCACTTGGGAACTCGAAAGCGACATGAAGGCGAAGTACCCGCAGTTGTTTGTTATGGCTTCGGCCTAATTTCGGGACGAAATTCCCTCAACTAGAGGAGTGATGTATGCAAAATGCAACATATAAATTACATCAAATGTGGCATAAAACTAACCCTTTTTAGTACTAATGTTGGAAAAAGTGTGTTTTTGTCTTCCTTTTGTATTTTCAGAGCTCAAATGAACAAAAGAAGCAAAAAGTCAGCTAAATCTAACATAAATACAAGAAAAGGTACAAACGTGACATGCCCGGCCTCCCCAACAGCATCTTCCCAAGCAAAGCAAAACAAGAGAACAGAAGGCTGAACGTGCCCAAGTGTCAGCAGAAAAGACAAAGTTGTAGAAGCTTCTATCACCCACCACGGGGGCGTGCCCAGCGGAAACGGGGCCGTGGTCAACTCTAAGATTCACAGAATCTGGGGAAATTTTGATAGTACAGATACGCTTCTGCACACGGGGGCGTGCCCAGCGGACACGGGGGCGTGGTCAACTAATGCAGAGAAACTGCAATTAATGAAGAAAGAGAAGGAAGGTGGACACGGGGCCGTGCTCAATGGACACGGGGCTGTGCCCGAGCCTCTGTTCAGCCTATAAATAGGGGTGCTTGGCTCATTTGCAAACCATCCCTTGGCACACCACCTCTCTCACACTTCACCCACCACCCACCACCATCACAACACCATCATCCACCACCATCATCCATCGTCCATCGTAGAGTGTGTGAGTCATCTCGGGATCCAAGATTGATCGTAAGAGTTCTTGACAATCAAAGGCCATGTTTGCGTAAGTCTCTTACATCACTTGGTGAAGACAAGTGTATAGTGTAATACTTTTTATTTTTAATCTTTTCGCACTTTTTATTTGGTTAGGTATTAATGACTTTAATAACTAGTTTCTTATGTTGAAGGTGGTTCTTCCTTATCGTTTGTCCGTGGTGTCTTGGCATTATTTTACTGTCTATATAAAATAAAATATTTTCACCATTCATATCTCCATGGTCTATATGGAGATATGTTGGCTACCTGGTCGGGGGTTAAGGGAACGGTTTGGTAAGAGTCTTGCCTTGTTCAGTGTATAGATCCTGCAAGGACCTGGGTCAAATTTAGTAGGACCTCCTTCAATACCCACCGGTATTGGATGGTGGGGGTCCAAACTCTTTGATCCCCTCATTTGTAAGCTACTGTTAATACTTTAACCCGGCTACTTAGGACTGTATCCTTGCTGACTCAGACTACTTAGCCGAGGGTAACGTCACCTTCAAAAGAGGGGCCTACCATAATATGCATTAATAACTTAATTAATTATCTTTCAATAATCCGACCCTTTAGGATTGTATCCTTGCTGACTCAAACTACTGGGTTGAGGGTAATGTCACCTTCAAAAGAGGGGCCTACTACAATAACTAAGATAATCTTTTAAAAAGTGCAAAAGTGCGGAAATAATCAAAGGTTACACTAAACACGAGTCGGATCCAAGTGATTCATCTTGTCTATCTGTTTTTTTTTTACTTTTATTTTATTTTTCAGCATTTTAGTTAGTTTTATTTTTCTTGTTTAAAACCATTTTTTTCTAACTTTTTGATTTGATTAGACGTTTAGGATAAACCGGTACTAAAAGCTCTTGTGTCCTTGGACGACCTCGGTATCTTACCAACACTATACTACGCTCACGATGGGTGCACCTGCCCATATGTGTGTTTAGTGTTAGTAAATATCGTGTTTTATAAATTTAAAACTTGGCTAAAAAGTGTAAAAGGGCTTAAAATATACATTAAAAACTTATCACACTACACACGCATCAAGTTTTTTGCGCCGTTGCCGGGGACACAAGGATTTTAAGAAAGTTAGGAATCAACGGCCTAATCGTTTTTTCTAATTTTTCTGTTTTTTTTTTAGGATTTTTTTTAATTTTTCAGCTTATGTAGAACTCAGCATGGGTCGTGCCCGCTGAACACTCCCCGTTCCCAATCCTTGGAACTGGTAATCCTGTTTTAAGTCAGACAGTAAGCTGAACATGGGGCCGTGCCCACTCAACACGCCCCGTGCCCAAGATTCAGTTACTGAAAACAGAACCGTAAGATCCCGACGGTTGGTAATTTCTGACACAAACATGAGTGATACTGATATTTTTTACTTTCGGCACTCTTATGGTACGTGGTGTCAAATATGTGGTGGTTCCCATAAAGATTTAGAATGTTATTTTCTAAATTATAAACCCCATTATATAGACCCATTGTTTTCCTGTAGCCTTAAGAGTGGCGAAAGTAAAAATAATCCCTATCTCTCACTCGAATGCTCTCAACCGGATCTTCTAGGAGAAATTCTTCTTGATGAACTATTTCAAATGGAAGATCTAATTCTTAATTGGTTAAAAGAACTTAGGATGGATTTCAATAATTTATCTCAAGACAATAACCAAGAAGAATTGTTCGGATCGCATTCAAATAAAAACAACTTCGTTGTTCCCGATGTTACCTCTAATTCTAGCAAGGACTTGAGCGATAGTTGTCCCTGTGTCGATTGTGCCGTGAAGGACTCCCCATCGACTTCGTTCGATGCATACATAGACCTGAGCGATTCGGCATACACCTTCTTTAAAGAGAGCCCGGGAAAGGGTTGGACTTGTCCACCTACATTTAGCATAGGAATCACCCTCACCGACAACCTCTTGCGTTTTCGTCTTAGTCTAGAGCAATTAAGGTATCTTAGGCACTTTGGGGTTGTTCCATCCAGTAAGGAACCGCCCGATACGGA
Organism: Helianthus tuberosus; assembly: GCA_030545235.1. Lineage (NCBI taxonomy): Eukaryota > Viridiplantae > Streptophyta > Magnoliopsida > Asterales > Asteraceae > Helianthus > Helianthus tuberosus. The sequence goes on along the minus strand of CM060380.1, from coordinate 142,651,609 downwards.
TAAGTTCCTTAGAAATAGACGAAACTTCATAAACAACCTCTAGACACGAGGTCGTGCCCAGGTCGACACGCCCCCGTGTCCACCAAAAGATTCCTTTCTGACTTTTTGTCAGAATACGAACAAAATGTGTCAGGATCCTGTCTGCACACGGAGCCGTGTCCAGCCGACACGGGGCCGTGTGCAGCGTACTGTCGTTTTCTATAAATGCAGCCAAGAATCCTGCACATTTGGACCATCCAGGGACAGAGATTTGAGAGGATCTTCTCACCTACTATCCTAGGTATTTTCTAAAAGAAGGTTCTAACAACCATCTTGTCCTTTCCTTTTTTATCCATTACCTTCTTCTTCATCTTTCTTTCTTCAACACCTCCATTGAAGCTTGAGATCACCATGATTCCAAGCTTTATTGTAATGTTTGTTGGGTTTTTTGTTCAAGGAATCTTGTTAAAAATAAGTTGTATAACATTGTTTTAAGTTATTTCTGCTCAAAAATGCTTCATAAGTTGGAAAAGTAATTTGAAACTCCAAGATTCCTTGTTCCAAAAATCTGCAGAAAGGTGAACACGGGGCCGTGCTCATTGAGCACGGGGCCGTGTCCGAGGGAACTGTCTCATTAAAATAAACTCCTTTCCGTTTATTTTCGTAGAATGTCAAGCCAAAACAGTGTAACCTCTTCTGCGCACTCCAGAAACAATCGAAGGGAAAGAAGGTCTTCAATTGAAGCAACTCTCGTATGCTACGTAATGGCATTACGTGAAGCTCTTGATGAGATGACTTCGGTAGAGGAGGTCCTTATAGACCGTATAAACTATCTTACGGTGGGGCTGGAAAACAGTTTTCAAGAAATTAACCTCTTGCACCAGAGTTTAAACATTCTTGTGACACCTCCCATGGAACCAATCCTCCCTCAAGAGGATTGGAACCTAGCACTTGGAGTCAACAATCCTACCGGATGGGACGACATTCCAGCGGAACCTCCTCTTGAAGATCTACAAGAAGTCCCGGTGGAGGTTGCACCCCCTCAAACCAATGCCAATGAGCCCGCCTTTCTTCTCCCTAGGGAGATAGAGGAGTGGCTCGCCGACGTGTGAGGGACCTATGCCCGGAGAAAGAAGTTTTTCAAGCCGCATCGAACCGAGAGAATTATCTTTTCGGAAATTTTGCTAATAGAATAAGTATTAGGCTAGAACTTCTCGGTTTAGATTTCTTGTGTTTCTTTTGACCTATTTATCTAGAATTTTAACTTATTAGGAATTTTATGTAATTCTCTCTATTTGAATGAATGATGATGCTAGTTAAAATGGTGTTTGGATGATGTTGTAATGGATAAAACACACTCGGGATGGTGAAGGATAACAAGGGAAACTTGAACCAGCACCCCATGCACAAAAACAGGGCCACCCGACAAATTTTTCTTCATTACAGCAAGTTCAGCACGGGGCCGTGCTCGCCCAACACGGCCCGTGCCCAACCATCTGCAGAAAATGCCCAGTTCAGGTAACTAGACACGGGGCATGCTCACTGAACACGCCCCCGTGCCCAGGCTTCTGTTTCTTTTTGACAATTTCTTTTACTGGCGATCTGAACACGGGGCCGTGTCTAGACACCAATAACATAAATTTTTGCTTTTTCACACTTTTTACACATTCAATCAACCTAAAAACTTATTTTTGGGATACATTTAGGACAATGTGTAATTTAAGTGTGGGGGGAATGCTAAAACCTTGAATCTTGCAAGTCCTAAATACAATCCTTACACAAAACTCTATTGAAACCGCTAATCACCCCAAATTTTTTTCAAAAAAAAAATTCCATTTTTTTACTTGTCTAGGTTTAATTTGGGAATTTCAAGTTCTAAAAATGTTATATTTTTACAAATTTACAACCGATAGCGTCGTGATAAAAAAAAGAACCAACATAAGAAAATTATGAAACGGCATGACAAGCTTAGTTAAAATTTGATTATATATACTTGATCACATAAAAACCCATTCCCACAAAAAGTGAGTTTTGAGCCTTTATTGAGCATACAAATACATATCTTTAAACTAATTGCTCATTTTTCGTTTCTTGTGTGAATAGCCGCTTGGTTCTTACGACTCTAGAACTTGCCACGACAATACATTCCCGGTCCTTACCAACTTAAACCCGAGTAAGTAAATGATGGAGGCATTAGGACTAACCCTTTTTTATTTCTACACCATTATTTTTCTTTTTTTACCACCTACCCAAAATCCCCCTACTTAACCCCTTTGAGTCTAAACCTTTTCATTTCATAACCCAAAACAAACACCCTTTTACCCACCAAAACCTTTTTATTTTTAACCCCTTTGTTTTAGTAACAAGCTCGGTTTTTGTTATTAATTTTCAAAAAAAAAGAAAAAAAATGATGATGATGATGAAGCAAAAGAGAAATAAACAAACAAGTTTATAAAAAATAACTTTGTTTGAATAATGGCTTCATCAAAATAAAAATTTCAAAAATAAAAAGTCTTACGAAAACCGACGCTTTTTACGTCTTTCGCCCTTTTACTAACCACTAACCCAATCACCTACTTTTAACCCAAGTCTTACCCTTCACCCCAAAAGTCCTCTTGATATTTACAAAGGTGTATAGTTAAAAAGGAGGAGGATTGATTGCTTGGCAAGCCTATGGTAGGAGTAAGTTCCATGCCACTCTCGAGTGATCCACTAAAATACATCTTCGGCCGAGTGTTGCGCGATCCCCGTGAGGTATGTGAACTTGTATATAAGTGAAATTTTAAAAAGGCATGTTATGCCCTAATAAGTAATTTATCTTATGTAATGTTTTAAATAAATCATGACGAATAGGATTGTAAATAAATAAAAATATAACTTAATAAAGAATCTTGGAAATCCCGACACTCTATGACAAGGCCAAGAACCTTCTCTTCTACCCATTCCATTTGGGAGTGTAAAGCCACATTATAAAGAGTTTTGCTTGAGGACAAGCAAAGATTCAAGTGTGGGAGTATTTGATGTGTGCAAAATGCAACATATAAATTACATCAAATGTGACATAAAACTAACCCTTTTTTAGTACTAATGTTGGAAAAAGTGTGTTTTTGTCTTCCTTTTGTATTTTCAGAGCTCAAATGAACAAAAGAAGCAAAAAGGGAGCTAAATCTAACATAAATACAAGAAAAGGAACAAACGTGACATGCTCGGCCTCCCCAACAGCATCTTCCCAAGCAAAACAAGAGAACAGAAGGCTGAACGTGCCCAAGTGTTAGCAGAAAAGACAAAGCTGTAGAAGCTTCTATCACCCACCACGGGGGCGTGCCCAGCAGACACGGGGCCGTGGTCAACTCTAAGATTCCCAGAATCTGGGGAAATCTTGATAGTACATATACGCTTCTGCACACGGGGGCGTGCCCAGCGGACACGGGGGCGTGGTCAACTAATGCAGACAAACTGCAATTAATGAAGAAAGAGAAGGAAGATGGACACGGGGCCGTTCCCGAGCCTCTGTTCAGTCTATAAATAGGGGTGCTTGGCTCATTTGCAAACCATCCCTTGGCACACCACCTCTCTCACACTTCACCCACCACCCACCACCATCACAACACCATCATCCACCACCATCATCCATCGTCCATCGTAGAGTGTGTGAGTCGTCTCAGGATCCAAGATTGATCGTAAGAGTTCTTGACAATCAAAGGCCATGTTTGCCTAAGTCTCTTACATCACTTGGTGAAGACAAGTGTCTAGTGTAATACTTTTTATTTTTAATCTTTTCGCACTTTTTATTTGGTTATGTATTAATGACTTTAATAACTAGTTTCTTATGTTGAAGGTGATTCTTCCTTATCGTTTGTCCGTGGTGTCTTGGCATTATTTTACTGTCTATATAAAATAAAAGATTTTCACCATTCATATCTCCACGGTCTATATGGAGATATGTTGGCTACCTGGTCGGGGGTTAAGGGAACGGTTTGGTAAGAGTCTTGCCTTGTTCAGTGTATAGATCCTGCAAGGACCTGGGTCAAATTTAGTAGGACCTCCTTCAATACCCACCGGTATTGGATGGCGGGGGTCCAAACTCTTTGATCCCGTCATTTGTAAGCTACTATTAATACTTTAACCCGGCTACTTAGGACTGTATCCCTGCTGACTCAGACTACTTAGCCGAGGGTAACGTCACCTTCAAAAGAGGGCCTACCATAATATGCATTAATAACTTAATTAATTATCTTTCAATAATCCTACCCTTTAGGATTGTATCCTTGTTGACTCAAACTACTGGGTTGAGGGTAACGTCACCTTCAAAAGAGGGTCCTACTACAATAACTAAGATAATCTCTTAAAAGGTGCAAAAGTGCGGAAATAATCAAAGGTTACACTAAACACGAGTCGGATCCAAGTGATTCATCTTGTCTATCTGTTTTTTTTTACTTTTATTTTATTTTTCTAGTTTTAAAACAGTTTTTCTAACTTTTTGATTTGATTAGACGTTGAGGATTAAACCGGTACTAAAAGCTCTTGTATCCTTGGACGACCTCGGTATATTACCAACACTATACTACGCTCACGATGGGTGCACTTGCCCATATGTGTGTTTAGTGTTAGTAAATATCGTGTTTTATAAATTTAAAACTTGGCTAAAAAGTGTAAAAGGGCTTAAAATATACATTAAAAACTTATCACACTAAACACGCATCAGGGAGGCTGTAACACCCCGTGTTTCGAAAGTCAATGTCAAAGTCAAGATTTAAGTCAAAGGGAGATAAGATTGCTAATTTCGACCTATCACTCCTTGTACAATTCCTGTTTTGACTTCTTTGACCTGTAGATAGTCTTTTATGCTTTTACGATTAGTTGTATTATGTGGAGTTTTTGCTAATAATCGAGGTTTAATCGCTATTTATCGATATTTATAGCATGTTTTATCGCCTATCGCTATCACTCGCAACTCGAATTACCCGTCTGGTTATGGTTCTTATGTGTGTGTGTGTGCCCTTTATGTGTTACTTGTGCATGTTATGTATGTTTTATGATGTGGTGATTAATCGAAACGCAATCGCAACTCAATCGCAATCGAATCGCAAACGCTAAACGCAAGTTGAATAGGATGATTGTATGTTGATATAGTAGTTGGGATTAAAAGTAATTTGATAAGTAATACTATCGCATTGCTCGCTCGAATCACATCGCAAAGCTCTACACTCGAACCAAATCAGCAAAACTCGTCGCGCCGATCACTCCAATCGAGTGGCCAGCCGATCGAGCTGCCACCCGATCGAGGTGCCACTCGATCGAGCTGCCACCCGACCAAGGTGCCACTCGATCGAGCTGCCACCCGAACGGGTTGCCACTCGGTCGACCAGCCACTTGCTCCCCTTCCCATTTATGGAAACCCTATAAATACCCTCCTTTGTCACATCATTTGATGTTGACAGCTCTCTCTCCCTCTCCACTCGCTCCAGCCGCAATTTCTTAAGATTTCTCGCGAATCTTGTAAGTTTTCCACCTAAACCTTGTACTTTCTTGATCTACACGCACTCCTACACATTTCTATCTTTTGAATCTTAACTTTTAACCGTGAAATAACTAGATTTGAGGTGTTCAAGGATGATGTCATCATGGTGTTCGTAAGAACTTCAAGTTTTGGCTTCAATCCACCAAGAACAACTTGGATCTGAATGATTTCCACATGAATAAACAAGGATCTTCCATATATCTGAACATATTCATGGTGAAAAGGATTGAAAGATAGTTTTCAAGCTTTCTTTCAACTCTTTTACACTCAATGCACTCAAAACCGATAGAATCGGAGCTTGTTCTAATCTTCTACTCTTTCCTGTGGATGTGTTGGTTCAAGATCTGGGCTCTATCCACGAGAACACTGATTTCGGGTTGAACATGAAACACCGTCCCGAATAGTTAACTGGTCGGACTAGGGTGGTTCCTGTCCGATCGGGTCATTAAGTCTTGACGAGGTTTCTGTTGTTTAGCACGTTATCAAACAGTCTCGAGAAAACTTCAAACTGATAAAACAACCAAGGAAGAAGACGATCAGGTCAACTGGGACGGATCGCTGTTCGATCGGATTGCCGTCCGAACGGATTGCCACCCGACCGGACTGCCACCCGATCGGATTGCACCTTGGATCCCACACTTAACTTTCATTTCAACATTTGAGGTTTTGAAAATTGAACGGATTGCCGTCCGATCGGATTGTCACCTGATCGGATTGCCACCCGACCATGTGATTTTTAACTTCAAGACTTAAACAATTTTCAACATGTTCAGTACATACGGATTGCCACCCGATCGGATAGCCATCCGATCGAGTGACCGTCCTGTTGTGAACTTGTTTTCAACCTGAGAAGTCTCGCCAATCGGATTGCTATCTGATCGAACGGCCGTTTGATCGACCGACCTGAAGGGTAGAGGTACTTCTCTATTTTCAAAATGCTACAACGAAAACTTCAAAAGACAAACCATCATACACAAACACATCCATCCCAAACGAGGTAAAAATCCACTCGCATGGTCACCCGATCGGATGACCATCCGAACGGATTGTCACCCGATCGACCGGCCACCCGATCGGATTGCCAACCGATCGGATTACCGTCTGATCCATTGACAATTCACACCATTTTACGCACCGACTTTCGCTTATGTTATCGATAACTGTGCAGGCTAATTTCCGCTCTAGCGCTCCCTTCAATCCATTAACCAAATCGTTGTGAGTATACTCGAACCCTTTTCGCTTTACGCACTTTTGGGTGTTACATAGGCTACTTATTCTAAATCACATCGAACACACTATGTATACTTTAATGCTAACTGTTATTGCATGTTATATGTGACTTAATGAATGCTTGTTTGTTATGTTTACACATGGAATGTTGTCTACCTGCCTTAGCAACGATAGTACTATTTGTTTGGACTCAGCACCTGTTCATTCAGGGGTTGTTAAGGACAACTAATTACATGGCTCACAGTGGTGAGTGTGTATTACGAACTGCCTTGGACAATCAACCCGCAGTCATTGGATAGGTTCATGTCGATAACTTACGTGCTTCATTTCACACTGTGTACGTGCTGGTTATGCGTAAACGATTTCAAACTCTATTATATCTATCAAACTTGTATGCTCATCTTTACACTATGTGTATTGACTTTTACTTTAACGTATGTGGCAGGTGCTTAAGATGTTTAGATGCTTGGCTTGCTGTGAAATCGAGGCTAGGAAAGGTCTAGAAACAAATAAACGAATTGTCTGTACTTGAAATCTGAGTTGTCGGAACAGAACAATTTGACTAGATTTTGTCTGTAATAATTATGTTACTTTTTATGTCATGGTATGGGACGTGATGCTTTAAATAATTGGTAATAATAGTTGTTATGGAAACTTCTGGACAATCTGTTTCGCTCAGTGCCGCGCCCCGATGTTTCCGCCATCGGTTGGGCTGTGACATTGAAGGTGTTACTCGTTTCCTAAAAGGGGATGCAGGAGTATGAGGAGTTTTCAAAGAAGAAGGAGAAGATGAAGGCTTCTATGGTTGGTGAGTTGACCCGTAGGCTTGAGATCGAGATTGGGGACCTGAAGAAGAGTTTTGAGGCGGATAAGTTGAAGCTAAAGGCTGATAGGGAAGCCTTGGATTTTCAGAAGAAGGCCTTTGCAGAGGAGAAGGAAGGGTTAAAGGCTTATGTGGTTCAAGCTACTGGTGATAACCAGTGGCTTATCGAGCAAGGCTTTCAGCAGGTTGTCACTTATCTCCTTCATTCCAATGAATTTAACTCTGCCCTTAGGGATGTTTACACGAAGTTGCTGATCTATGGGAAGCATTTGGGCTTAGTTGCTGGTTTTCAACTTCATGAGTCTGGTCAAGCTTTAGAACAATTTCATCTATTTCGCCTAGAAGCTTCTGAAATTTTTAAGGAGTCTGTTCACAAGATGGAAAGGCTGACCTATCCTTATGTAAGTGAGGTTTCTTCTTGTTTTGGTAAACCTCGTTTCATGTTACAGGAATTGAAACCAGCTGGGCTTAATGAGAAAGTTTGTGCCAAAGTGCTTAATTCCTTGTCCAAGAAGCGTTCCCGTTCAGGCGATAGTGAAGAGACTTTCTCGAAGGATGCAGATGTTTCCAAGGAGGCAAGCCTTGAAGGCTCGGCAGTTGCAGGTGATGGTGGCCCTAAGGCCAAGAAAGCAAAGAAGGCCAAGAAGAGTAAGAGTGATGGTTCTAGGGCTTCAAAGCCTTCTTCTGATGTTTAAACAATATATTCGTAGCTTTCTTAGCACTTAAAACAATTTCATGTTTTGTATGTTTTAAACTTGTCATTTGGAAGGGAACCGTTTAGGTTCCTGTGGTGGTTGAAGCCTTGAAGGCTTCGTTGAACAATTATGTGGTGGTTGAAGCCTTGAAGGCTTCGTTGAACAATCGTCTCTTGCTCGTTTGCTTGTAGATCAATGTTGAACGTTCTCTTTGTTGTAACTCCTATCTCTGTTGGGATTACAGCTTCAGATCCGAACACCAAGCTGTAAGGTGTTTTCTTATGACTTGTTTTTTCAGTGGTTCTGATTGCCCATAACACATTTGGGAATTCTTCAAGCCAGTTGGTGTCATCCTTTCCCAATCGTGTTTTGATGCCCTCCACTACGCTTCGATTTGTTCTTTCAACCTGGCCGTTGGATTGAGGGTAGGCCACTGAGCTGAAGACTTGTGTTATTCGGAACTCTTTGCACCTTGAGCTGAAAGGCTTTTCAGCAAATTGTTTTCCATTGTCTGTGACTAATGCTCCTGGCAACCCAAATCGGTAAATGATGTTTTCCCATACAAAATCAATGATTTGCTTTCCCGTTATCTTTGCCAATGGTTTCACTTCCGCCCATTTAGTGAAGTAGTCCACAACTACTAGAAGGAATTTGACTCCTCCTTTGGCCGGAGGGAACGGTCCAACGATGTCCATTCCCCATTTGTGAAATGGCCAAGTAGATGAGATAGTAACCAGGCCATGCTTTGGGCTTTTTGGCAATGGGGCATGTATTTGACAGGCTTCACATTTTTTCAGCTGCTCATTTGCATCTCGGTGCATTGTGGGCCAGAAGTATCCAAGGTTCATTAATTTTGACACTACTAACCTTGGGCCGAAATGAGCTCCACAAATTCCTTCATGGACTTTATTCGAACCCTTTCGGCTTCTACTTGATCACTTGACAGCTCACCATTTGTGAGGAATTTGGTCAAAGGGGTTATCCAATTCGGGCCTTCTTCCGTGATGACGTCATGTACTTCAAGCTCTTGAATTGATGATTGCTTCAATACTTCAACCAATACCTTCTTAGTAAGATGAGCAAAGGTCAACGAAGCGAGTTTGCTTAGTGCATCAGCTTTTTTGTTTTGTGTTCCGGTGTAAGACCCTTACTTATTTTATAGTATATTTAATAAAAGTTTCGTATAAATAGAAATTTATACGATTACATGTACTTATGAAATACGAGTTTATTAAAACATTTAAACATTTGGAATGTTTCAACATCTTGCGTTTATATCATCGTTTGAAACGACACGACGAATCCTATTGCGGAAGCTTGATTCTTGAGCGTGTTCGGTTCTTCCTCGAGCTTGATCGACCTCCGGGCTCGTTATTCTAACGTAATACGCTTCCATCATCTGACTTGCGTTTACCTTTACTATCAAACATCTTACTCGTTTGATTCATTTGGGTACCTTTTTAATTTGTCCCATTAACCCCGTCCTTACTACATTGGATGTAAATGTGTCCGCTATAAGAAGTTCATGGTATCATATGCCACTACTTACTTGGCCAGAGTAAGCGATTAACACATGACATACATGACCTTTTTATAGTTTTCACATCACGCCCTATGTAATTAACACCTCTATTTAGTTTTCTTGGAAATAATATCCTGGATAGGTATTCTATTCAGGTTTTTCAAGTTTCTAATTTACATATGCAACAATTATTCTCTACATGTTTGTTGCATATTGCTATTTGTGCGACTATATTTAAAAGTGTGCACCTGGTAATGCTTGCCCCGATGGGCGTTCCTTGCCATTATTCCTCTTCGCGATTGTTACGCAATTTGGTCCTTAGTGAGCATGCTCCACTTGTCATACTTCGAACCGTTCTTCTATCCTATCCGTCACTTGTTACACCCTCGCCATCTTCAGATGCGAGTATCCTTTCATTTAAAACATTTACAAAGATTAGTAATGTCAACTTCACTAAACGCCCGTATTATAATACAAGGCTTTTCTACTATACGTGTCAACGCGCGTAATTTTGTTAGCTATATCTATCAATTATCGATTTGATTGGTGTAACTTGAATTACACAATAACTCTATGTGTTGTTCACAACACTTTAATCATATAGAACCATTAATATACATGTACTTACCGGATCTGCGATCAAGCCTCGAACCGAACACACTTTACTCTTTAATCGTGAGCTCTGATTACCAACTTGTAAGACCCTTACTTATTTTATAGTATATTTAATAAAAGTTTCGTATAAATAGAAATTTATACGATTACATGTACTTACGAAATACGAGTTTATTAAAACATTTAAACATTTGGAATGTTTCAACATCTTGCGTTTATATCATCGTTTAGTCCCTTATTTTACTACAAGGGACTTTCACTAATTGTTTGACCAAAATTTCACTATTAACTATAACTCTATTTATGCGTACCTGGCTCGGGTCAACGTATAGACCCGTTTTATACCTCACTTTAATTAGCCGCTACTTTATAACGATGCAATTATTCAATTCCTGTTCACTCCTGTGAACATATAACTTAACAACCAAATGTTAGTCGATATTGTCAAATGGTGTTATCACCACCATTTGACCCGTTTGGCCTATATGACCAAGCATTTACCTATGTAGCAAAACATGGTTTTAATTTACCAATTTGCCCATCCGACCCATTTCGAAATTTTCTCTCATTAGATCCCTTCCCTTACTTATTTAGCCCATTTTGGCTTACGCCATGGGTATCCTTTTAGCTTCGGTTTACATTAGTCGACACTTGACCAAATTTCCATTTTACCCTTTTTCTCAATATTAGATTACACTACAAGGAAATATTATCGAAAACTCATAATTCCTTAGTCATTTCATGACCAATTTACCGTTTCGCCCTTTTTACCATGATCCATGGTTCTATCGTTTATAATAGTTCCGACCCGTATCAATTGCGTCGGAAATCGATATTTCCCATATTATCTTTATCGCATTTATACTTATAGAATAAGTAAATATTCTACAAAAGGGTGTAAGTTTCACTTACCTTGCATCCGGTTATGCTCTTTTTCCGCGTACTCGATCCGTTTGACCCGCTTCTTTCCCAAGTCTTCATCAAGCTTTTCTAGAGTCAAACTATTATCATCACAATTCATAAGACGGTTAGATTAATCATAATCATTTACGACTATTCCATCCTACGGGTTTTATGTCGAATTTATCATTCGACCATATCAAAATTATCATTCGATCTAATCGTTGGTCGGTTTGACTTTTTAAAAGTCAATTGACTTATCAACATATTCAAATGCACATTTGGTTCATTGAACTCACTTAGGCATATTTCATCCGAACTCTTAACGATATCAAATTTTACATACTAACTAGTAGGCCGCGATTTTATTTAGGCATTTCATATCACTGAAAATGGGCTATTTTTGGTGACTTGTTTAACCTGTTTACAAGTCTTCAAAAATTATGATTTTTTTATGTGGCGTACCACTCGGAGGGTTAGGCCTTGTGTTAAAATTTCAAGATCTAACTCTTTACCAAAAATTCGTAAAATTTCATTTGCTAAGCTGCAATCAGATTCGTCACTTCTGACTGCAGCTTACGGAAAAATTCATTTAAAATTCCTCGTTTATCCGATTGACGAAATTCCAATTGGAGATTTTTCTAATCACTTAAAACTTTCTACAGTACAAATTTGAAGGCATAACTAAATTCCTAAATTGAGTTATGACATTCGTAATGGGCTGCAAATTCTGTCAGAAAACGCAGCTTGAACCTTCAATACGGAAAAATTCATAAAACGCTCAATTTTCGTCGAAAAAATGCGATTCCAGTGGGGTTTTAAAGATATTTCCTGGAATTACATTTTAGACTCAGGAAACACATGTTTTTGTCACGTTTTGTCCACGTTACAGCCAACACAAGTCGGCTATAAATTCTGATCAGAAGCTGTTTGAATTCAGCTTTCAATTTGAACATGTTTATGACATTATAACACTTATTCTTAGCATTAAAAAACCCTAAAAGCATCACATACCCGAATTTAGTTAAGACCCACTTATCACCTTCAATGGTGATCATGAATTCACAAGAATTAGGCCTAACTTCATCATATACTTGTCTAGGGTTTACTCCTAGACACTACAATGTTCCTATTTCATCATATAACAAGCATGCAACCATAAATTTTGAATTCTCTAAGTTCATCAGAATTTCAAGTAGAGATTTTCTATCAAGTTTCACATACCTTATGACCCCCTTGCAATGGAGATCACCAATCTAGGCTCGGATTTCGTTTTGGAGTTGATCTTGACCTTCAATTTGATCAAATTGCACAAACTAGGGTTTGAGAGCAAGCTCCTGGTCGTCCCGTGTGTTCTAATCGACCAGACACACACTTAAGTGTGTGTTTGGTGTTAAATTTTTTTTTAATAATATAATTTTGCAATTGTCCAAATTTGGTCCCTCAATTATCCATGGTTTATAAAAGACTTAATAGTCCATGCTTCTTTATTGTTTTTAAACAAATAATTAACTAGGTTAATTACCCCTAGTTAACTTAGTGAGTCCTGGGAGTTCTAACCCGTTTATTTTAAGTTCCGTTAACTCGGGCCTTTTATCCATTTTATCTCTTGAAAGTTCTTATCCGATTTTTAATTAATATTAGGATTATTTATTTAAATCCTAATATTTTCCGGGTTACTTTTACCACTAACGGTACTTTACCCGTCTTTTAGTATTAACGGGGTTTGATTACCAAACCCGTTTTCGGGGTGTTACATCTGGGGACTTGTTTGATTGTGCATGTTTCAAATGCACTCATAAGCTCCTTTGCTTTTTGACAGTACTTCTTCATGTTTGGTTCTTTGGTCATGTAGTTGTTGCTTACTTGGTTTGAGACAAGCAATGAATCCGTGAAGACTTGAAGCCTTTTGACACCCATCTCTCTTGCAAGTTTGAGTCTCACAATCAATGCTTTGTACTCAGCTTCGTTATTTGTAGTCTGAAATTCAAACCGAAGAGCATACGTATGTTCCAAATGGTTAGGATCAATTAGAACTAGCCCTGCTCCTGACCCTTCAATGCTGAAAGCTCCGTCAGTGAAGAGCTTCCAGGTGTGGTAGTCAGAGGGTTCAGTGGAAGCTGTGTTGACTTCTGTTGTCGTTTCCTTGGATATTTCCAAAATGAAGTCTGCCAAGACTTGTGCTTTCACGGCTTTTCTTGGAACATAGGTGATATTGTGTTCTCCTAGTTCCACAACCCATTTGGCTAAACGTCCAGAAGTTTGGGTTTTTCAAGCACATTTTTGATTGGTTGGTCCGTGACCACTTGTATGGGATGTGCTTGAAAGTATCTCCGAAGCCTTCTGGTTGTTTTGACTAGTGCAAGAGCAAGTTTTTCCAGTGGGTGATACTTGGTCTCTGCTAACTTTAAGGTTTTACTGAAGAAGTAAACAGGTACCTGAGCCTTGTTTCTTTCGATGTTCAAGACTGCACTGATTGCTTCCTCAGCGACTGATAAGTAGACAGAGATCAGCTCCCTGTTTCAGGAGCAGCGATGTCTGGTAATGAAACCAGGTGTTGCTTCATTTGGTTAAAAGCTTCTTCTACTTCTTCTGTCCACCTAGAGTCCCTTTTGTTTGTACACCCTTGAAGGGTTTTGAAAAAAGGAAGAGATTTTTCTACCAACTTGGAGGTAAAACGCTTCAAGGCTGTCAGTTTACCATTTAAGCTTTCAACCTCTTTTTTACTTTTTGGAGATTTTGTTTCCAGAATAGCTTTGACCTTGTTGGGGTTGGCTTTTATGCTTTGCTTGCCAACAATGTGTCCCAGAAACTTGCCCTCTTCGAAACCAACTGAACATTTCACAGGGTTTAACTTCATGTTTATCTTTCTCAGGTTTCGGAATGTTTCCTGAATATCGTCAAGCATTTGACCTTCTGTCTTTCTTTTGATTTCAAAGTCATCCACATAGGCTTCCATATTTTTACCTATTTGTTCCATAAACTTCTTATCCACCAATCATTGAAATGTTGCCCCTGCATTCTTTAGGCCAAAAGGCAATTTTTGGTAACAAAAAAATGACTTTGTCTGTATGAAAGGTCGTCTTTTCCTCATCTTCCTTTTTCATTTGAATTTGGTGGTAGCCTTTATAGGCATCGAGAAAGCACTTGAATGGGAAGCCTGTGAGTGAGTCTACCTTTAGATCAATTTCTGGCAAAGGATAGCAATCCTTTGGACATGCTTTGTTCAAGTCTTTGAAATCGATGCACATTCTCCACGAACTATCGGGCTTCTTGACCATTACAGGGTTGGCTATCCAAGAGTGGTATTTGACTTCTCGGAGTATGCCAGCTTGCACCAATCATTCAACCTCTTTGCATGCTGCTAAGCTTCGATCAGAGGCAAGGCTTTTTTTTTGTTGAACAATGGGCTTCACATTTGGTGGAATTTTAAGCTCGTGTTCAGAAATAACCCTGGGGATGTCGGTCATGTCATCAGGATACCATGCAAAGATGTCCATGTTGTGGGTCAGCAACTTCTTGAGGTATGAGAGAGTTTCTTGAGTGAGGTTGGTGTTTACCCTTATCCATTGCTCGGGATACTTAGGGTTAATGGCCCAACCTTGTTCTTCGCTTTCATTTTCCCCTGAGCTTTCTCCTTCAACTAGGAAGGCTTCCTGAGTTGGTTGAAGGGTTGCAATTCCTTTCTTGGTGGGGAACTTGACAATGCCTTGGCCAACAGAGACAACCATGCTAAACTCGCTTTGGCCTGGCCTTCCTATGATAACATCATAGGTAGAAGGCATGTTGATTACAATGAAGGTGAGTGGTTTGGTTCTTTCCATCTCACCCTCCTTGAAGCAAACGTCAAGTGTCAGTTGGCCCAAAGGCTTGATGGGTATGTCAGCGATGCCTTTGATGGACGACTCAGCTGGCTGAAGCCTTGAACGCTCCTGGTCGCTGAGTTGGTTGAAGTATTTTTCAAACATTATCTCTGTTGATGCACCCATGTCGATGTGTGCCTTGCTTGTCTTTAATGTTCCCACAATGGCTTCAACTGCCAAAGGGTTCGAGTAAAGCCCTTTTTTGTGGAGGTGGGAAGCACAAGCACTGAAGCTCCCAAGCTTCCAAGTGTTAACGCTTAGTGGGTGTTCCTTCAACGACATTCACCATGTTTACTTCCTTGTTTTTTCCATCACCCATTTTATCTTTTACTCCCTTAACGAGGTGAGCGAGTTCTCCAGATTTGGCGGCTTCCTTAATCCTCTTTTTGAGTTGGAAGCAATCATTAGTGTGATGCCCCTTTTCTTCATGGAATTCGCAGAACTGGGTAGAGTTATCATTTCTTTTGCTTTTGGGCAGGGGTCTCGGCGGTCAGAAGCTGTGCTTAACCTCTTAAATGGAAAGTATTTCCTGAGGGGTTTTGGTCAAGGCTGTGACGTTCACAGCCTTGTCCCTGCTTAAAGGGTTCCGAGCTTCAGACCTTCGAGGATCTAAGCTTCGGGAACGTCTATCAAAAGAGACATAGTTGCTCCTCTTCCGACTGGGGCTGTTGTTCCTCCAGCTGGGACCCCTCTTTCTTTGTTCCTTGATGTCAACCGCCTCTTCTCCCCTGATATGAGCTTCAGCCCTTTCAAGGGCCTGTTCCAAGGTCTTGGGCAGGCACTTGTTAAAGTCCCTGGTGAGATACTTAGAGATGATTGCATTCATGAAGACTGCAACCCTCATCTTCTCGTCAGCTCCCACATACGTTAAACCTTCTTTTTTGTATCTCTCAATGAATTCCCTGAGACTTTCATCATCCTTTTGTTTAATTTGGAAGATCACGGTGGCATCCTTCACGTATCTCCTTTGTTGTGAGAGATTAGCCAAGAAACCCTTGCTTAAATCATCGAAGGTTCGAATGCTTCGGGCTGGCGGGTCATTAAACCAGATTCATGCAGACCCTACGAGGGTTTGCATGAACATCATGCAACATTTAGCTTTGGACCATTTCTCTATCCTAGCTGCCCCGGTGAAGATCTAGAGGTGATCTTCTAGATCTTCCATTCCGTCGTATGTTCTTATATGAGAAGGCATCTTTATCCTAGTTTAGAAATCATAATCAGTAATTTGCTTAGAAAAACATGACGGATTGCTTGGCTTGTATGGTTTGGCCAAATCCTCTTCCGTTCTCGTGCCTGGCTAGCTGTTAGCATTCCCTTGAGTGGTAAGTACCTGGTTGATGAAGTGCTGCCAAGGGAAGCTTGCCATCATTTGGGCCATCATTTGTGGCATGAAGTTGAAGCCTTGAAGGCTTTCAGGTGCAGCTACATAGTTAACCCCTATAGGAGCACTCATTACAACACTTCATGCCAAGGGAAGGACAGACAAGGCCTGTTCCCATGTAGTGGTTGTTGGAGGAGGGAGGCTAGCAACAGGAGATTGCAACAACTGATCCAAAGTTAGATCGTGCCCCAATGGTGCACCCGTGGCCATTGGTTGAGAGGGAAATAAAGGAAAAGACGTTGGATCTGGCCTTGTAAATGTATATGGACTGGGATTCGAAGGTGGACGGCTAGGACCAGCTTCATTTCTGGACACGACTGGTTTTGAGCTTGTGAAAGGAAGAGCCGGTGGTCCAGGTGACAATGACGGCTCTGGTTCATCATAGTCTAACCGGATCCTTACCCCTTTATCCCTTTCCCTGTTCACATGCTGGTTAAGGAGAGACCTTAACTGCAGGAAATTGTTGGCGACCCCCTCCGGTGTGAGATCGATACGTGTGGGAGTGTTAGACGCACCGACATTAGGAGATGGGACTCCAGATCGAGACGGGGTCGGTGTCTAGAAGGAGAGGAACTCAGGGTATGTTGCTCTTGTCGGAGTGCTCCCTGGAGTTGAAAGTGTAGTAGGTATAGCCACAGGAGTTTGGCTAGTGCTGGGAGTTGAGGTACGTGGAATTTGATTTACCTCTCCCAGAGATTCTCCTTCGGACATGATGATTTTAGAGAGAATGGAACTACACTACTAGTCTTTCTTGAGAAAAATAAGCGGCGTAGCCCCACGGTGGGCGCCAACTTATTGTTACAACAAATACGAGACCGAGAGTAGCGGACAGGCTGGTTAGGCAAAAGGCTTCAAGGGTTGAAGTTTTCCTAACGCAGGTCGTGGGGTCCCCCTAACTTTGCTAGACGTAGGAGGAGGTTCACTAGTTATGTTGTTGTTCATTTGAGATCTTTAAAGAGATTCAGCCTTGGATACTAGAGCAAGTGAAGTCGTGTTATTTGGGGTGAAGAAGAGAAGTATGCATGAAGCAAGTTCTCGTGAGGGAAGAGGGAAGATCAGAGATCAAGGAAGATCCAGACTGATCGGAATGTCCGAAATGAATGATATGGAATGATATTTATAGAGAAGGTTTCTTCCTAAAGGGGAAACCTTTGACTAGTGAACCTCTGCTGCAGTAGGAGGCTTGCCCATTTAGTGGATGAAGGCTTTGGACCTGCGGATAAAAGGTTGTTCTCTTCTGCACACGCCACTTTTGCGGCTGAGTGAAGAGTTGGTGGGTTATCAGTGATGTGACTGATTACTGTGTTTGTTCTCTTCTGCTTATAATGTCTCGCGGGTTTTGAACCTTTTAACCATTTAACCTTTTGAACTGTTATGTGTTTTAGCCATATTATTGAGGCTTGGGCTACCCCCGTCATCAAGTATCAACACAAACTAAACCATTTAACATGAGTATCAACAGGATAAGACTTTTTAAATAAAATTATTTGTGTTTCCTTATATAAAATTATATGTGTTTCAAAAAAATCTATCACTCACTAATCAGAACCCAAAAAAACTCAAAACCATATATAACTTTTTTTTAGGTAAAATGAATACAGATTAAAACCATTTTGAATGCTTTCGAACAATCTCCCATGCATCAACCTGATTACACCATCCGGACGTGATTTTTGGTAATCCTTCAACGGTGTTTTCATCGCCTCAAGATCACTACATCCACTTCCTCGAAGAGCACTACATCCACTTCCTCGAAGAGCACCTATATGAATATAATAAAATAATTGTTACTATATATTTAATAAAAAAATAATTGTTACTATATTTAATAAAATTTAAACTTAAAAATACATATCAGTAAGGATATCACCGCTTGAACCCAGTAGGCTTTGAACAAATATAATTGTGTATTCAAAGAGGTCCATTTTGAATTTAGTTGATGATTCGAACAATCGGATCCACCCAATTGTTGGTTGAAATTTTTTAGCACTGATTTCTAAAAATTATTCCCTGTTTGTTGATTTGCCTTCTTCTTGTTTTCCGAGGCATAACACCATACTTTCGCCAAAGCTACCTCATGTGTGTTTGTCCATGGCTTAGGGCTTGTTTTTTTTTTCTCAAGAATAGCTTCCTGACCTCTTATGTCTGCGCTACGCAGACCACGCGCAGACCTTTGGGTCTGAAGACTGTTTGTTTTCTCGAAGACCTTTCATTAAAAAAGGTCTGTGCGTCCTCTTCTTGGGGTAGATATGGATTCATGTCTTCAAACCTCTTCTCATTTTTTTTCTTTTTGCCCAACGCCAAACACATTCCTTCTCCTTCTCACCCAAAAAAACCCTAGTTCCTCCCTGCAGTCGCTGACCTCTTCTCCTTCTCCTTCTTTCTTTTTGACGACGCTGCTGTTACCCCCCAAAAGAAACCCGTCGCTGTTGTTATTTTTCATCAAACCATCGCTGTTGTTTAACATATCGATAGGGTTTATTGTTTGCCCGTCACTGCTGTTTAACATATCGATAGGGTTTCAACTCGAACACAAATTGAGCCTGGAATTGTCGAAATTGTGCATCTATATGTTTCAGTGAACCCTAATTTGTTGTTGATTTTGGTTTTTTTGACCTGCTGTTTGTGCATCTATACGTTTCAGTAGAGTTGATTTTGGTTTTTTGACCTGCAGTTTTTTGATTTGGTTTATTGACCTGCTGTTTGAGCATCTAGGTATAATGGATGATATTTTGTGGAATGTATGCAGATATGCATACGCATATGCATATGAATATGAATACTAGATATAATAAGAACATCGATGTATATGTGTCCTGAGCTTGTACCTGATGCTTTTATGCTTATTACTTATTAGAAACCAAAGTATTTATAACATCTACAACATCTATGGGTGTATCTGCAATATGTATCATGAAATAACTTAAAACTTACATGCTTACAGACCTGTTAAAAAACAAGCAGTCTTCTTCTGGCAGATTGAAGAGGTTTGGTCCACCTCTTATGCTGCAGATGTAGTCTGCAGGCTGCAGATGTAGTCTACAGATTGCAAGCATTCTACCTCTGAAAAAAAACAGCACCTTACTCTTCGCACATCTGGCGAATTTTCCTTTCGGTTCACCTTCTTAATCTACATCTTCATCGTCATTGTCTTGAACGTGTATATCTTCAATATCATCATCCAAATTATATTGTTGATATTGAGTCTCGGCCATAAAATCGTTATCATCAACTTCATCGATTGGAAGTTGTCGGTCGTCATCTATATGTGGGGAACAATGAGTTGGGCTCCTCATCGTTCCGAAAGCATAGAAATTTATTTCGTCTTCTTGCCAATATTCGTATCGACCTGATACTAGATTAGGTCGTGTGGTAGATTGTGTGGTTGAAGTAGTGGTTGTGAAAAAAAATAAGAGAAAATTGTGAAAACCTGTATAATGTTGGATATTGATAAAATTGGGGTTATGGTTGTTGTGTAAAATATTGTTGCGGCCTATACAAGTCATCATTTGAATCGCCTCCTCTAGCCCTAGACCCACCAACTCCCAAACTAGACCCACCTCCTCTCGAACTAGAACCCGCTCAAGTCGATTTCTTTATAGTACTCTTCACTTTTCTTGCATCCATACTAGATGGGAGTGTTAATTGTGAGAGTATAAATATGTAGAATGTTGTAGGAGTAGGAATTAAGTTACATATGTATAGTTTTTTAATAAATTAGGAAAACATTTTTCTTTTAGAAAAGAGTAAACTTTCGTTTTGCTCCCTGTGATTTTGTCACTTTAAC
The DNA here is from genome assembly GCA_030545235.1 of Helianthus tuberosus. Lineage (NCBI taxonomy): Eukaryota > Viridiplantae > Streptophyta > Magnoliopsida > Asterales > Asteraceae > Helianthus > Helianthus tuberosus. The sequence goes on along the minus strand of CM060380.1, from coordinate 142,631,290 downwards.
GGTTTTGCCCCAAACCTTTAAAAATAGTCATTTTACTCCCTGATGTTTTGGTTTTGTTGCCAGTTTGCTCCCTGCGGGGAGCAAAATGGAAAAACAAACAATTTGAATGGAGTTAGAGGCGGGGAGCAAACTGGCAAAAAAATCGAAATATCAGGGAGTAAAATGGCTATTTTTAAAGGTTTGGAGCAAAACAGAAGTTTACTCTTTAGAAAAAGACTTTGACTGTTATACAAAAATAAATAGTTGTTGAAGACATTCACTCATTTTTCAAACGGTAACCATCGTCTGAGCTACCTACCCGTCTGATACTATCCGTTTGACCAGCAACGATGTACTCGCACGGTTAGCACCAACCGGAAGCAACGATGTCAACAAAAGTTTTATTTCAATCATGTTGAAGATAACCATGACTATTGCTTTTCCATGCTATGACTAAAAGTAAAATAAGATGACATATAATGAACTCATACATGTCCTATCTTTTCCCTCTTTTATTTAACAAAAGCTTATCATATGCCAATCAAAGAAAAGGGTTATTGGTTGCCTTTTGCCAATAATGTGGGAATATCTTGGAATCAAATAACTATTAGTTTAAGTTCGAGCGGGCTTAAGTTATATATTTCCATGTCGTAATATCAAAATTATAGTTTCCAGAGGCGTCTCTGAGAACTCACGTACCCTGTTCGAGATTGAAAAAATGTGTCCTTCCGTTATGTTTTGTTATTATTTAAAAAAATCAAATTAGTATTGGGCTCAATAAACTTAATTTTAAGTGGGCTAAATTCTAAACCATAAAAAATGATTTGTAAATTGACCTACATTGAAAGTGGTATGTGTTTACTATTTAAAAAAAAATAACATATACGTATCGGTTTTTTTTTTTGTAAATCGCATGCCCCTCGAAATCGCGGGACTTGTGCGGAGGTCCTCCCCGCACACCATCAAAGCCTCCCATGATAGTTTCAGATACTTATTTTTATGTTGTACCCTTGTACACAAACGCTTTGATACAAGTAAATGATGTATATATAGAACTGTAAAAAGACACTTGAGTTGTTAAAAGATAGAGATATCAAGTTTAACGGGAATTTTGACGTTAATCAGGAAGAATATAGAAAAGAAAAGGAGTTGTCATGTTTAGCAACTACAACCATAGAAAACAAATGATTTGTTCTATAAACCAACTTTTTTAGAGTATCATTATGGTGTTGGAGGACAGTTGCAGATGCTCGAATAAAGTCATGGTTGTGGAATACGGATATAAACATATAACAAAAGTTAATAGCATTTTGGATAATTGTGTTTAATGATTTCTATTTTTAATGGATAACTAGTTGATTTTCCGACCCCGCGTTGCGGCGGTGATCCAATGTCTGCAAAACGCGTGCCGACAACGGTAAGCGGATACTAAATATCAAAACATAGATAAAAATGACATAGTAACGTTAGTTACTCCGTCCTAAAAACGATTTTAAATAATCTAATATATAATAGTAGGACCCCACACGTCCTACACGTTGGAAATTCGGTTGTTTTTAGTTCAGTCATGACGTTACTAACACGTTAAAATATGGATGAGCTCGGTACCGGTAATGGCACCGAAAGTACCGAGCCCGAAAATCATCGAAATTAGGTACCAGCACCGAAAATGCTTAGTACTATACCGTATGGTATTGGAAGATAAAAATAAGTAAATACAGGTATGGTGCTAGACCGGTGTCGAACCGAAAGTAATGATTCTGAAAACGTCAAAAGGTGGGTACCAAATTGGTACCGAAAATGATTTGGTATAGTAAATTTGGTACCGATACGATACCGGTTTGATTACATGATTTGATACCATTTGCTCTCAATAATTTAAATATCCAATTTAATTTTACATGTTACAATTCATTCATTACAGAAAAAGGCAAAAAAGAAAATGAAAGAAGTTGTGTGTATAAAACCTCGTTCAAACGAAATACAATTTACTTACCACGTGTATGGAAAGCAATTTAAACGGTGCAGTTATTTGCATTGCTACGTGGCATGAGCTCAAAGGTGATGTTAGGGATGAGCTCGGTACCGAAAACCCCCAAAAGTGGGTACCCGTACCGAATATACCTGATACAGAACCGGTAAAGTATCAGTATTTGAGGGTAAAAACGGTACCGAAAATGCCAAAAGTCAATACCGAATTAATACACGGCTTGGTAAATTTGGTACCGGTGGCATGAGCTCAAAGGTGATGTTAGGGATGAGCTCGGTACCGAAAACCCCAAATGTGGGTACCGGTACCGAATATAACTGATACGGAACTGGTACGGTATCAGTATTTGAGGGTAAAAACGGTATCGAAAATGCCAAAAGCCAGTACCGAATTGATACCCGGTTTGGTAAATTTGGTACCAGTATAAGGATTATTTGCTTATCCCTTTGTGGTGTTACCATTAATTTGGTTTTGTTTTTATGTGGTATTACTATTACTATTAATTTGATTTTGTTTTTACTATTGGTTTTGTTACTGTTCATTTGGTTTTGTTGTAAATATATAGGTAAATATATAGGTAAATGCTACAACTTGATTATGGAAATAACCTAACCGAAATATGATATGAATTTTATATAAAAAAATAATTAAGTTTTATGTTGGCCAATCCAAATCGTGTAATCAACATATTTGGTTTGTCGACACCTTTAGTAAAGATATCTTGTTGGAGTTGTATGACTGTATCAAATTTAAAAGCGTCGACCAATTAATTTATTTAAAAATAGAGGAACTATAAAATTATAATTTATAATTTTAGCTTGTCAATTAATTTACAACTTGATTATAACAAGTTTACAGTCCATCAACTCATTAAGATCTGAATATCGAATTATCGCTCTTTTGTTTGCTGATACGACACATCTCTAAAAATTACAAGGTAGATAAAATGCGCATGTATAAATTTATATGCGAGTATATTGACACACGAAAATGAAATTTGGCTGATCAAATTCTGTTTTAATTTAATTTATTTGTCTAGATGTAAATTACACATTCAGAACAAAGTTTATGCTTTCTGTAATGTTTAGTTTTCATTTGTTTACATTATTTTCTTTAGTTTTTTCTCTATTGAAAGTTTTGGGTGTGTGAATGAAAGTCTTAAAGTAGTGAATACTTTGTCCCATATTGGTGTGGGAACAAAGTGAAGGGTTGTTTATAAGGTAAAACCTTTTTGAATCCATTGAACCTTTATGATATGTTTTACCATAAGTCCTACCCGTGCACAAGGGGGATGAAAAAAAAATTGAGTTTCGGAAGAGAAATTTGGTTGAACTCGTGCGTGCCCGCATATCCCGTGCACACGAATGCAGCTCTGAAAACCCGGGCCCGCGTGAGGACACACCATAATTATTTTTCAGTTTTAAACTATAAAACCAAACGAATCAGTTTAGACACACCACAACACATTCTTCACTCTCAATCTCTCTGCTGCTACATCTCCTGTTTCCTTTTACTTTCTTTGTTTCTGTTTCAGATTCTCTGTCGAGTTCATATCATCAGCAGATTATTAACAAACTTAAACAGACTATTTTACTAATTGTTCATGCACTGTTTTTTATTTCAGAATGGAATCCCAGCCCATGAACACTGTTGTTTCTGCAATCATGACTTCTGCTGTTGTTGTCACAACCGGTTTGGTTGCACCACTGCCTAATGCAGTCACATCGCATGCTGAGAAACCAGAAAAATTCACCGGTGTGAATTTCAAACAGTGGCCGCAAAAGATGTTCTTTTATCTGACCACGTTGAACCTAGCAATGTTCTTGACTCAAATCATTCCCCATGTTGATGAAGGGGAAATAGATGCTCAATCAGTGAGCGTTGTTCATGCTTGGAATCATCTTCGCGGTTCATCCATAGATGTTCTACCAAGTCTGGGCGAAGATTAATATGTGTTTATAGATCACGTATTCTCTATATAATAGCCCGTTACTCTTTGTCGTTTAGTAGTAAAGTCGTTAGTTGGATGTCATCTTCATAGTGTTGACAAATCGCTTTCCATGAGTCCTCTAATATCATATTATCTAAAATTGAACAAGTGTACATAATGTTCTTTACATTTTTTCTAAAATTGAACAAGTGTACATAATGTTCTTTACAGTTTTTGTCCATATTCATGTAGGTTGGGCAATGATATCCTGACTATTTTTCAAAACTACGAATGCCAGTTCAACATCCTTCCTTACCAATCCTTATTTTTTCTTGAAATATATTTTTTCCTCATATGGGTATGTATATGCTTTTACAAACGTGGCCCACTAAATATTGTACTCGTACTCCACATCATTATCATAAAATGAAGACCTGGGAGTAACTCCATTTATAATGTTGACGACATGCGATTACCCCGTATCATTTGCACTGCCACACCAAAGAACACATACCAAATCCAAAGATCATATGACGCTATTGCTTGAAGCATCAAGGTTGGGCTATTATTATCACCGTAGTGATGCTAACATAGACAACCAGTTCGACAGGTGGACTACGATCAATAAGTGTAATCAATGTTGCTAAGCATCCCTGGAAAGCCTTGTACTTCTTCATGGACTTCATATATTTGGTCGATATCGCTAAACATAGGTCATCTTAAATATCTCTTGCCACAGAGACCAATCACACCTTAATTAATTGTAACTATATTAGTTATAATAGCAACAAAAATTAAAAAAATAATAATAACAATAATAATAAGAATAATAATAATAATAATAATAATAACAACAAGAAAAACCATAACAACAACAACAACAATAACAACAACAACAACAACAATAATAATAATAATAAAATAAGAGTACAATACAATTTGCGTCCCAGAGGTTTCCTAGCGGAGTCAGCATGAGTCCCCGCAAGAATTTTTAGATGCCTGAGTCCCTGTGGTTTTAAATTCGCTACACTTTGACCACGATCACTTATCAGTTAGTTTGACAGTTTGAGGGATGGTGAATTATCCATTTTGCCCCTCCTCTTATAACCAAATCCCATTTGATCCCTAATTTCATCCCCTAACCTCTCTCTTTAGATTTCTCTCTCTCACTCTCTCTCTCTCTCTCTCACACCTGCAATTCAAATCCTTCATTTTCTCAATCCCCAATTCAGGCTTACCTGCATCACAAAATGGCTTAACTAATATCCTATATGATACTTATCTAGTTTAAACCCATACTTCACTAGCATTTGGTCGAATAGTTGGGGTGCATGATCAAACTTTTTAGAATTCATACAAGCTATAAGCAACACATTGAACAACAAAGCCAACCTTGAGTGTGACAACCCGAAATCTCAAGTTCCTTTCTCTACGTATCACTTGTTTCACGATTCTATTTTCACGATTCGTTTTACGTTGTAACTTGTGTACGATATATGAATGATTAAAGTATGGTTTATGTTTGGTTGATATGAAAGCTTAGGAGTTGTTAAAAGTTAGATGTTACACATTTATGCTTTGCAATAATGGGCCGCACACCACACTCGAGTCACATACTTTCTTTTACGGGCCAAACCTCCTCTTTGTAGTACTTAGGAGCTCTCAGCCCAAACCCTTTTGAGCCAAGAGGGGCCCGGCTCACATATGAGAGCGTATACACACCCATGAGTTGTGAATGTTCCCCATAATCTTGCAAGCAAACAAGACACAAAACCCTAGTTCCTCCCAAACCGTCGACAGCAGTGATCCCATTCGAAGCATCGCCTTCATTGATCGAACCCCTTCGCTTGATGTCACACCCCGACCACGTAAAACGAGAAACACGAGGCGGAAACGCCGGGGAGTGTTGTAACAGAATTATTGTTTCACAACCATGGAAATTAAAGTTACGTTTTATTTATCAACAAGAGAGTTACATTATCTTTAAACATGAAACCAAGAGTACATAACATAATTAAACTAAGTCTATCTTCGTTTTATGTCTCTAAGGCACAGGTCCGCCCTAATGTCACGATCATCATCCTAAGCGATAGCTCCTGAAAACACATGTGAAAATAGGTACGTCAGCATAAAAATGCCTGTGAGATACATAGGTTTAGTGAAAAAATAGGATTCATGACTTGGGTTTTAAAAGATAGGTTTAATAAAAATTAGTCATGAATCTTGTTAAGTGCTTTCTTTTATAAATCGTATGAAAACTCGATAAGAAATCAGACTATATAAAAGAATGGTGTATGGTTAATAAAATGACCGAGTAAAATGAGTTGGATAAAATAAATTGTTTTGTAAGACAATGTCTTGTGAAAAATAAGTTATTTATGTAAAATGTAATATGTCAAATATTGAAATGATTTAAGTAACGCTACGACATGTAATATCATACAAGCACTTATATATAGGAAGTACCAGCGGCGTATCCACCATGCTTGTATCATATTACACACGCCTCGTTACTCAAATCACTTACCCAAACCAACCATCATTGTAAATTGTTCATGTATAAATCAATTGTCAAGTGTTATTGTGTAAACCATATCAAAATGTTTGTGTCTAATGTAAATCACTAAATGTGTATATCAATGCCAAAATGTCTATATCAAATGTCAATTATTTAATGTGTAACCAAAATGTCATGTATGGTAAGTGATATATGTATCAACTAAACCATAGGTAAAAATGCACAAAGCAATGTATTGAAGTAAAACGTGGTTTAAATCAACGTTATGTTTTGTGGAAATGCATGCTATACTGAATACAAACATTTATGCGATATTGTGAAAATGCATACATTCAAGCCTTGTGACTGTGGTGATAGACCTTTAAACAAATTAAATGTTTATCTGTGTTATGTTTATCGAATTCGGTCATTCCTTCCATCCAAACATACCTAGGATGTTAGGAACGGGAGTTGTCAATTCCTATGGTACCACTACCTACTAACGAATGGCGTAGCTAATGTTAATGAATGTATTTTGTCCCATTTAAACAAACCAAATGTCATACCAAAATGTAAGCATGTGAAAACAATGCACTAAGTATGTAATCAAATGAACATACATAGCGTGAAATGTAATGTAAAACAATGTACTAAGTATGCACACAATGGACATACATAGCATGAAATGTAATGTAAAACGTTGTACTAAGTATGCACACAATGGACATACATAGCAAGACAATGTAATGTAAATCATGTACTATAAATGTACTAATGAACATAGCAAGTATATGATGTGAAAACATGGAAAGCATGAAAGTAACAAGTAGGCACATGTGTTTCACCCCAAAACAGTTTGAAAACGGTAAAAGAGGGGTCTATGTACTCACTTGAGATTGCTTAGTAGTCCTTGAATAACAACCAAACAATGCTAGAGATCACTGGAATCAACCGGTACCTAATATAGGTAACTATATTAATAAACCAGACCTAAATCGGAAGATCGGATAGAATGAGGACTCGTAAACCAAATGAGTATGGGGACTCATGTAATATGGTTTAATAAAGCCTACATACTAAATGAAACCTAACCTAAGTGCTTACGACCCATTACGACCCGTTTAGGTGGCTTATGCTACTTTAACGCGTCGTTTGCGTAAAACGCGTTCGAAATGCCTAACTAGCCCTATGATAAGTAAAATATGCCTTAACATGTCTAATATTGTTGCCAAAATAGTTTAGATATCAAAAGTTATGTTACATATGCTTAATATGAATTTTGGCGTAAAAGGGGCATTTTGGTAATTTACCTAAGGCATATATACTACCTATCATACAACTACTCAAACGATGTGACCATAAGGTATAACCTCGGAAGGTTATTCCCTATACAACTATGGTCACCTAATATGTTTGATCGGATCCTAATGATCGACCAACTGGGTCGGGTTCGAAAGTATAAGCGATTGTTTAGATCGCTTACCTTACGACCCTATATAAGCACTAAACTAAAAGTGACGAGCTAAGCATGTTAAAACATGCTTAACTAAGTTTAGAAAACAGGTTTGGTATCAAAACAAACGGTTTTGATACCTAAGAGTAGTTTGGTTACAAAACACGCAAGAATGCGCATTTTGGCCGAAACTACGACTCGTCACTGAGCCTAGATAATGTGGTAATCAGTAGGTATAGTCTCTAGGGACTATAACCATCGTGATTATGCTCACGTTATGAAGTTCAAACGAACTTCGCATTGACCATAAACTGGTCAACGCAGAAAGTCAAAAAAAGTTTGACTTTTAACGCTAAAAGAATAAAAAGAACGAAGGAACACTTACAAAGGGTCCCCGAAAGCTTTGATTTCTCAGGTATGAAGTGGGTATTACTTCAACTTAGAGAACTCTCAAGAATTCAAGTGCATTTTGATCAAGGCATTGGGGGGGTATTTATAGTTTTCGGAGAGCCGTTAAGATCGTTCCTCGAAAACCGTGCTTCAATCTCCACCCTACACCTCAAGACCCTGGTTTTACAAAACCATTTGAGCCCATAGTATTGCCCAAAACCATGTGCAAAGGTGGAATAGGCCAGATTCAATGTTTCTGCATTCTGCTGATCTGGGGACTGCTTACGGACCGTAAGGGTGATGGCTTACGGTCCGTAAGCCATCAACTTTGGCAAAATGACAGTTTTGGTCCTAGTTATGCAATAAAGCCATTTCCGACACGTTTAAGGCCCGTTAACCCCATTTCAAAGCTCTAAAATGAAGTTAAAGTATAGGGAACTTAAAATGTGCTCAAAAATATCTAGGATGTCGGTTCGTTTGGCCGTAAAATCGCGATGTTCGCTTAATTACGACGGAATGCGCATAAGCGCGAAAAACGATCCAAATTGCGCGACGAATGGATTTTTCTTATGCCAAACACTAAAATAAAATATTTTAGTGCTTACATAAATTTTTGGATGTCCGGATGTATTCAGAACGTAAGTTATGCGCGAATGAGCAAACTTGTGCACTTTTTGACGCTTTTAGTCCCTGAATGACCCAAAAGTTTATTTTAGCACACCGAACACCTCAAAGCCTATTTTTAAGATATGTAAAGGATATTTATGGTATGTTTAACTTATGGTCATGTTCCGGAATGTCTGTTTTAGTACGAATCGTCATACTTTCGCAATTTGTCGAATTTAGTCCCTGTAGGCGAATTAACTTGTTTTTGCCATACCAAAGCCTTCAAAACTTATTTCTAAGTTATGTAAAGGTTATTTAAGGTATGTTAAGTATATGTTGATGTTCCGGAGTATTTGTTGCGTTAAACTGGTTACGTTTACGCACCAGTTTGCGTATAACTCTCCAGAAAGTGATATAGAGTTTGAAAATGAACAAAAGTCAAAACATGAAAAATGTAAAACATAAACAAACAAACATTGGGATTAAATAACGTTGTTTTATTGATAACTGAACTGTTCACAATGATTACAAGCACATATGTCACACTTGAAGTGTCATCATCCATCTGTTTCGACTAACAACCTCATCATCTCTCGGTTAGTAAATTCGTTATTGTTTTGATCCTTGTCGACTATCTTTGGCTATGTGTAAACTGCTTAATAGGATTATTGAATGTTGGGACGTTGGTTATGATCTAAGGGTGTTGTTAGGAATTTTGGTCGAAAATGATTAACTGTATAAACGATGCTAGTTGTTAGGGATACATGATGATAGCACTTTTAACAAATTGATTATGGTCACCAATTGTTATGTAACTGTGATAATTATCAAAATACGGAACCGTATTGTTGCTATGAAGATGTATAAGAACTAGGATGTTCGATGTTAATAAAGAGTAATTGTTGAAAACGATTGTGTTGTTTGAATCGGTTGATTGAGGATCATGTTGTCACCATTTGATGATGATTAGGGTTCTAGAAATTTAAAGCTTGTAGTCGATTAAATCTTGTAATTGTTTGAAATTGATGAGATGATTATGTTGTTTGATCCGTTTGGAAGGTGAAACCATTGATGATTTGTGTTTACGATAAATTAGGGAATGGTTATAACTGATTGATCCATAAATTACGGCATTAAGTAACGATACTCGCACACTTGCATATGTCGCATACTTCGAATCGCACAGTGCAAGTCGCACAGTGGAGTAGCACCATTTTCTGATCGCACATTGGTTAAACACTTCGGGTCGCACACTCCTATTATGGTTGCACATGGGAACTATGTCGCACAAACTGAACCTAGTCGCACACTTCTTAGAGGATCGCACAGTCTATTGGGCCGGTTAATAATTGTGACACATACACATACATGTTTTATGTTTTGGGCCGAACAGAATTGGGGGACCAACTATCCAGTCGCACACTCTTGTGCAGTCGCACACTACCTTTAGGCCAAACATTGATGTTGGGCCGCACATTACCTATCGTACACTTGGGCTGGGCCTCAAACTATGTGGATTGCACACTTAGATGAAATAAAAGTGTTAAATGAGTACATGTAAACGACGTATTATGAGGCCCAGACACCTCCCATGTACTATTACTATGCATGTTATGGATTGTTGAATTTCATGAGCAACAGTTACAACTTGTGCGATGATACGTGTATGTTATTTGTGTTACCACTTGCATTAAGTGTTTAAGAAACTGACTGTTATTGGTACCCACGTTAGGGCTTGGTTGACCAGCTTGGGACGGGTAACTTAACATACCGAGCAATCAAAGGTGAGTTCACTACTTCTTGAGCATGCGTCCCGGTGGGTGGGACAAACAAACGGGTATTCCTGACAGGAATACGTCTTTTCTGGGTTAAACTGGGATGTTGGATAATACACTCACTCCTATCACCTTAAGTCCCATCTTCTACCGAACTAGTTACCTGAGAGGTAACGGGGTATTAGTTGATAGCGCTATTAGGCTTGGCAACCTCACACCGTACCTGAGAGGAAGGGCATGAACTAATGACCTTAAATCATGACAAATGCTTGATAGGGGCATTGGGGACGGGCAAACAAACTGACGCCATCTTGTGGTATCGAGTTATTATCAACATTGATTAAAACCGAACTAAACACTTGATAACTAACGTTTTTACAAAACTGTAAACTCGCCAGCGTTATGCTGATAAACTTGTTTGCATGCTCGGAGGTCGATAGATTCTTGGATATGGAACTTGCTGTCTGGAAATGCTGGAGTGGTCATGGGTCGAGTTACTTGGAAACGCGTGACAAGTCTATTGGTTTTCATACATTTGGATTTTGAAACATTTGAACAATGATTTACATTAGCTTCCGCTGAACGAGTTGGTTTTATGTTACATTTTGAAAATACAATATCTTAATAAATGGGAACTCTTACATAATATCTTATTATTGGTTCAATGTGATTAGTGGCTGGATCCTGGTACGTCACACGCCTCGCGGGATTTTCGCATGTGGTAATTTGGGGGTGTGACATTAAGGGTTTTTAACATTTCCATCTAGTTATAAGTCCTGAGAGCCAGCTCAAACATTCCGACAATACCATATGATTGATCAAGAGACGAAACATAATGCTCATCGGTGATAAAAAGGTTATTTTGGGGGACACGATGAGGGTTTCTATGTCGGGGAGTGTTGCGTCGTCGGAGAAGAAGATGACGGTGGATCTTGTGAAGTTCATCGGTTGTTCTATCTAGTGAAATCAACTAGTAAAATTTGTGTTAGTATGTTTAGAATTTGTGATGGTAACCGGAGGTGGGGTGGTGTTGTGGTGGTTTCACGTGCACAGAGGTAGAGGGTAGTGGTGTATGGTGATGGTAACCAAAGGTGTATCAAGTATGATGGTGGTGGTGGTGGGTGGTTGGAGGTGGTGGCCGGAGTAGATAGTGATGGTGGTGAGGAGGGTGGTGGTAAGTGGTGATGGTGGTGGGGTGGATAGTGATGGTGGTGAGGAGGGTGGTGGAAGCCGGAGGGTGAAAATGCCAAAATACCCTTTGACCTAACGATCAAACTAACTGAGACTTGACAAAAAGACTCAAAGTGCAGTGAATTTAAAAATACAGAAGCTCAGACATCTAAACATTTCTTGTGGGGACTCAAGCTGACTCCACCTAGAAACCCCAGGGACGCAGATTGCCCTTTACTATAATAATAATAATACTTTCACAAAAATTGTGAAAACTATCTCTAACGATTTCTCCTCCGACATCTTCAATACCCATCCCATGAATCCTGTGAACTGTTGTACGTTAGTTAACGAAATGTGGCCATGCACTTTTGTAAACCTGTGAAGTTTAGTTTACGTCTAGCGTCTTCCCTTTGTTGGAAAAAAAAAACCGCACTCTAAATTGCTAAAAATTCCCAAGAATAGTTGGTGACTCATGCGAAGTGGAGCCGAAAAGTATTAAGATCATATAACAGAATTTCAGAAAAATAATCATTTACCAAATGCCTGTGAGCAACTTCATGGTCCTATTCAAGTCGAGCTCTTCGTATAAGTGGTAGTAAGCTTTCAGCATGTTCAACTAAAAAAGGATCCCCACTCAAACTATAGAAACGACCAATGCATCTTTAAAGTCCGAATCTGATAAATAGTTGGGTGCAAAATCCATTTCTAGAAATAATTGAAAAGAATTAAAAAGTACTGAGAGAGTTATGGATAAAATAAAAAAGATCAGTGTATATCCATGCGTTTAAAATTAAAATAAGAGTTAATTGCTCGGATGGTCCCTGTGGTTTCACGTTTTTTCACGTTTAGTCCCCACATTTTGAAAATAGCATGTATGCTCCCTATGGTTTGTCATTTTGTTACTCGGATAGTCCCCCAACATTTACTCTGGGGACTATCCGAGTAACAAAATGACAAACCATAGGGAGCATACCTGCTATTTTAAAACTAACTGACATCTACTCAGGGACTATCCGAGTAACAAAATGACAAACCATAGGGAGCATACCTGCTATTTTCAAAAGGTGGGGACTAAACGTGAAAAAAGTTGAAACCACAGGGACCATCCGAGCAATTAACTCTTAAAATAATTAATTTGTTAAGTGGGCCTTTAATGTCTCTGTGGCCGGCTTTGTTTGCTATCGAAAGGAACAAATGCTGTTGGGTCAGCGACAGAATTTCAGAAGACGGAGAGTCGGTTTCGTTTTCGTGGGAGTGGTCTAGGACCCCGACCTCCCCGGCTGAAGTGGCGGATTTCGATGGCTGTTTGGCTTTGTTGGAGGACGTTTCTCTTTCTTCTGATATTGACAAGTGGAAGTGGTCGCCATCCGTCTCTGGGCTGTTCACGACGGCGTCCTTCAAGGAACTAACTCTGGATCCGGAGCTGTCTGTTTGCAGATTCTCGGCTAAAGGAACAAGGTGGGTCCCGTCAAAATGTAATTTATTTTTGTGGAGGGCGGTCATGAACAGAATCCCGACTAAAGACGCTTTGGTAAGAAGAAACATCTCGGTTGAGTCGGACTTGTGCGTTTTCTGTCTCGAAGAATTGGAATCTGTTGATCACCTTTTTACGGCTTGTGTAACGGCTCATCGGGTGTGGTGTCGGTTTAGCGAGTGGGTGAAAATCCCTCCAATTTTCGCCTTCTCCTTGAATGACCTTATTGATCTGCATAAAGGTATTAATGGGGACAAAAAGACAAAGGAGATTGTTCAAGGCCTGATTACGGTTACATGTTGGTGCCTTTGGAAAGCGAGGAACGCGAAGATGTTTTCGGATGGGAGCGGTAGTGGGACGAGATCTTTGGGGAGGTCAAGTCCCTTAGTTTTCTCTGGCTTAAAAGTAGGTCCTCGTTTAGTAATCTATGTTGGAGAGAGTGGTATAGTTTTCCTTTGTACATGATGTAATCGAGTTGGGGTGCGGTTCTGTTTTTGCAGCCCGCCTGTGTTAATAATATTTACCTTTCAAAAAAAATTAATTTGTTAAGTAGCCAAGGACTACTTTTTCCTCGTTAAACGCAATCACCAACACCTTTTTCCCTCGCATGCCTATTTCCTTGGCCGCGCCCCCTCACACTCTGTTGAATGCCCCTTTGGATGGGTCTGACATGGGATGTGGTGCTAAGCACCACCCCACTACACATAGTTTAACTATTTGTTATTATATTATATTATATTATACATTATTATATTATTATACATATGATTACAAAGTTATAATGAATAGTAACTCAAAAGTTTTAGGTATTTGTTTTTATTATTAGTAATATTTTATTTATTATTTATTTGATTTTTTTAATAAATATTATTAGTAATATTTTATTTATTATTTATTTGATTTTTTTGTAATAAATAGTAATTGATAATTCTTAGATATTTGTTATTTCTATTTTCTATTAATACATAGTATTTTTTTAGTATTCAATTTAATTTTCAGTAATAACTTACTTTTGTTAACCTTTAAAAAAATCTAAATCGGCATCTATGTTTATTTATATTTTTAACATTCCATGTTATTCGTCAGCCCATGGTGATGGTACGTTACCACGGGCATTGGATCGGTATCTATTCGGTATGCACTCGGTATAGAAATCAACATGCGTTTTACATTGAGCAGAAACATTAAAAACGAACACATGGGACCGATACCAATGTTGTTCAAACGGTGTCAGTCGGTTCAAATTGTCTCAACAATTTTTGAAACCGGAAACCATAAAAATGAATACAAATATCGAACCGATGTTGTTTGGTATGGTATGTTAGCGACATGATGTCAGTTATTAAAAGAAAAAAAACAATAAAAATAAATACCAACACCGAACCGATGTTGTGCGTTTGGTTCACTACGGTAATGGTAGGATATATGTTATCAAACAAGAACCCATAAAATTTGGTACATACTGGTACCGATGTTCGGTTCAGTACGGTATGATAGCGATACGATCTTCGTTACCGGAAGAAAAACAATACAAGTACCGATACAAATGTTGTGCAGTCAGTTTTGGTTATGTTTGTTACGATAACGGCACAATATACCATATTGACATTTGTTTTTATTGTTTTCGAACGATGTTAGGTTTTTCTTTCGATTACTATAGTAAAGATTGGTACTATAATGAATCGAAGATATACCGACCGAAATCCCGCCACGAAGTGCGTGAAAAATCACTAGTTATTTTGTTAAGACGTGTAATACTCGGTTTTTAACCTTAGTTACTGATGCGTGCGAAGTGTTACTTATTTTAGGTGTATATTTTAAGCCCTTTTTAACACTTATTTTAGCCAAGTTTTAAATTTATAAAACACGATATTTCACTAACACTAAACACACATATGGGCAAGTGCACCCATCGTTGAGTGTAGTATAGCGTTGGTAAGATACCGAGGTCGTCCAAGGACACAAGAGCTTTTAGTACCGGTTTATCCTCAACGTCTAACCAAAATAAAAGTTTAGAAAAATGTTTTAAACTAAGAAAATTAAAAACTAACTAAAATGCTGAAAATAAAAATAAAAGAAAAACAGATAGACAAGATGAATCACTTGGTTCCGACTCGTATCTAGTATAACCTTTGATTATTTCCGCACTTTTGCACATAATTAAGAGATTATCTTAGTTATTGTAGTAGGCCCCTCTTTCGAAGGTGACGTTACCCTCACCCCAGTAGTTTGAGTCAGCAGGGATACAATCCTAAAAGGGTGGATTATTGGAAGATAATGAATTAAGTTATTAATGCAGTATTGTGGTAGGCCCCGCTTTTGGCGGTGACGTTACCCTCGGCTAAGTAGTCTGAGTCAGCAGTGATACAGTCCTAAATAGCCGGGTTATAGTATTAATAGTAGTTAACTTATGAGGGGATCAAAGAGTTTGGACCCCCGCCATCCAATACCGTGAAGTATTGAAGGAGGTCCTACTAAATTTGACCCAGGTCCATTGCAGGACCTCTAAACGCTGAACAATGGCAAGACCTTTACCAAACCGTTCCCTTAACCCCCGACCAGGTAGCCAACATATCTCCATATAGACCGTGGAGATATGAATGGTGAAAATCCTTTATTTTATATAGACAGTAAAATAATGCCAAGACACCACGGACAAACGATAAGGAAAGATCACCTTCAACATAAGTAACTAGTTATTAAAGTCATTAATACAAAACCAAATAAAAAGTGCAAAAGATTAGAAATAAAAAGTATTATACTAGACACTTTGTCTTCACCAAGTGATGTAAGAGACTTAGGCAAACATGGCCTTGATTGTCAAGAACTCTTACGATCAATCTTGGATCCCGAGACGACTCACACACTCTACGATGGACAATGGATGATGGTGGTGGATGATAGTGTTGTGATGGTGGTGGGTGGTGGATGAAGTGTGAGAGAGGTGGTGTGCCAAGGGATGAGATGAAATGAATCCAAGCACTCCTATTTATAGGCTGAACAGAGAGCTGGGCACGGCCCCGTGTCCGTCTGACAATCTCTCTCCTCATTAATTGTAATTCGCAATTACAATAAATGCGCCTGCTGTACTTTCGACACGCCCCCGTGTCCGCTGAGCACGGCCCGTGGTGGGCAATAGAAGCTTCTATAGGTTTGTCTTTTCTGCTGCTTCTTGGGCACGGCCCCGTGCTGGCTGAGCACGGGGCGTGTTCAGTCTTCTGATTTCTCTACTTTGCTTTGGAAGGTGCCGTTGAGGGGTCGGGCAGTCCACTAATATTCCTTTTCTTGTATTTATGTTGGATTTAGCTGTCTTTTTGCTTCTTTTGCGTTTTTGAGCTCATTTAATCCTGAAAATACAAAAGGAAGACAAAAACACTCTTTTTCCAATATTAGTACTTAAAAAGGGTTAGTTTTATGCCTCATTTGATGTAATTTATATGTTGCATTTTACATACATCAAATACCCCCACACTTGAACTTTTGCTTGTCCTCAAGCAAAACTCTTTAATATGTGGCTTACACTCCCAAATGGAATAGGTAGAAGAGAAGGTTTTGGGCTTGTCGTAGAGTGTCGGGATTTCCAAGATATTTTTGGGTTTTATTTTTATTTATTTACACTCCTATTCGTAATGATTTATTTAGAACTTTTCATAAAAGAAATTACTTATTTGGGCATAACATGCCTTTTTAAAATTCTATTTATATACAAGTTCGCATACCTCACGGGGAAATCACTCACACTCGGCCGAAGGTGTATTTTTAGTGAATCACTCGAGAGCGGCATGGAACTTATTCCTACCATAGGCTTGCCAAGAAATCAATCCTCCTCCTTTTTAACTTTTATACCTTTGTAGATATCAAGAGGACTTTGTGGGTTAAGGGTTAGGCTAGGGTTAAAGGTAGGTGGTTGGGTTAGTGGTTAGTAGAAAAAGGGCTAAAAGCGTAACAAGTGTCGGTTTTCGTATTTTTGCCACTTTTTATTTTGATGAAGCTTTTATTCAAACTAAGTTATTTTTGATTAACTTGTTTGTTTATTTTCTTTTTGCTTCATCATTATCACACATTTTTTTTTTTTACGAAGAACCGAACTTGTTACTAAAATAAAGGGTTAAAAATGAAAAAGGTTTTGGTGGGTAAAAGGGTTTTTTTTTTTTTGTTTGGGTGATGAAACGAAAAGGTTTAGGCTCAAAGGGGCTAACTAGGGGGATTTTTGGGTAGGTGGTAAAAGAAAAAGAAAAATAATGGTGTAAAAATAAAAAGGGTTAGTCCTAATGTCTCCATCATTTACTTACTCGGGTTTAAGTTGATAAGGACCGGGAATGTATTGTCATGGCAAGTTCTAGAGTCGTAAGAACCAAGCGGCTATTCACACAAGAAACGAAAAATGAGCATTTAGTCAAATGATATGTAATTGTGTGCTCAATAAAGGCTCAAAACTCACTTTTGTGGGAATGGGTTTTTATGTGATCAAGTATATATAATCAAATTTTAAATAAGTTTGCTATGCCTTTTCATAATTTTCTTATGTTGGTTCTTTTTATCACTACGCTATCGGTTGTAAATTTGTAAAAATATAACCTTTTTGAGAACTTGAATTTTCCGAGTTAAACCAAGACAAGTAAAAAAAATGAAATTTTTGAAAGAAATTTGGGGTGATTAGCGGTTCCAATAGAGTTTTGTGTAAGGCTTGTATTTAGGACTTGCAAAATTCAAGGTTTTAGCATCCCCCCACACTTAAATTACACATTGTCCTCAATGTGTCCCAAAAATAAATTTTTAGGTTGATTAGATGTGTAAAATAGTGTTTAAAAAGCAAAAATTTGTGTTACTGGGCACTGAACACGGCCCCGTGTTGTCCGGGCACGGCCCCGTGTTCAAGTACCAGTAACAGAATTAAAACAAGAGAAACAGAAACCTGGACACGGGGGCGTGTTGGGTGAACACGGCCCGTGTCCAGTTACCTGAACTGGGCGTTTTCTGCAGGGTGCTCAGCACGGGGCCGTGTTGGTTGGGCACGGCCCGTGTTGAACCTTCTGAAATTGTCGGGTTGCCTTGTTCTTGTGCATGGGTTCATTTTTCTCGTTCCCCTTTTCATCCTTTACCACCATGAGTGTGTTTTATTCATTACAAACCATCCAAACCTTAAAACCATCATTTCATTTCATCATAGAGAGAACTTACATAGTCCTAAATTACGAAAAAAATTAAAACTTAACTAAATAGGTCAGCAGGTGTACGAGGTTATCATAAGAAGTTCTACTTATTTTAAGAAAATTTCGAGAATAGTTTCCCGATATAGTAGGACTTTTAGCCGAATGATTTCTTCCCTAAATGTTATTTAAAGCCATTCTTCGATTTCCCTAGGAAGGAAGAATGCGCCTTCATTTTCCTCCGCAGCTGGTGGTTGAGGGGGAACATTCACCGGGAATCCTTGCACCACTCTTCGCGGAGGTTCTTGGTGCATGGAGTACCATTCGGCTGGAATGACAACTTCGGGTACCATGTTCCACGCCCTTTGGGTTATTATAGGTACCAAAGGCGGGGAGGCGAGAAGGTTCAACCTCTGGTGCAAGAGGTTTACTTCATGGAGACAGCCCTCCAGCCCCACTGTAAGATGGTTGATACGGTCGACCAATGCTTCCTCCACTCCCGTCATTTCGTCAATAGCCTCTCTTAGAGCGTAAACATAGTTTACAAGAGAGTCTTCTGCTGTTGAAGATCTCCTTCCTTGTCGGTTACTTCTTGAAGATGATCCGCTTGTTCTGCTTGCCATTTTCTGCGAAGGGAACCGAAGAAAGCTAAATTTTTACAAAACAGATCCTCGGACACGACCCCGTGCTCACTGAGCACGGCCCCGTGTTCATTTGTCTGCAGGATTTTATGCTAGGGAGTCTTGGAGTTTTAAATTATTCTTATGATTTTTTAGCTAGTTTTTAGGCTTAGATAATTTAAAATAAAGTTATACAACTAACTTTAAACAAGAATCCTTAGCAAATAATCTTACAAACTTCACATAGAGGGTTGGAATCAAGAGATTTCCAAGCTTCCATGGAGGAAATTTTGAAAAATTTTTAAAGAGGAGGAAATGAGTAAAAGTGGAAGGGACAAGAGGGTCTTTGGGAACCTTCTTTTAGCACTTACCTAGGATGGTATGAGTGAAAATCCCAGGAATCTCTGTCTTTTGAAGTGGTAAAAAATGAGCAGGATTCAGGCTGCATTTAAAGAAAACGACAGTGCACTGGACACGGCCCCGTGTTGACTGGACACGACCCCGTGTGCAGAGGAATTCCTGACACATTTTGTCCGTATTCTGACCAAATCAGCAAAGAATCTCTTTGATGAGCACGGGGGCGTGTTGACCTGGACACGGCCCCGTGTCTGGAGGCTGTTTTATGGAGTTTTGCTTCTTCTAAGGATTTCGTCGAAATCGGGTGGTTCCTTACTGGTTGGAACAACCCCAAAGTGCCTAAGATACCTTAATTGTCCTAGACTAAGGTGAGAACGCAAGAGGTTGTCGGTGAGGGTAATTCCTATTTTCATTCTAGGTGGACAAGTCCAACCCTTTCCCGGGCTCTTGTTAAAGAAGGTGTATGCCGAATCGCTCAGGTCTATGTATGCACCGAACGAAGTCGA
The DNA here is from genome assembly GCA_030545235.1 of Helianthus tuberosus. Lineage (NCBI taxonomy): Eukaryota > Viridiplantae > Streptophyta > Magnoliopsida > Asterales > Asteraceae > Helianthus > Helianthus tuberosus. The sequence continues at coordinate 142,611,390 of CM060380.1, read as the reverse complement.
TGGAGAGTCCTTCACGGCACAATCGACACAGGGACGACTATCGTCCAAGTCTTTGCTAGGTACGAAGGTATTTTCGGGAGCAACGAGGTTGTCGGAATGCGGTTCCAACATTTCTTCATGGGTATCGTCTTGGGGTGGATCAATAAAATCCTTCCCAAGCTCTTCTAACCATTTCAGAATTAGCTCTTCTAGTTGAAATAACTCGTCAAGGAGCATTTCCCCTAGAATATCTGGCTGGGCGCATTCGAGGGAGAAATAGTGCTTATTTTTACTTTCGCCCCTCTTAAGGTTGTGAGAAGTTGGTGGGTCCATGTAGTGGGGCCTATAATTTAGGAAGTAGCATTTTACTTCTTCATGTTCGCCACCACATAATTGACACCACGTACCATAAGAGTGCCGAAAGTAAAAATAATTACTATCACTCATGTTTATGTCAGAAATTACCAACCGCCGGGATCTAACGGTTCTGTTTTCAGTAACTGAAACTTGGGCACGGGGGCGTGTTGGGTGGGCACGGCCCCGTGTTCAGCTTACTGTCTGATGTAAAACAGGATTGCCAGTTCCAATGATTGAGCACGGGGGCGTGTTCAGCGGGCACGGCCCGTGCAGAGCTCTGCAGAAGCTGAAAAACTAAGAAAATCCTAAAAAAAAATAAAAAGAAAAAGGAAAAATGATTAGGCCGTTGATTCCTAACTTTCTTAAAATCCTTGTGTCCCCGGCAACGGCGCCAAAAACTTGATGCGTGCGAAGTGTTACTTATTTTAGGTGTATATTTTAAGCCCTTTTTAACACTTATTTTAGCCAAGTTTTAAATTTATAAAACACGATATTTCACTAACACTAAACACACATATGGGCAAGTGCACCCATCGTTGAGTGTAGTATAGCGTTGGTAAGATACCGAGGTCGTCCAAGGACACAAGAGCTTTTAGTACCGGTTTATCCTCAACGTCTAACCAAAATAAAAGTTTAGAAAAATGTTTTAAACTAAGAAAATTAAAAACTAACTAAAATGCTGAAAATAAAAATAAAAGAAAAACAGATAGACAAGATGAATCACTTGGTTCCGACTCGTATCTAGTATAACCTTTGATTATTTCCGCACTTTTGCACATAATTAAGAGATTATCTTAGTTATTGTAGTAGGCCCCTCTTTCGAAGGTGACGTTACCCTCACCCCAGTAGTTTGAGTCAGCAGGGATACAATCCTAAAAGGGTGGATTATTGGAAGATAATGAATTAAGTTATTAATGCAGTATTGTGGTAGGCCCCGCTTTTGGCGGTGACGTTACCCTCGGCTAAGTAGTCTGAGTCAGCAGTGATACAGTCCTAAATAGCCGGGTTATAGTATTAATAGTAGTTAACTTATGAGGGGATCAAAGAGTTTGGACCCCCGCCATCCAATACCGTGAAGTATTGAAGGAGGTCCTACTAAATTTGACCCAGGTCCATTGCAGGACCTCTAAACGCTGAACAATGGCAAGACCTTTACCAAACCGTTCCCTTAACCCCCGACCAGGTAGCCAACATATCTCCATATAGACCGTGGAGATATGAATGGTGAAAATCCTTTATTTTATATAGACAGTAAAATAATGCCAAGACACCACGGACAAACGATAAGGAAAGATCACCTTCAACATAAGTAACTAGTTATTAAAGTCATTAATACAAAACCAAATAAAAAGTGCAAAAGATTAGAAATAAAAAGTATTATACTAGACACTTTGTCTTCACCAAGTGATGTAAGAGACTTAGGCAAACATGGCCTTGATTGTCAAGAACTCTTACGATCAATCTTGGATCCCGAGACGACTCACACACTCTACGATGGACAATGGATGATGGTGGTGGATGATGGTGTTGTGATGGTGGTGGGTGGTGGATGAAGTGTGAGAGAGGTGGTGTGCCAAGGGATGAGATGAAATGAATCCAAGCACTCCTATTTATAGGCTGAACAGAGAGCTGGGCACGGCCCCGTGTCCGTCTGACAATCTCTCTCCTCATTAATTGTAATTCGCAATTACAATAAATGCGCCTGCTGTACTTTCGACACGCCCCCGTGTCCGCTGAGCACGGCCCGTGGTGGGCAATAGAAGCTTCTATAGGTTTGTGTTTTCTGCTGCTTCTTGGGCACGGCCCCGTGCTGGCTTAGCACGGGGCGTGTTCAGTCTTCTGATTTCTCTACTTTGCTTTGGAAGGTGCCGTTGAGGGGTCGGGCAGTCCACTAATATTCCTTTTCTTGTATTTATGTTGGATTTAGCTGTCTTTTTGCTTCTTTTGCGTTTTTGAGCTCATTTAATCCTGAAAATACAAAAGGAAGACAAAAACACCCTTTTTCCAATATTAGTACTTAAAAAGGGTTAGTTTTATGCCTCATTTGATGTAATTTATATGTTGCATTTTACATACATCAGTTACTAACAAATAACTAAGCTTGTAGATTTAAGTAATCAAATTTGAATTTCTCGCTAATCCCTTCCCCGTCTTTCCAGACAGCAGTGCCTTCGTAAAGTGGCAGATGGTCATTTCACAGCTGCGGTCAAGGTGTTGTCCTTTTCTGGCGTTGCCCCCCTTGGGCCCTCCAGTTTGGAGGCCCTCGCGGAGAAACACCCGGTTACGCCCCCTCCGGTTGTGCCGGCAGACACAATCCCTCAGGCACCCTTAACTGTTGATGCAGAGTGCGTTTTGGGGTGCATTAAGTCTTTCCCCAAAGGAACTTCGTGCGGGAGAGATGGGCTCAGGGCGCAACACTTACTGGATAGCTTTTGTGGAGAGGGGTCCTCAACTTCCTCGGGTTTAGTTTTAGCCATCACCGGGGTAGTCAATGTCTTCTTGGGGGGGGGGGGGGTTATGCCCCATGTCTCTTGCTGAGTTCGTTGCCTCCGCTCCTCTGACCCCCTTGCTGAAACCTGATGGGGGGATCCGTCCTATTGCGGTCGGGGCCATTTGGCGTAGGTTGGTCTCTAAGATAGCGATGAAAAAGGTAGGGAAAGAGATGGTTAGGTACCTGGGGGATCATCAATTCGGGGTTGGGACACCAGATGGGGCTGAAGCTATCCTCCATAGCGCGAACAGGTTCCTTAACGCCTTTCACGATGATGGGGCCTTCGCCATGCTTACCGTTGACTTCTCCAATGCTTTCAACCTAGTGGATCGCACAGCTCTTCTGCGAGAGGTTGGGATTCGATGCCCATCTATATTTCCGTGGGTACATTTTCTTTATGGGCAAACCGCTAGGCTTTATGTGGGTAATGACTGTATTGGGTCGTCCACGGGGGTCCAGCAGGGGGATCCTTTGGGGCCTCTATTGTTCGCCCTTGTCTTGCACCCCCTCACACAACGTATACGAGACAGTTGCACCCTCCCCTTCCACGCGTGGTATTTGGATGATGGTACTATTATGGGAAAAACATCTGAGGTAGCAAAGGCTCTGGCTATCATTCAATCTGAGGGGCCACCTTTGGGGCTCCGGCTTAATATAAAAAAAAACAGAGGTATATTGGCCGTCTTGCAATGGAGAAAAATTGGAGGCTAGTTTATTCCTGAAGGAGATTGGAAGACCAACGGGGGGCGTGAGACTCCTTGGGGGAGCTGTGAGCCGGGACCCCAGTTTCATTAGTGCTTTGGCTGCGCGGCGAGCTTCCCGGGCAGTGGACCTTATGAGTAGCCTTTCGCAACTCCGAGACCCGCAAAGTGAGCTTCTCCTGCTGCGCTCTTGCATGGGTGTCGCCAAGCTCCTTTTTGGTCTGCTAACTTGTCAACCTGTGTTTGTAAAGGAGGCGGTATCCTTATTCGATAAAGGGCTACGGGGGGCTATAGAGGACCTTGTGGTGTGTGGGGGTCCGTTTTTTGGGGATTTTCAGTGGCGGGTTGCTTCTCTGCCCTGTAAGATGGGGGGGCTGGGGCTTCTATCGGCCATGGATGTCTCCATTTACGGTTTTGTTGCCTCGCGAGCTCAATCGTGGGGGCTGCAAGATCACATCTTGCGCGAGAGTGGGGTTGTCGGAATGGATGGGGATTATGACATGGCTCTGGGGGAGTTGCATAGACACCTCCCGGATTTGGATATTTGCGGTTTCTCTAACAGGGACACCGCCCCACCGAAGACCCAGAAGACTTTGGCAAGTGTTCTGTTTTGTCGTATCGCTCAGAATATTGGATCAGATTTCTGTACGACCCCTCGTCAGAACGCCGTCCTAGAATGCTTGCGGGGCCCCCACGCCCAAGATTTTCTATCGGTCATCCCCATCGAGGGCTTAGGCCAAAAGATGTCAGCCGTTGAATATCGTGTTATCTTAAAATATCGGCTCATGATTCCTATGTTCCCTGATGATGAGCAATGCCCGATTTGCCGGAAAGCTTGCTTAGACCAATTTGGGGAGCATGCTCTGCACTGTAAAGAACTGCCAGGTTTTAAGTATAGGCACGACTGGGTGCGGGATGTCTTGGGGGACATCCTCAAACGGGCGGGGATCTCGGTGAAAAAAGAAGCCCCCGTAAACTTTTTGACAGATCCGAGGGAAGGAAGATCCACATTGCGCCCCGCGGACGTTTTAGTTTTCGGGTGGGATGCAGGTAAACACGCTTGTGTTGATCTTACCGGGGTTTCCCCCCTTGTAGGCTTTCGCGATACAGGTTTTGTCTCTGGTCAGGCGATTGCAAGGGCGGCAGCAAAGAAAATGGACAAACATGCCAAAGCCTGCGAGGATAATCAACATTTCTTTATCCCTTTTGCCTTTGATACCTTTGGCTCGCTAGCCCCAGAAGCCATCAGATTTCTTGAACGGGTCCAACGGGTTGTTCACAGCAACATTTCGTCTCCTAGAGATCGGGGTTTCGTTTTTACTAGGTTAGGTTTCGCTATTCAAAAGGGGGTAGCGGCGCAGCTTGTTGCCCGCTTACCGGCTATCTTGGTGTAATTTGTTTGACCTTGATATATTTATTAAAACAAAACGCTATTAGTAAAAAAAAAAAAAAGAGAGGATTCAAAATACAAATTATCGGAAAAAGAAATTTTAAATTGGCAAGATATATGTGGAATGATTTGACGTCTATAAAAACATGTGGCCACTCACCAATTTGGATGAATACTATGAATCCAACCTATTTTCTGAACTATTTTTGGCCTTTAAATAAAGTCTGAGTTGTCTCAATCTTTAATCTTCTCCTTTGTTTCTTCTTGTTTACCAAGTCTTACTTCGACTCTTTTGATTTGCTGAAATTAATATTTTTAGCATAAAGTCTGAGTTGATTCGTTTTTACACCCTACACATGATGCATTACAATCAGCCACTAGCTAGATAAACACAAGAGTTAACGGCTTTTTAGTCAATAGTAATTCGGTTCCTTATAACCTATTATATGTAGGAATCCGTGCACATAAAATAAATATAAACCTTTTTATTAACTTGAATTACAACTGAAATAACGAAAGCAGACCATTTACAATACAGTTACAACTGAAATAAATAGAAAAACAAGAACAAAATTACAAACAGAAATGAAGTTCTTGGCCGAGGATCGTGTTAGATACGGGTCCCTTAAAACAAATTTCGAGTCTCCTAAGAGAACTCGTTTGTTTCCAGGATACAACAGCCTAAACAGTTGTACTGCCGGACTTGACGAAAACCCGAACGTGTACCTTGCTACAAGAAAGAAAAGAAGAAGATTTTGTGTAAAGGAAGTTGCAAAAGTTGTTGTGTTGTTTGGTGTGTTTTCTACAGCAGGGGTGGCCTCCTATTTATACTGCAGGTCTCGGGGTGAAACAGGAAAACCAATTAAATGGGTGAATTAAATTTCATTAAAGTTTTCAATGCATTTTAATTCGTCAATTAATTCTCAGTCAAAACCGTTGACTTGTCTGTTACAAATGCTGAAATGAAACTGCTCTGTAATTAATGTCTGGAGGCTTCTGTGTGCAAGCGCGAGACATACTGGTGCGCGATCGCCATTTTGGCTCACTTTCATGTGCCCCAAGTCTGCACCTCTCATGCGTGCGTGCGCCAGCTTGGCTCACTTTCGTACGTGCTCAGGTATGCACACTAATGCGCACGTGCGTCATTTTAGCTCACTTTCATGCGCTTGCAAGTATGCACACTCAGGCGCACATGCGCCACGTCACTAGTGAACCTATACGATCACGCCACACAGTCGCGCCGTATTGGCTCACTTTGGTGCGCCGCTCCCACGCGCCAGTGCGCAGGCCATGCTCCATGCGCGGACACTCTCGTCTGCCACGTCATGCGCCATGTACACGTGCGCCTGTATGCCACGTCACCAGCTACCCAGTCCTTGCAGCCCCTGTGCTTCACCACGCGCACGCGGTCAAAAATACAAAGTCGGATCTCAAGCGGCTCGCGGCGTGGCGAGCGTACAAAGTGCGCGATCAAAGCGCCACGTTGCACCCATCACCCACGCCACGCGTGCATGCGTGTGCGAGTTAGGGTTCGCGAGTACACTAGTGTGTGCTTCCATGAAACAATTAGGATGGAATGTTCCCACTTAAATACCCCTTTAAGTTTCATCTCTTCTCCTATGTGGGACAAGGTGACACTTTCCCAATTTTTCAGCATTCAATATTTCAAACACCAAACTTTTAGTATCGAGATCTCATTCATCTTAGCTCCGTTTTGGATGCGGTTTAGTTCGTTGTGAAGCTCTTCCAACATAGAACACAAACCCACAAATAAATATATAAAAAACCTCAGTTTCTTATATTTATTTCTGGTCCAAAAATAGGAAAAATGCATTTCCTATATTTGTGAAAATTACTATTTTCACAAATTCCCAACATTATACAATACATGGAATAATCATTAAAAAGCCACTTAACAATGAATGATCTAAAATGCTTCAATCCATCCGTCACAATTACGGGAATAGATCATGTATAAAACAAGCTTAGCGTGCAAAGTGTAGTATACAACTTCAGGTGGTACATGAACGCCAGAAAAATTACCTTTATAAGATATATGGGATTAATTCAACTGGTAAAATCTACAAAACGCCAAAAAAATGTAAAGTTTGATTTATTAACGGTATATAATGAATTTGGTAACACCATGGACGCCAAGATGTTATATTTTGTAATTAATTTTATTGAATTTGGGAACGCTATAAACGGCAAACTGTTATCTATGTGACACAAAAAACGATTAATTGAACGAGACAGATCTAAAAAAGACCAGTAAAGTGCCAGATAGTTATTGAATCTAACTAAACGCCAAACAAATCTTAGATGCCAAAATTGAAGCAGTATTGTGACACACGAAAATGGAAAAGGGGAAGATAAAAAGACAAAAAAGCTCATCCGCCCTGATAATATCGCGCGCCACATGTTCGACCAGGATCCGTTCTCACACTTTAGGACGTTCTCTCCTGATCCCGTTTCTATATGCACACGCACACACACATGTTAAATTACACCGTTTTAGCAAAATTTCATTCTCTTTAATTTGAGTGAGCTATTGCTATAGTTTTCTTAATTTTTTTTTATTTTACAAGCTATAAAGTTACGTGATTATGTTCCCGTACGTAATTACCTATCATATGTGCAAGCACTAACAAATGCTCAATGTGACCCTACATCTATAATCACATATCATACGTAATAAATGCAATGTCACATAATTATATATCAGTACGTAATTACATTATTATAATGTTTTTTGACTGTATATAACTTTTTTTACTAAAGTTATGTTTATTACGTGATTATACATTTAATATAATGAGAACTTAATTGTTTTTATGCTATTACATGATTGGATTTGTAATATAAGTTGTTACGCGATTATAGATGTAGTGTTACACTGAACATTTATTACCGCTTGCACACATGGTACGTGATCGTTACATGAAGCATTTGTTACAGCTTTTGCACACATGGTACGCGATTTAGGTATTTATTGATCATTTGGTACCTGATTATAGATAATGTAGTGTTACATTGAGAATTTGTTACTGCTTGAACATATGGTATGTGATTTAGGTATTCATTAATTATGTTCCGGTACGTAATTACATACTGTAACATAATCATGTAACGTTACAAAATGACGTAACTTTATAACTTGTAAATAAAAAAAATTTAAACATCAAGACTATAGCAATAGCCTACTCAAATCAAAGAGAATGAAATACTCGTTAATACGGTGTAATGTTTTTAAAAAAAATATTACCGTATGAAAAAGTTATAGTCGTTTGAAAATCATGGGGGAAGTGAGTTTATGAGTTAACAATATTGGATTTTCCTATTTTGCCGTTTTGTCCACTGATTTCCCTTTTCTAAGTTTCGTGAATTTCAAATTTGGGGATTACTTAATTTCAACCATTGATCTTGCAAATTGACGACCCAGATTGTCTCCTACATTTTGTACGCTAAGTTTGTCTAGTACAATAATATCCCCCTAATTATTACTAATGAATATTAATTCAAAAGGCTTTTCTGTATAATTTGTAAGATACGACTTCTCGTACCACCAGTATTGCTTGTTTTACACATGAGAAGCTCACAAATTTGTTTTTTGTTACTCTGGTAGATATTTCTCAAGAGGCTACCTATCCTTGCACTATTCTCATTTAAGTATGCTTAACTGTGAAAATCTTCTCTCATTCGTTAACATGAAGCCCAAACCGCATTGTGATATTAGAAGCTCATGCCTTTTAAACCAAAATTTTCTTTTGTCCACAGCCAATGTAAGATTTACTTAGAGCATTACGATATATATATATATATATATATATATATATATATATATCAAATGAGAACTTATATATTTCGTGAGAACCACAAGAACTCGATCAAAAATCAATCAAAACTATAATAAAAATAATTACACAACCATTATTATTAAAATACCATAGAAACAATTAATTTACACTTTTAAATTTATATGTATAGGTAAATTAAAAATATACCATGTGTAAGTTACAAAGTTTATAATTTACACATGTGTATTTTTTTTTACTATTTACACATATGTAAAAATTTGTTATGCCTAATTTAGAAAGGAATGAAAAATAATTGAAGAGTAATTTTTTTAATGTCATATTCTAATAATAATTATAACTAGTTAAATTCCCCCGCACGTTGCGACGGGTATCATTCGGTATGGGTTCGATTCATTGCGACATAGATACGGTATCGCCACTCGGTATATCAATCGAAAGATAAAACCCAAAAAATAAAGTCATGATATGACCAAAATAATATCAATATGAATTATACATATTAATAGGAACCGGTGATGAACAGTAGTTCAAGAATTTTTTTAATATTGTAGTCTTTTAAGTTTCCATTATTTTATTACTTTAATTTATTATTTTATTGTTTCCTTATTTTATTGTTTTAAGTTTTCTCATATAATATTTAAGATAATGTCTTAGCAATATTAATGCCCTGTGATCTCGACTGTATAACATCGGTATAAAACAGGTAGCTTTGATAACATGTACGTTTGTACTTTGATTACATGTACGTTACGACTCACAACTCAGTTACAATACTTTGTTTATCGAGAAGTAGACAACACGTCGCAACGGTATACTCGAAGTATTATAAATTATAATATCTTAAAAGTTATGATATAAAAACAATATATGCTTAAAATAAACTAATATATAGTTAAAAAGATTAAAACCTAAAAAAGTTATAATATAAGAATAATAAATAAATAATATTTTACTATGCATCGTTAGTTTGTTTTAATATGTATAATAGTCGTATATAAAAAGGTTGATCTTATTTAGTTATTTCGAAATTACTCACATATATTACCATGTTTATTATATTATTCATTTTTTAATCACCTTCTTAAATAAATAAACACAAATAATGTAAGAACTAGGTTTAGTTTTTATTAAAAATATTATACAATATATAATAATGAGACTCTCGTTATTTGTGGGAAATTCTTATAGTATAATACCGGTTACATAAACTAAATAAACAAATGTAATATACAATTTAATTATACCAATCTTTATTCAAGCCAACGTCTTTGGAAGAAGTTTAACCTCACCATCTTGTACAACCCACCGCTGCAAGAATGAACAAATTGTCGATGACGTTTTGGCTGTGGCACGTGTTCAACATGCTTCCCTTAAAACAGATTATGCGCCTCCTCTCAGACGGTTCTATCTCCCATGGTACAACAACCGGAACAGTATGTGTACTGCCGGAGATAGCTCTCGCACCCGAGATAACATCGGGTATGATGGTGTTCATAACATAGGAAATATTTAGAAGTGTAAAAAGATAATTTAGAGAATACATTTCTCTAAATTTTTATCAAACAAAGACAACCTTCATGTGTGTATAATATTTCTATTCAATCTGTCGTAGAATGAACCATATTCCTTTACTTATACACAATGTAGTCAACATGTAACTAAAACCCATTTAATCTTGTAGTTAAAACAATATTAAACATGATAATTAATCTTGTAACTACAAGACAATAAAACGGTTTTAATCGTATTGAATTGGAGTTGAAGTGGTCAACGTAACTGTCATATCAATTCATGACGATCTCATAACTGACAGAGACTAGGTTGACTGATCGTGACCAGCGCGCAAGCGAGCTGCACACTATACAGTCAGATCCACGCCTATGCGAGCTGCGGCCCGCTCGTATGCTAGACGCGCACACAGCACTAGAACCTGCGCTATGCCCGCGACATGGAGACCAGTGCGCCTAGTTACTACTACAAACCTGCGCCGTTTGAATTGGTGGCGTCTGCGCGCCACGCTTCAAGGCTCCCACGCCATGCCATATGGAGTCACGCGCCACACATATGCCACTACGCATACCAGGACGCCACCTGGTCATGCGCCATCCATACTCGCGCGCCACAAGGATGCCACTATGCATACCAGGAAGCCATCTGATCATTCGCCATCCAAACTCGTGCGCCACTTGCATTCTTCGCCATAGCCAACGGCGTGCGCCATGCGCCTAAGGAGCTCGTGCCGCATCGACATGTGCCATGCTATGGCATCCGCCTACGCCACCCAAGGGTGTGCGATAATCGGACCCGCCATATATCTGACCACGCGCTCATGTGCAAAAATACAAAGGTGGTGTGTGAAGTTCAAAGTGCACCACATTGGGCCTATAACCCATGTCTCGCGCGTATATGTGCGGGTGCTATGCACCCTTTGGGTCCCCACTAGTCTTTGCCTTTAATGAAACAATTTACAAGGAGTGCTCTTCCTTATATACCACTTTAAGTTTTGCCATCCCACCTATGTGGGACAAGGTGACAAATCTCAATCATTTTTCTCATCTTAGTTTGTTCTAAACATACAACTTCAAGCTTCGATATCTCATTCATCTTAGCTCCATTTTGGACATAGTTTGAAAACAAACCCATAAATAATTATTTATACAACACATATTTAAATATTGATGTCCAAAATATTTAGTGAAAACCCATTTTCACTAAAATTTCTAACAATCCCCCACATGAATGGAGATCGATTAAATCACACAAAATTACCCGATGAAACCTCGACAGTCAAGTATTGCAGGATAGGTAGGTTTGCCTTTGAACCTTCCTTTGTGAAGCATACTTAGCCTACTAGGGTTTTGTAGATGTGATTTCCTTGAACAACCCCCCATTAGTGTAAACGGCAATATACATTCACACAATACTTTCCCTAGCCGGGCCATCCCCTCATTATCGTGTCCTATTATGGTCCTGGAACACTAGCCTGGTTCTGCGAGAGCTCTAGGATTGCACACCCCACAATGCCATTCGAAGGGACCCTACTTCTCTCTTACATAGGTGATTCCTTTGAATCATTAAAAGCATTATGGCTTACTATGATTGTCACAAATCAATTAACCATATATTATGCTTAGCCTCACAACAATGTCACTCAATATTATAGGAATGGACTAGGACGTATTTAAACACCCTTTTATAGTTTTAGGGGGATATATGAACATATACACTAGCTTATATGTAAACATATATATTAGCTAGGCCCCCACAGTGACTACCCTTCGGTTCATGATTAAGTTATCCTATTGAACCTAGATCTTGGGATCTCCAGTCAGCTAGGTTAGGTTTCCCTCTGTCACACCCCGATTTCCATGTATTACCGGTGGGCCCGGTGGGGAGTATCATGACGTCGTTGATATCATCATAGTCAAACAACACAATTTAAATGCACAGCGGAAGCAAAAGATGAATCACATTACAAACCGAATAAAAAGTAATATCAAAGTATTACAAACGGACTGTAAAGGATCCACAGGCGGATCAAAAGATAAAAAGATCATAGTTCAACAGACTTTAACATCTAGAGCTTGCAAGACTTGATTAATGATGCCAGGAGTAGCCAGCCTATTTCGTCTAGTACCTGCACTTAGCCTTTTTGGAAAATACGTCAGTTTACACTGGTAAATACAATTAACCGACTCATTTTGAAAACATTTAAGAAAATTGATTTGAATGCACAAGGCACAAAATATCTTTTATAACTTGGGACAATTATAAAAAAATAATCTTGTATACAGTTTTACTTATTTGTCGTCCGTCAGGGCCGGTTAGAAGAGCCGAACATGATTAACTGACACGCCACAGGTATAATGCCCACAAGGTTGATTCCTTTAAGTGGATTACCATTTTTTACATAATGCAACTGTCAGGTGTATGCCTACACCCCGTGCTTAGGTCGTGGCCATTTCTTTGAATGATGCCAAGGATATCCAGGACATGGTCATTAACCCCCCAAAAGCCATATACCAAACAAAACAGATTAAAACAGGTTATGCAATATATATTAATCACAATCCGATTTAAAAAAATTACATACCCGACCAAGCGGTATTATTATAATACCGTATCCCAAGCCCGTATAATGGAAAATAAGTTAAAAGTATTTACCTGAGCAAGTATAATTCACAAACAGCGAGTGCAAGTAGCTTTTACCGGGCTCCTAATCTGGAACGAAGGTTTTAATAACCTATTAGATACCTAACGGGTCTTTAATTAAGCCTAGACTTAGACCGGTTGGTTTTAAAAGAAGATACGGTTCAAACTCCCGATTAAGCGAAGACCGGAATAGAATGTGGTTTAGACCCGACAAGTTTGTATACTTGTATAATATGGGTGAACTAAACACATTCTGGATTTTGAGATAAAAATGATAAGGATTGACACGTTTCGGCTAATTTATGCAAACTAGTTACATAAACCGCACCGAACGCGAATAATGCGTACCGGGTAACCAAATGATTCATGTACAGGTCTCCTAAGTTAATATGCCTTAAATATGTTGTGATATCAGTAGGACACCTTCCATTATGCCCAAAATGGATTTAAACTCAAATTATGTCCCGTAGGGGTATTTTGGTCATTTTAAAGGTTATAAAAGAGTTTAAAAATATAAATCTGAGTTTCAGGTCTGATATAATCAGTAAAAATACTTATTTTTATAAGTCATAACAGTAGGGTATGGTATATATGTGAAATTTACCTTTTATAACTAAACTATGCACCGTAGGGGCATTTCGGTAATTTCACATAAGCTTAAAAGGTCAAAACAGGGAATCTGAGTTAAAAAATTTTCTTTACTATTAAAATATAAAAATTTACTAAGAATATCAGTAGGTGTCAAGTCTTATATATTTAAAATAGTTCTAATACATACTATGCGTTTAAAATGCGTAAAAAGGCGGTTTTAAGCGATTCCCGGGTTTTATAAGAAAAGCTGATGTTTTTATTATTCCAGAAGGCTAAAAATACTTTATTTATTATATAAGATCAGTAGCAAAAGGTTTGGTATCAAAATATTATGTAAAACTCATTTTATAGGCCAAAAGGGCAAAACCGACAATTACCGAATCAAAGCTATAACCCTATGTTATGCTCAGCCTAAAAATGAATAAAAATCTTCAAAAATCCCAAAATATTATTTTACATCAGTAGGTAAAAAGTTTGGTATCAAAAATTGGGTTTAGATGGGCTCTATGCTAATTACGCCGTTTAATTAATAAAAAACTTTCTAATTACGCTATTGAGCATAACTCTTAATCTAGACCTCTAACTGATGTGAAAATTTTGGGGCATGTTTATAAATCAGTAATAAAGATTATTGTCCTCTCACATTTTCAAAATTCTTGTTTTAAGGTCAAATGGGCATTATGGTCAACATTTAGGCATATAACGGAAACATGCATATGAATCAGATAACTATTGAACCAAGTTGTATAATCACAGAGGGTTATACTAACATGTAACCTGGTCCTATTAAAACTGTAAGGCATTTCTAAAACATGCTACATTGGGTCAGAACTGAAAGTCAAAGCAAAAGTCAACTTTTGCGACTTTCGGTTTCGAACCGAGCTAAAACTGAAAATTGCCGGGTTGAACATGCTTAGACATGTTCTTACATTAATTACCAAGTTACATGAATGATAAAACAGGTTGTATGTCTTCTACATTGTTAATTATGTGTTCATTTGAAAATTTGCTTTCTGTTGACTTTTTAAAATCAGGTTTGACCCGACAATTGACCTAGTTATAGTGGGAATCAGAGGGTGCCCTTTTAAGGGTTTATTACCCACATAATTACCAACTCAGAGCAATTTTTAATTCGAGAATTGACTGGACAATTAGTGACTAATCACTAAGTCAAACTTTAATTACGACGGGTTTGACTTTTGGTCATTAAACTAACTAAAACTGAATTAGAAAGGTTAAGGATACTTACAAAGGTCCTAAGCATGATTATGGATCCTAAGGAAACTTTTTGAAGACCAGAGAAGCTCCAGAGAAGTGCCTTGAATGATCTTCAGATGTGCAAGTTCAAATGTTGCAAATTCAAGTTCTTATATAGTGAACTACATGTAACAAGATCATCACACCTAAGTCTATAATTGTTTCCTGATGTTCCCATGTGTCCCTATGCATGTAAAACCACTGGCCCAACTCCTGTATTTCGAAAACCATGCAAGTAAGGCGGTGTAATAGGCTGAACAGGCATCTGTCCATTTTCTGCTGCCAGCGACCGCCTTACGGACCGTAAGCAATACTCTTTGCAGTCCGTATGAACCTCTTACGGACCGTAAGTCCAAAATTATACGGTCCGCAACCGACCTTGATCTGAAATACCCAGTTACAGTGCTTGCGGACCGTAAGGCTAAACCCATACGGTCCGTAACCGATAACCAAAAGACAAAAATTTGAGAATCTCTAGTATTTGGCCATGCAACATTGATATTACGGATTTAGGTCTTTTAATATCAGTATGGGACCACTTGATCAGATCTAAAATGTTATGACAACCTTGCCATGCATTAGAATTGTCTTGGATTCTTTAAAAATCATGAATGAAAGTTTGTCGTATACATTATCATAGGATCCCATCTTTGCAAATTTGAATTATACATTATCAGAAATAACCGGATTTGAGTATATATTAGATGTTTATAAAACAGATTAAGGTTTGGGATTTACTATTAGGTCGTTCAGAGGTATTAATTAACATGTCGACACTTTTAAATCCTACCATACATCTTTTAACTTGATCCGCGTTTATAACACGTTTACCTTCCATGACACGTGTCTTTATTTTATTGGGCATGATTTCACGAGGTGTTACATCCTCACCCCCTTAAAATAAATCTCGACCTCGAGACTTACTGAAATAAATGAGGGTACTTTTCTTTCATTGTGGACTCTACCTCCCACGTGTACTCGGGACCTCTACGGGCATCCCATTTAACCTTTACAATCGGTACCTGCTTCCTTCGAAGCTTCTTAACCTGCCGATCCTCGATCGACAAAGGCTTTTCAACAAACTTCAGGCTCTCATCTATGTGCACATCCGTATGTGGTATGACTAGTGATTCATCAGCTAGACATTTCTTCAGATTGCAGATGTGGAATACATTATGAATACCACTGAGCTCTTCAGGCAAATTTAACTTATAAGCCACTGTTCCGACACATTCGATAATCTTAAATGGTCCTATGTATCTCGGGCTTAACTTGCCTTTCTTACCAAATCACATTACCCCTTTCCAGGGAGATACCTTAAGTAACACTTTGTCGCCTACCTCGAATTTTAGAGGTTTACGTCTTTTATCTGCGTAGCTTTTCTGCTTATCCCTGGCAGCCTTGAGACGATCTCGTATTTGAACAATCTTATCTGTTGTCTCCTGGACTATATCAGGTCCTGTTAGTTGGACATCTCCAACTTCTGCCCAACAAACGGGCGTTCTGCACTTTCTTCCATACAAAGCTTCAAAAGGTGCAGCTTGAATACTGGTATGATAGCTATTGTTGTATGAGAATTCAATCAATGGAAGATGATCATCCCAACTTCCTCCTAAGTCAATAACACAAGCTCGTAGCATATCTTCGAGTGTCTGAATAGTACGTTCACTTTAACCATCTGTCTGAGGATGATATGCAGTGCTGAAATTTAATCGAGTGCCTAGGGATTGCTGAAAGCTTTTCCAGAAATGCGATGTATACCTCGTATCCCTATCAGAGATGATAGACACTGGCACTCCGTGGAGAGATACAATCTCGTCCACGTACAGCTGGGCTAACTTATCTGAGCTGTGTGTTTCCTTAATAGGTAAGAAGTGGGCTGACTTAGTCAGTCTATCAACTATAACCCAAATAGTATCATTTCCTCGTTTAGTCCTTGACAACTTGGTAATAAAATCCATGGTCACAATTTGTCACTTCCAGGTGGGGAGTTCAGGCTGTTGTAGCAAACCTGACGGCTTCTGGTGTTCTGCTTTAACTTGCGCGCATGTCAAACATTTGGCTACATAAGTAGCTATAGACTTCTTCAAGCCTATCCACCAAAAATTTGCCTTCAAATCCTGGTACATCTTGTCACTTCCAGGATGAACAGAATACTTAGAACTGTGGGCTTCTTGGAGGATAACATCCCGAAGTCCTCCATAGATTGGAGCCCATATTCGTCCATTTAATCTTAGGATTCCATTCTTGCCATAAGATAACTGCTCAGCAGTTACTCCCAACCTTTCATTAGGATAGTTAGCTTCTAATACAGCTTCCTTCTGAGCGGCTAACAATCTTTCATTCAAACTATTTTTCAATTCAATGCTCTTGGCATTGATTCTAATGGGCTTAACCCTTTCCTTTCTGCTTAAAGCATCGGCGACCACATTCGCCTTACCTGGATGGTATCGGATTTCACAATCATAGTCATTCACTGTCTCCATCCATCGTCATTGCCTCATGTTCAGATCCTTCTGATTGAACAAGTGTTGAAGGCTCTTGTGATCCGAATAGATCACACACTTGGTACCATACAAATAATGCCTCTAAAGTTTCAGTGCAAACACAACGGCACCCAACTCCAAATCATGGGTGGTGTAGTTCTTCTCGTGCACTTTCAATTGTCGGGAAGCGTATGCAATAACTTTACCTTTCTGCAATAGCACACATCCCATACCAGTGTGTGATGCGTCGCAGTATACTACAAATTCCTCTATTCCATCAGGAAATGTTAACACATGTGCATTGCTCAACTTCTGCTTAAGAATGTCAAAGGATTCTTGCTGCTTAGGACCCCAATCAAACTTGATATTCTTACGGGTTAGTGAAGTTAGGGGTGCTGCAATCCTTGAGAAATTCTCAATAAAACGTCTGTAGTATCCTTCTAAACCCAAGAAACTACGAATCTCTGCGGGTGTCCTCGGCTCTTGCCAGTTCATGACAACTTCAACCTTAGCGGGATCCACCTGGATACCACGCTCACTAACCACGTGTCCCAAAAACTGGACTTCACGAAGCCAAAATTCACACTTTGAAAACTTGGCATAGAGTTCCTCTTGGTGAAGCAGTGAAAGAATACAACAAAGATGCTTCTCACGGTCAGCTTGATTCTTTGAGTAAATAAGAATATCATTGATGAAGACGATGACAAATTTATCCAAGTAGGGCTTGCAGACGCGATTCATGAGGTCCATGAATGCTGCTGGTGCATTAGTGAGCCCAAAAGGCATCACTAAGAACTCGTAATGACCATAACGAGTCCTAAATGCAGTCGTGTGTACATCCTCATCTTTAACCTTCAATTGATGATAGCCTGACCTTAAATTGATCTTAGAGAAGTAACTTTCCCCTTGTAATTGATCGAACAGATCGTCGATCCTGGGCAATGGATATCTATTCTTGATAGTGACTTTGTTAAGCTCGCGATAATCGATGCATAGACGCATCGATCCATCCTTCTTCTTTACAAACAGGATGGGTGCTCCCCAAGGAGATGAACTAGGCCTAATAAAACCTTTGGCTAACAAATCATCTAGTTGGGTTCTCAGCTCTTTCATTTCTGTGGGTGCCAACCTGTAAGGTGCTCTTACGACAGGCGCTGCTCCAGGAATGATGTCAATTCTGAATTCTACTTGCCTATCTGGTGGTAAACTAGGTAGTTCTTCAGGGAAAACTTCTGGATATTCAGAAATGACCGTGATATCTTCAATCTTGGGCTTTTGTTCATCAATAGTTACCTGTGCCATATAAATGACACAACCCTTCTTCAAACATTTAGATGCCTTGAGCATAGACACCTGATCAGGCAACCCATACTGAGTGTCTCCCTGTATGCTAAGTGGCTCACCATACGGGGTCTTGATCACCACTTGTTTCTAATCTGGGCTTGGTTATGAGATAACCAATCCATGCCTATAACTATGTCGAAACCAGCTAATTTCAAAGGAAGTAAGGATAATGGAAAAGAGTGGTTCCAAATGGATATAAAACACCCATCTAACACAGTTGAGGTTGTCTCTAAGGTACCATCAGCCAATTCTACCTCATATTTCACGCTTAAGGTTTTAACAGGTAAATTCAACAACTTACAAAACTTATCATCTACAAATGACTTATCCGCACCCGAATCAAATAACACCCTTGCGTAAACATCATTTATAAGGAAGGTACCTGTGATCACGTTATCATCCTGCACCGCTTCCCTTGCATCCATTTGAAAGACCCTAGCATTGGTCTTTTTGGCGTACTTAGGGCAATTGGTCTTGATGTGCCCTTTTCATTACAATTGTAGCACATTGCATCCTTTATCTTCTTGCACTCTATCATCTTGTGCTCCTTGGATTTGCATAACCCACATGCAGATGGTTTTGACTAAGACTTGGATTCAAACATGCATTTTCCAAAGTGACGCTTCTGGCAGGTTTTGCACTTTGGCTTTTCATCTGTTTGCTGACTACCCTTGCCAGACCCAAACTTCTTCTTGTGGTCTGTGGTTCCCTTAAACTTCTTCTCATACCGTCGTGAGTTATCATCCTCACGTTTTCTCTTACCCTCCTCCGAGTTCTTATGCGATCTTAGCCTGACCGCACCCAAGGTAACGGATAAAGATAGGTCAGCTGCTGACCTAAAAGTAGCAGGTCGTGATGCCTTGACGCTGGCCTTGATCTCTGGGGCTAAACCCCTAATGAAACGAGTTATTCACTTGGGCTCCGGTGTTACCAAATATGGAACCAGTCGAGACATGGTATTAAAGCTAGTAAGGTAAGCCTGACAGTCTAGGTTTTTCATTACTAGTGATAAGAAGTCAGACTCAATCTTTTCGACCTCATGCTGAGGGCAGTAATTCTCTTTGATGAGTGCAACAAACTGATCCCAAGACAGATTGTACAATGGGATCTTCCCAGTAGCCTGGATTAGAGACCTCCACCAGGCTAGTGCTTCTCCTTTAAACGGCTGAGACACATACTTCACAACATCCCTATCAGCGCAACCACTGATGTCAATCACGATATCCATTTCGTCCAACCATGTCATGCAGTCCACAGCCCCTTTCTCCCCAGTGAAATTCCTGGGCTTGCAGGAGACGAAATATTTGTAGGTACAGGACTTACCACGTGGTTCTCGTTTGAGCTCATTCTTCTTCGACGGAACACTATGCTAATTTGAGGAGTGATGATCGTCATCCCTCCTTGATCCATCACATTTAGAGGGTGGCTTACTATGAGCCTCAGAGTGAGTCTTAGGTTTAGAATGGGGTACTGATAAAGCCCTGCTTCGAGTACCACTTGACTCATTAAACTGCCGATCTATGGCCTTGGTAACAGCATTATCAATCAGTGCTTGAAGTTCCGCACCAGTTACATTGATCCTGGTAGTATCATGATTCTCCTTTGGATGACAGTTGACTTCTTCAGACTCTGCCATGTAGCTTGATTGCTACATAAAATGATGACAATGACTTCTTAGAAGTTTATAATAGATTTGTCATCTTATTAATTTACTAACCATGGTATTAAAGAACCATATTGGTTAATTTATTAAGTATTTTATTCAGGATTTTTCATTAATAACCCTTAGTTATAATTAAATATAATAATGGCACAAAAGGCCAAGTCACATGAACATATATAAATTTTAAATCAAGATCTTATAGGATCGAGGTACTAAGGCTTGAATCATAGTTCATTACCTTTCTTGACAGGTAGTTATAGGCTACGACTGTCTTTTGTCTTATATGACAATAATTATGGCCCGTAGGCATTACATCACAAATGGATGTTTAATAATAAAGAAGAAATTGGAATAATCCAATATAAGAATGACACGTGTGATTTTACGAATCACATCTGCCAGGAATGTTAACATGTTTTCAGATGTTAACAAGAATCTGTATCTTAATAAGGATCTACCATCTTGGCCCTGTCTTAATATGACACGTGGACTAGGTTTTGCCTTTAATATTTATTTAATATATAATGGCAGATTTATTTTTAAAAGGAATGTTACTTTGTTTTTATTTTACATATTATATTCATGCATGGAATGATAATTAAAATTTAACACATTCCATAATTTAAATCAAAAGAGTACAATAATGCCCTAAACGGGACTTAACAGAAGGACATGCCCACGCAGGGGCTTAAACAGAAAAGACATGCCCACGTAGAGGCCAAACAGAAACTACAAGTCCTCGCAGGGACTGGTTACAGAAACGAATGTCCAGGCAGGGACTGATTAAACATTAAAGAAATACAAATAAACAAATAAAGGATTTAATGATCTTTTTTGCTTTTCCCCTTGATTAAGTTCGCCAGACCCTTGAACATTCCTCGGTTTTGCCTACGCTCTTCCCGAACCTCCTGTTGCACCTGACACAAAGTTGGCGTTTTGATAGCCAAACTCATCATCTTCGAAGCCTCTCGCATTATAAACATTCCCCCTATTCACATACCCCCAATCTTCATCATCATTAGCCCGATCATCATAATTACCCCCATCGTCCGAGTATTCCGTGTGAATACTCACATGTTCCGGTGATTGGTAACCGGAAACACTAAATGGCTCATCATCGGGGATAACGTCTCTCAAATCGTCGATGTTGAAAAATAGGTCTTCGTTCGTGGGATTGCCACGATCTAGGTTACCTCTACGATCGGAGTTAACGTTTCGGTCATCAAGGTTGGTGGGTAAAGGGTTTTGTCGGTTGAGGTTTTGATGTGGAGGTGTTCTTTGGTTGTTATTTGGGCCACGGGTTTGGAAAGGTGGTGTGGGTGGTCTAGAATTGTTGCCACCCGGTTGTTCTTGAGGTATAGGTTGAACGTTTGGGCCGGGATTGAAGGTGCCTCGGTATTGGAATTGGTTTTGGTTTTGGTTTTGGTTTTGGTTTTGGTTTTGGTTGGAGTTTTGGTTTTGGTTTGCAATTGAATCGGTTTCAATGGTTGGTGTGAATTGTGGTGTTTGGGTGGTTTGGTTAGAAGCAAGTGTTGCTTCCAACCGGCTTACTAGGTTCCTTCTTGCAACTCTTTCGATTTCTGGTTCGTAGACTAACGGTGAAGTCCTCCCGGAATTCCTTGTATGCATGCACTACCTGTAACCTGCACAAGTAACACAACCCGCGTAACAAGGAAAAAGACAAAGTACCAAAAAGAAGCTAGGCAGTTTAACTCCCCGGCAACGACGCCAAAATTTGACCGGAGTGTCGCGCTCCGGTCAAAGATAATACTTATAAGCCCAAATTACCCTTAACTATGTGTTAGTGGTAGTAAGGGGTCGAACCACGAAGAGTATGTGGTTTGCGAATGGATTCGATTGAATTATAGAAAAGTGTCACAATTATGAAGCTTGCTATGATATTTTTGTATTTTTGTTTAGTTGAAAGATGTGAATTTAAACTAATGAAATTGGTTTAATTAATTAACAACTACTAATTAACGATTGCAAGAAAGATTGATTACTAAACAATAATAAGAAAAAGGGTTCACACCCGGTTTCGGTAATTGCCAACCTAGAGTTTCTACAAGTTTTAGATTCAACTCAATTGTATACGATTAGCGGATTTAGTGTACCGTGACTTAGGTGCCAATAACTATCAACGTTTCGAAAAACGGACAAGAATGCACTTTGTAATCAACACAAGTAAAACCTAACCAAGACAATGCATAACTACACATAACCATTTCGTAAAGTCATAACTTTTAACATCGTTCGACAATTTACGAATACGAAACAAATGTAAACTATTGTCAATGGTTTCAAAAATCAAACACAATTTGTCACAAAGTTGAAGCAAGAAACAATTCAAAACCCTAAGTTAAACAACTACCTACACCGGGGTGAAACCGAGGTGATTAGCCGCTCATGGTTGAAGAAACTTGATCACCGAATGATTGTAACTTGTCTTGAACCATCTTGAAGCTTGAACAATGGCGAATTGATGGATGTTGAAGGTTTTGGTGAAGGATGATGGTAGAAAAGATTGATGGTGATGATTAGGGTTTGTATGGATTGGTGATTGCGAATGATTGATGATGATGATCCTTCTTGATTCGGGTGATGTGGGTGATTAGAGATGGATTGGAGATGAAGTTGATCCTATTCTCAGGCTCCAAGATGAAGATTTGTACTCAAAGGACATGTAACCCCCATTTGAATGCTAAAAATTGCGTTTAAACTCGTTCCCCACAACCCAAGTAGCAAAATCCGCGTTTTAGTAAACCAAGGCCCGTCGCCGACGGCCTGGAGCCCGTCGGCGACGGCCTCCAGATCTCTGAAATCCATCCGACGGTTTGTTTGGCTCCTTACGGGCATCTTGTGACGACGGGACTTTCTAGAGCCCGTCGTCGACGGCCTGGAGCCCGTCCCCGACGACCTCTAGTTTTTCCTGTTTCGTCCGAAACTGTTTTCTTCATAACTTCTTCGTTGTAGCTCCGTTTTACTCACCGTTTTCGCCCACGTACTCGTAATTCAGCCCTATATCATGCCATCTTCCAATATATTCATTTTAAATCCATTAACATTCCCAAAATACATCCAATCTTCGTGATTAACCCGGTTTTGTTCATTTCACATCCCCGGTTGATCCGATTCACGTCTTGGTGATCCGTTTAGCTCCCGATTAGCTCCTTAAACTCTTTTAGACCTGTAAAACATGAATCCCATTAAAAGTAGGCTATTCAAGATTAAAAGCTATGTAAAAACATCAACTTAAGCACAAACGATAACCAGTTTTTGACCACGTATCACATCCCCACACTTGTCGTTTGCTTGCCCTCAAGCAAATCTGTTTTTCACTTTCACGTGGGTCAAACAAAGAATACACTCCCCATTCCCGAGACGAAGGTTAAGGTCAATTGTCATACAAAAGTTCAAATTCTTTACAGTTTTCAACATATTTAAGGGTAGAGTGAATATTCACATATATAATGGTTATCCAAGATTAAGCCGCCCGCGAAACCAACAATTCATGCATATCCCTCACAATGTTCTCTCTACTCGGCTTATAAATTGGCTAATGTTTATGATGTATTAGCACTTCAACAATTAATCGCTCAAAACCGATTAGAACACGTACCCGCATAGGCTTGCAACTCAATCATTCTCCACCACTGATCACAAATACTAAGCACAAGTCATAAGGTCTTTGTAAGGGTTGTAACGGGGCTAGGCTAAGGGTAGGAAATAAGATGTTTTAAAGTGGCTAAGGTGATGAAAATTCGATTTTTATTACAAACAACTATACTATGCACAACTAACTATCAAAATCAAACAAGAAGGCAACAAACTTTCGCCTTTTATTTCTCAAACTAAGAACATTTATTTTTGTTCTTTCCTCAATAATTTTCTCGTCTTTTTCATAACATTTTCTGATTATTCTCTTTTTTTAACAATAAACAAACTATACAAACTTGACTCCTACAATTGAATTTCCATCACACGGGTTAAAAACAAAAAGGTTTAAAGTTATGGGCTGAAGGGTGGTCAAACGAAAGGGTTAGGCTCAAAGTTGGCTACTAAGGGATAATTTTCAGGTAAGGATATATAAATGGTGTAAAAGGAAAAGGTTTACCTAATGCCTTAATCATTCTTATGCTTGTATTCGGTCTATGGTCTCGAACGTATCAAAAGTTGCAAGTTCTACAATACGCGACTAATGGTCCACTCAAACAAAGAAACATGTATATGTAAATCTATTATATGAAAGTGGCTCAAAACCTCACGTATAAGGGTATGGTATGTGATATGCATAACACGCTAGTTTCTTAGGCGGATTATTCCCAAATAACCACCCGCTAAATACCCGTCATGCTATTAATTTGAACTTGACCATGACAAAAGACCAAATGGGTTGTGCCATCCCTCGTTGACTTAGTTACTTGTGCTTTTAAGATCACTTTTGAAGCAATAAATTTTTGAAAAATTTTGAAATTTTCCCCCCATCCCCACACTTGAGGTAAACATTGTCCTCAATGTGTAGTGTTTAAATGAACGGGTCAACATCGAAAACTTTTACTACTCCCTCATCCCCACACTTGAGGTAAACATTGTCCTCAATGTGTAGGAACAAGAGTTTTAAAACGCACAAGGGATGTGACACGGCTAACCTCCCAAAATTTCACCCCGGAAATTAAAATACAATTTACAATCCACTTATTACTACTCTAAGAATCAAGGTAAAAGGAAACGCATGCACCTGATTTTTATCTATAGATGCTCATATCTTCTTCTTCTCGTCATAAAAACGGTTGTCTCGCGAACATGTTGTACCTACAAATCTTAACCCTTGTGTAGAAGCATGCTTCTCACAACCATTGAAATTTGTTAGATAGTTAGTTCTACCATTTTTATGAAAGTGTTACCAAATCATGCGTTAAATTACCTTGATTTTTGTGGAAAAAAAATTTACAACAATAACAATCCTAACTCACGTTCGTAGGAATCACGGCGGCATTTAGCATATGCACGCAAGCCCTTTAAACCACCCGATAGCTCGGGAGGACGAGAAGGTCT
The DNA here is from genome assembly GCA_030545235.1 of Helianthus tuberosus. Classification (NCBI taxonomy): domain Eukaryota; kingdom Viridiplantae; phylum Streptophyta; class Magnoliopsida; order Asterales; family Asteraceae; genus Helianthus; species Helianthus tuberosus. Next base: position 142,586,106 of record CM060380.1, on the reverse strand, counting down.
CGTGAGGGTTATATAGGGAACATACCCACAACGTTCATTTAACTACTAAAACGAAATAACAAAATTATACAACAACAACAATACTAACTAAACTACGGATAACAACTAAAACGAAATGCGAAATAAAATATACAACAAGAATTGACTTACCACCTCATGGTGGTCGAATGGCATGCTTGCCGCCTACAAACTCCTCGAAATCACCCACCGGTGATTCATACCATTTGTTGCCAAACGTTCCAAACTTCCTCACCTCCTATTCCTTCTTTTTTTCTAGAGGTGACATTTTCGCCTTCTTTTTCTTGACCGTTTTCTTCCTTGTTTCTCCAAACCTACCAACCATAGCACACACCTTTTTGTTTGGATTCATGTCCTTTTTAGGACACTTATCCTCACCGAGCGGGTTAGTGAAATTTGGAAAAACATTTAAATTTAATTCACGGTCCCCAAACTTCATGCTTACCGTTCCCGTTGCACAATTTATTATGGCATTAGCAGTTGCCAAGAACGGTCTACCCAAGATAACTACCGGTTGGGTGTCCTCAACACACCCAACATAGTCTACTACCAAAAAGTCTACTGGGTAGTAGCAATCATCCACCTTAACAATCACATCCTCCACCATCCCCCTTGGATGCGTGGGAGTCTGATCGGCCAATACCACGGGAGTATCAAATTTTTTTAATGGACCAAAATCGTATTGGTCATACAAACTCCCGGGTAAAATGCTCACACAAGCTCCAAGATCGAGGAGCGCCCTCTCAATTTTGAAGGTTCCAATTTGAATTGGAATAAGAGGGTCTCCCGGATCTTGAGCTTTTTGAGGAAGGGCACTCGATAGAACGACACTAACATGAGATATCAAATCAACCGGTTTGGGTAATTTGTTGTGCCGTTTTTCGATGCTTAACTCCTTTAAGCATTCCACATGAGTCGGAACCTTTTTAATGTCATCGAGTAATGGTAAATTAATTTTTGCTTGTTTAAAATTTTCCCACCTCTCGTCCTTTGGTAGGCAACGTTCTTCAAATTTTGATGCATTAATCGGGTTAAGTTGATTTAAACAATTTTCACAAAAAGATTTTTTAGTTACATTTTCAATTTTACTTTGTGATGTCGTTTCTTGTTCATTTTCAATTTCCAGCTCATCATTTATATTTTCCACTACACCATCAACTAATTGTGGTGGTGGAACGCTTTAAACACTACAAACTTCATCATTTAAAAGAATACTTATCGTGTTAATGCGTGCATTCCTCACGTTGCTTGTGTTTGAACCTTGATGCTTCGGGTTCACTGTAGTGTCACTTGGGAGCTGTCACACCCCGATATTTCCACGTATTACCGGTGGGCCCGGTGGAGAGTATCGTGACGTAGTTGATATCATCATAGTCAAACAACACAATTTAAATGCACAGCGGAAGCAAAAGATAAATATATTACAATCCGGTTCAAAAGTAATATCAAATATTACAACGGAATGTAAATTGGATCCACAGGCGGATCTTGAAACAAAAGATAACATTGTTCAACAGACTTTAGGCATCTAAGCTTGCGAGACTCTTTATTGATGCTAGGAGTAGCCAGCCTATTCCGATTAGTACCTGCACTTAGCCTTTTTGGAAAATACGTCAGTTTACACTGGTAAATACAATTAACTGACTCATTTTGAAAAGGGTTTAGAAAATTGATTTGAATGCACGTGGCACAAAATATTTTTGTAACTTGGGATAATTATTTGTATATAATACTTGTAAAAGAATTACATGTTTGTTATACGTTCAGTAGCCCGATCTGTAGACCGAGTTAAAGATTAATAGACACACCACATTATTTATTTATGCACTGATAGGTGTACGCCTACACCCCGTGCTTAGGTCGTGGCCATTTCGTAAAATGATGCCAAGGATATCCGGGACATGGTCATTAACCCCCCCAAAGGCTTTAAGCAAACATAACATTTTCAAACGGGACATTTCAATGATTTAACCTCTATACAATTAAAGATGCAATGCCCGACCAAGCGGTATTTTATATACCGTACCCCAAGCCCGTATAGGGAAAATAAGTTAAAAGTATTTACCTGAGCTAAATATAATTTAATCCCAGCCGTATACCACCAAGCAAGTACATATAGCTTTTACTGGGCTCCTAAATCTGGAACGAAAGTTTTTAATAACCTATTAGATTCCTAACGGGTCTTAATTAAGCCTAAGCTTAGACCGGTTAGTTTTAAAAGAGGATACGGTTCAAAACGCATGATTAAGTGAGAACCGGATTAGAATGTGGTTTAGACCCGAAAATCTTGTATACTTGTGTAATAAGGGTAAACTAAACACATTCTGGATTTTGAGATAAAAATGATAAGGTTTGACCTGTTTCGGCTAATTTATGCAAACTAGTTACATAAGCCGATCTGAACGCGAAAAGTGCGTAACGGGTAACTACATAAGTCATGAAAAGGTTTTCTAAGTTAATATGCCTTAATTATGTTGTGATATCAGTAGGATACCTTCCATTATGCCCAAAACGAATTTAAAACAAATTTATGCCCCATAGGGGTATTTTGGTCATTTTAAAGGTTATAAGAGAGGTTAAATATTAATCTGAGGTTTAGGTCTGATATAATTAGTAAAAATACTTAATTTAATAAGTTATAACAGTAGGGTATCATACATATGTGAAATTTAACAATTATAACCAAACTATGCACCGTAGGGGCATTTTGGTAATTTCACATGAGCTTAAAAGGTCGAATTTAGAAATCTGAGTTTAAAACTTTTACCTACTGTTAAAATATAATAAGTTACTTAAAACATCAGTAGGTATTAAGTCTTATATATTTAAAATGGTTTTAATACATACTATGCGTTTAAAACGCGTAAAAAGGCGATTTTAAGTGATTTCTGGGTTTTAAAAGAAAAGATGATATTTTTATTATTCCAGAAAGCTTAAAATACTTTATTTATCATATAAAATCAGTAGCAAAAGGTTTGGTGTCAAAATATTTTGAAAACCCCATTTTATAGGCCAAAAGGGCAAAACCGGCAATTACCGAATTAAAGCTAGAACCCTACGTTATGCTCAACCTAAAAATAAATAAAAATCTTCAAAAATCCCAAAATATTATTTTACATCAGTAGGTTAAAATTTTGGTATCAAAAATTGGGTTTAGATAGGATATACGCTAATTATGCCGTTTAATTAATAAAAAGCTTTTCATTTACGCTAATGAGCATAACTCCTAATCTAGACCTCAAACTGATGTCAAATTTTAGGGACATGTTTATAAATTAGTAATAAAGGTTTCTATCCTCTCACATTTTCAAAATTTTCGTTTTAAGGTGAAAAGGGCATAATAGTCAACATTTAGGCATTTAACGGAAACATGCATATGAATCGGATAACTAAGGAACCAAGTTATATAACCTCAGAGGGTTACACTAACCTATAACATGGTCCTAAAGGAATCCTAAGGCATATCTAAACTAAGCTAAGTCGGGTCAGAACTGAAAGTCAAAGCAAAAGTCAACTTTTGCGACTTTCGGTTCCGAACCGAGCCTATAATGAAAATTGTCGGGTTGAACATGTTTAGACATGTTCTTACATTAATTACCAAGTTATATTAGTGATAAAACAGGTTGCATAGCTTCTACATTGTAAATTATGCATTTATTTGAAAATTTGCTTTCTGTTGACTTTTTTCTAATCAAGTTTGACCCGACAATTGACCTCGTTAGAGTGGGAATCAGAGGGTGCCCTTTTTAGGGTTTATTACCCACATAATTACCAACTCATAGGTACTTTCAATTTGAGATTTGACTGGACAAATTTTAATTAATCACGAAGTCAAACTCTAATTACGACGGTTCGACTTTAAGCTAATTAACTAAGCAAAACTTATTTAAGGAAGGTTAAGGACACTTACAATGGGTCCAATGAACTGAATGAAGGTTCCCAAAGGTTCAGGCTCCTCCTAGTTGAGAGTAATGAGAAGATTTTGGAAAGTGGTGTGCTTAAACAAGAAAACCCACTTCCTATATATAGTGTTTGGGTCTCCGTAGGATCGTGACAAGTGTAGGTATGTTATAATCAGATCATGACAGGTATAAAACCATGTTTTAATTAAATGGGAAGCCCCTAGAGTCTGTTATGTGAGTATGACAGCTGGTTTCAACAAAATCAGCAGCAAACATACTTCCAGAATTTACAGAATTGGTCCCTGTGAGCATATAAGGTCATTTTAGGCACGTTTAAGGCCCGTTAACCTCATTTCAAGGCTCCACAATGATTCCCCATTATAGGGTACATAAAACATGCACAAAAATATCACGGATGTCGGTTCGTTTGGTCGTACGGTCACGTTGTTCGACTAATTACGACGAAACACGAACGGACGCGAAAAACGATCCAAATTACGCGAAGAATGGAATTTTATCAAGGCGATCACTAAAATAAAATATTTTAATGCTTACATAAATGTTTGGGTGTCCGGAGATATTCAGAATGTGAGATATGCGTGAAAATGTAAACTTGTGCACTTTTTGACACTTTTAGTCCCTGGTGGACTTGAAAGTTTATTTTTGCGCACCAAACACCTCTAAGCCTATATCTAAGCTATATAGAGGATAATTAGGGTATATTTAACTCACGGTCATATTCCGGAAAGTCTGTTACCGTACGAATCGGCATACTTTTGCAGTTTGACGCAAATAGTCCTTTAATTGCGCAAAGTAGCGCGAAATGTTGTTTAATGATATCCAAGCCTTCCATAGCCCATATTAATCATCCCCAAACATATACTTAAATATTAATACGCTCCCGTTTGCTTAAATGGTCAACGAAAGGCGTATATTCAAAAGTTGACGCTTTAGGTCCCTCTATTGCGCAAACTTGCGCATCTCATCATTTAATAGCATTGAAGCCTCATCTAATCCATATTAGGCATTCTTGGAAGTATTATTAAACATCAAGATGCTTTGGGTTCGCTAAAAGGTCATTCAGAGTTATAATTAAACATATTGACACTTTTAGTCCCTCTAACTTGCAAAGTTGCGCGTAACTTTACTTATAGGCATAAAAACTTTAGACGGCAAATGTTTGGCATTCCTGAGAGTATAATCAAATATCATGAAGCTCCCGGTTTGTTAAAAGGTCATTCAGAGGTAAGAATTAACATGTTGACGCTTTTAACCCTTCATTGCGCAAACTTTCAATTAATTACGCGAACGGCCATACTCGATCAACAAGTGGCTCATTTGTGAATATAAATATTGTGAGAGGTTATTTAGAAACTTATTTTAGGTATGCTAACACTTCCAGTCCTTTCACAATCAAAGTTTTTAATTTTTCGAAAAATTAGTCCCTTAATTTCAACATTTGACCTCATTAGGGTTCATTACACGTGTCAATACTTCATTGGACGTGATTTTACGAGGTGTTACATCCTCACCCCCTTAAAATAAATCTCGACCTCGAGATTTGCTATAATGCTGGAAGTACTTTTCGTCGCATAATGGACTTAACTTCTATTGCATATCTGGAGCCTCTCCAAGCTCCCAAGTTGACCTCTAAAGTAGGTACATGTATCCTTTTCGTAGCTTCTCAACCTGTCGATCCTCAATCGATACAGGGTTCTTAAAAAACTTCAATCTCTCATCTATGTGCACCTCCGTATGTGGTATGACTAGCGATTCATCGGCTAGTCATATCTTCAGATTGCGGATGTGGAATACATTATGAATACCACTGAGCTCTTCAGGTAAGTTTTAACTTATAAGCCACTGTTCCCACACATTCGATGCTCTCGTATGGTCCTATATACCTTGGGCTTAACTTTCCTTTCTTACCAAATCGCATCACTCCCTTCCAGGGTGATATTTAAGTAGAACTTTATTACCTACCTCGAACTTTAGAGGTTTACGCCTTTTGTCCGCGTAGCTTTTCTGCCTATCTCTGGCAGCTTTGAGATGATCTCTTATCTGCACAATCTTATCTGTCATTTCCAGGACTATCTTAAGTCCTGTTAGTTGGATGTCTCCAACTTCTGCCCAACAAACGGGCGTTCTACACTCCCTTCCATAAGGCTTCAAATGGTGCAACTTGAATACTAGAATGATAACTATTATGAAAAAGCTTAATTTAAGGTGAGATGGTTATTCCATCCACTGCTTAAAATAAATCTTAAGGAATAGTTAATCCTTGCCGTTAGTCAAACAAATTTACAATCCTGGGCAGCTGATGGCAATTCTTAATTGTTGCCTAAATAGGGTTGCAGTAATTAATGCATAAGCAAAATGAACCGTCTTTCTTAATTAACAATACTGAATTCTCAGAATATGAGTTAGGCTTTATGAATCCATATCTTAAAACTTACTTAATCAGGGTTTCGATTCTTCCAATGATGGTACTAGCCGTCTTGGAGATTTCATAATAATACAGCCCTAAATGGAATGTAAATCTTAACTCTACTAGCCTTTCAGGAGGTAAACAGGGTAATCTTTGGAGAAGATAACCAAGGTATAAGTAGATTACAGAGATTTTCCAAATCTCAGGCTCCAATTCATCTATCATAGTCTGTGTCAGATAAGTGACATATTTGTTACGAGTCTACGTATTCTTTACTCAAAGACATTTACTTGAACAATTCCATTCTGGATATCTTCTTTGAATACCATTAGCTGACTTTAGTACCATGTGACCATCGGAATATCTCTGTGGTCCCATGCATTAAACCTCCATACTGATCAGGCATGGAAGCAATCTATGGAACATATTAAGATACACCAATCCTCATATGGCGCTTTTATCATACCGTCTAGTATTCGTAATCGATAGAGATCAAAGAGATATCAACTATATATGCTGACGCATTTTCGAGAGAGAGAGGGTACTTCAAAAATTCTACGGCTGAAGGCTTCTGACAGGAACAGAAGAAATGGTTCTTATGATTTTGCCTGTAAGTTTTATCTTACACTTAATATCTGGGGTTCTTACGGGAAAAATTTCTAAAAGTTTGCTAAGCTTATGATCTTATGAGAGACTTAGCAGCACCTGAACCCAATCGTAACTCTTAGCAGTAAAATCACAACAAGGGATTTATCTGGTGTCATTATTAATGTGAGCTGCCTCTAATCATACATCAGGAGGGTTAAACGCCTCCATTTCTAATCCTTTTAAACTTAGCTGCGAAAACTTTGACAAATTTTAGGGCAGTCTTAGCTTTGACTGGTTATTTGTTAATCTATATAACGTGGGTAACTAAGGTAGATCCATAATGGATTTGTAATGAGCAGGCTTTGAAACCTTAATGTGCCCTCTTATTGCCGTGACTAACCACCAATAATTATTTGCATTATGCTTAGATCCTGGGTAATTTGAATAGAGCACTATCTCAGCCAATGAATTAAAATTTTCAACATACTGTTGACAGTCTAGAACTTTTATAGTGAGAATCAGAAAATTCTTATCCCATCTTTTACCATTTCTCGAAGCGGATAATAGGTTTTTCTAATAAGGTCCTTAAAACTTGGACCATCCCATAATGTATAAGAGGATCTTTCTTGTGGACTTCATTAATGTCCCCACCAATCAAGGGTATTGCCATCGAATGACTGTGACGCATACCTCACCGTGTCCGTTCCAGCATAACTGCTGATACACCTAATGGTTTCTACTTCATCCAACAATTTCCTGCAATCGATGGCCCCTTTTTACTATTGAAGTCTCTTGACTTCCAAGAGACGAAGTACTTTTAAGTACATCCTGAAAGGAATGGGCTCCTTGCCATATATGCCTTTGTTGAGTTTATTCTTCGCATTTGAAGTAAGAACATAGCTCTTCTCATAAGCAGCGACATGTGTTTTAAAGCGAGCAGCGTCTGGCTTCTTGAACCTTTTCATGACTTTTCTCATAGCCTTCCTGACAGCTGCGTTAATTACAGTTTTGGAGATTAACTCCATAAATATTGAGGTCCGTATGTGATGCACCATTAACATTTGTCGCATTTCTAGCATCGCGACTATTGTTTATCTCTTCTGAGTTTTCCATATTCATAGCTTTGGTATTAAATACCAAATTCAGCAAGTGCTAGGCAATCCATACCCAGTGTCTCCTTGAATTGTTAAAGGCTCACCATAAGGAGTCTTGATAACTACTTGCTTCTTATCCCACATAATATGGGCTTGATTTTAAGATGACCAATCCATTCCTATCACTATATCGAGTTTCTCTTATTTTAACGGAAACAAGGACAACGGATAAGAATGATTCCTAATGGATATAAAACATCCATCTAATATTGCTGAAGCAGTCTCTGAGGTACTGTCGGCCAATTCTACTTTATACTTAACGCTTAGAGTTTTAACAGGCAGATTTAATGATTTACAAAATCTATTGTCTATGAAAGACTTATCTGAACCTGAATCAAATAATACTCTAGCATGAGCGTTATTGATAAAGAAAGTACATGTTGTTACATTGTCATCCTGACTAGCCTCTTGAGCATCCATTTGAGAGCCTCCAGCTTTGGTCTTCTTAGCCTCCCCAGGCTTCTTGGTTTTATTTGGGCAATTTGTCTTGATGTGCCCTGTTTCATTGCAACCATAGCAGGTTGCGTCCTTTATGTCTTGGCACTCCAAAGTCTTGTGCCCTTCCTTTTTACAAATCCCAAAAGGCCTAGCTTGTGATTCCAAAGTGCATTTCCCTTTTGTTGCCTTCTTTGGGCAGCGGGTCTTTATGTGCCTCTTCTCGCCACAGCCATAGCATGTGGCGTCCTTCAAGTCCTTGTATTCATGGGTCTTGTGATCCATCTCTTTACAGATGACACATCCCCTGGTCTTTTCATAGAAACATTTTCCGAAGTGCTTCTTTCCGCAGGTTTTACATTTGGGTTTTGCCTCCTTTGGCTTGAACTGGTTATAGCTTGAACCGGTCTTACCCTTTTTGCAATCCTTATTTGGGGTTTTATCGCACTTGCGCTTATGATCCTTTAATGCCCGTTCCACGGCGTTGTTTACAACTGTATCTATCATAGCCTGTAACTCGGTGCCCGTTAAGTTCAGTCTTGCATCATCATTCTGATCAACTGGATGATTGTGAGCTTCAGAGGAGTCAACCATGGTGAAGCTTTGAAGGCTATAAACCAAGTAGTAATTATTTGTTTAATTCTATAGTGAATTGTCGAATTTGATGATCAAATAGTCATGGTACAAATAAACAGTATAGGCCAATAGATAGTATTTAATTTATCTGATTATGTTTTGCCTAGGTTTTTAAATAAACCATCCTTGGCGTCTAAACGGAATATAATCCTTCGTATTTATTAGACAGGGGACATAAGTCACGACTGTCAATGTCGTACCGACATTTTTATATAGCACAAGGCTCGTTCCAAAGGACTTTTGATGGCACAGAGGCCTTGTCACTAGGGGAAATTTTAAAACATAATCAATGATTCCTTTGGATCGGAAAATTTCATAGTTCATTGTCTTGACAAGAAGTTATGAAATAAAACTATCTTTTTCATGTATACATCTTTGCCCGTAGGTATACATCCCAGATGGATGTTTAGATGTGTACATCATGTTTGACGTTTATTAGCCATGATTCCTATTGATCATTTAGGCTAAATAAGGGGTTTGGAAAATTCCTAATATAAAGATGACAAGTGTGATTTTATCGCATCACTGTTGTCGGGAATGTTAACATGTTTTCAGATGTTAACAAGGATTGGAATCTTTTGGATAGGTTTTACCATCTTGGCCATGTCTGTAATGACATTGAGGCTGGGTTTTACCTTTAAGATTCTTTTTAATATTTAACGCATAATAATCCCAAATTGAGATGTTAATAAGGATCTGAATCTAATTGGGGAATTACCATCTTGGCCCCGTCTTAAAACGACACATGGGCTAGGCCTTGTCCTTTTTTTTAGATTCTTGCCATTTTATTATAATGGTAGATCTTATAAAAGGAAAGTTATTTTAATCATATTTTCTATTCATATACAATGATATAAAAGAGATACAGAATTGCCCTAAACGGGACTTGAAAGGAATAATGTTGTCCACGAATGGACTGAAAGATAAGTATGCCCTTATAAGGACTTACTAAGGAAACGAACTTCAGCAAAAGGAGTTTCTTCTTCATTATATTTCTGAATGTTTTCTCCTTGGTTGCACGTTTATCCTAGTCGCAGTACAAAGCTCCTCATTCCTATGCTTCGGATGGGAAGAATCTCCACTACGGCTCCTTTGCTTGGCGACATATAAAATATGTAGAATTGAAAGCAATAATTTCTCCGAATAGAGACGAGAGTGTTCCTATGTTAAGTCTAGACTCAGAAGGTCAAGGAATGTGCTACTGTGTCATTGAGATTAAACACAAAAGACTAGTGTTTAATTCACTCAATGTTGGCTCTGATACCAACCTGTCACACCCCGAAATTTCCACGTATTACCGGTGGGCCCGGTGGAGAGTATCGTGACGTAGTTGATATCATCATAGTCAAACAACACAATTTAAATGCACAGCGGAAGCAAAAGATAAATATATTACAATTTGATTCAAAAGTAATATCAAATATTACAACGGAATGTAAATTGGATCCACAGGCGGATCTTGAAACAAAAGATAACATTGTTCAACAGACTTTAGGCATCTAAGCTTGCGAGACTCTTTATTGATGCTAGGAGTAGCCAGCCTATTCCGATTAGTACCTGCACTTAGCCTTTTTGGAAAATACGTCAGTTTACACTGGTAAATACAATTAACTGACTCATTTTGAAAAGGGTTTAGAAAATTGATTTGAATGCACGTGGCACAAAATATTTTTGTAACTTAGGATAATTATTTGTATATAATACTTGTAAAAGAATTACATGTTTGTTATACGTTCAGTAGCCCGATCTGTAGACCGAGTTAAAGATTAATAGACACACCACATTATTTATTTATGCACTGACAGGTGTACGCCTACACCCTGTGCTTAGGTCGTGGTCATTTCGTAAAATGATGACAAGGATATCCGGGACATGGTCATTAACCCCCCAATGGCTTTAAGCAAACATAACATTTTCAAATGGGACATTTCAATGATTTAACCTCTATACAATTAAAGATGCAATGCCCGACCAAGCGGTATTTTATATACCGTACCCCAAGCCCGTATAGGGAAAATAAGTTAAAAGTATTTACCTGAGCTAAATATAATTTAATCCCAGCCGTATACCACCAAGCAAGTACATATAGCTTTTACTGGGCTCCTAAATCTGGAACGAAGGTTTTTAATAACCTATTAGATTCCTAACGGGTCTTAATTAAGCCTAAGCTTAGACCGGTTAGTTTTAAAAGAGGATACGGTTCAAAACGCATGATTAAGTGAGAACCGGATTAGAATGTGGTTTAGACCCGAAAAGCTTGTATACTTGTGTAATAAGGGTAAACTAAACACATTCTGGATTTTGAGATAAAAATGATAAGGTTTGACCCGTTTCGGCTAATTTATGCAAACTAGTTACATAAGCCGATCCGAACGCGAAAAGTGCGTAACGGGTAACCACATAAGTCATGAACAGGTTTCCTAAGTTAATATTCCTTAATTATGTTGTGATATCAGTAGGATACATTCCATTATGCCCAAAACGAATTTAAAACAATTTTATGCCCCATAGGGGTATTTTGGTCATTTTAAAGGTTATAAGAGAGGTTAAATATTAATCTGAGGTTTAGGTCTGATATAATTAGTAGAAATACTTAATTTAATAAGTTATAACAGTAGGGTATCATACATATGTGAAATTTATCAATTATAACCAAACTATGCACCGTAGGGGCATTTTGGTAATTTCACATGAGCTTAAAAGTTCGAATTTAGAAATCTGAGTTTAAAACTTTTACCTACTGTTAAAATATAATAAGTTACTTAAAACATCAGTAGGTATTAAGTCTTATATATTTAAAATGGTTTTAATACATACTATGCGTTTAAAACGCGTAAAAAGGCGATTTTAAGTGATTTCTGGGTTTTAAAAGAAAAGCTGATATTTTTATTATTCCAGAAAGCTTAAAATACTTTATTTATCATATAAAATCAGTAGCAAAAGGTTTGGTGTCAAAATATTTTGAAAAACCCATTTTATAGGCCAAAAGGGCAAAACCGGCAATTAACGAATTAAAGCTAGAACCCTACGTTATGCTCAGCCTAAAAATAAATAAAAATCTTCAAAAATCCCAAAATATTATTTTACATCAGTAGGTAAAAATTTTGGTATCAAAAATTGGGTTTAGAAAGGATATACGCTAATTATGCCGTTTAATTAATAAAAAGCTTTTCATTTACGCTAATGAGCATAACTCCTAATCTAGACCTCAAACTGATGTCAAATTTTAGGGACATGTTTATAAATTAGTAATAAAGGTTTCTATCCTCTCACATTTTCAAAATTTTCGTTTTAAGGTGAAAAGGGCATAATAGTCAACATTTAGGCATTTAACAGAAACATGCATATGAATCGGATAACTAAGGAACCAAGTTATATAACCTCAGAGGGTTACACTAACCTATAACATGGTCCTAAAGGAATCCTAAGGCATATCTAAACTAAGCTAAGTCGGGTCAGAACTGAAAGTCAAAGCAAAAGTCAACTTTTGCGACTTTCGGTTCCGAACCGAGCCTATAATGAAAATTGTCGGGTTGAACATGTTTAGACATGTTCTTACATTAATTACCAAGTTATATTAGTGATAAAACAGGTTGCATAGCTTCTACATTGTAAATTATGCATTTATTTGAAAATTTGCTTTCTGTTGACTTTTTTCTAATCAAGTTTGACCCGACAATTGACCTCGTTAGAGTGGGAATCAGAGGGTGCCCTTTTGAGGGTTTATTACCCACATAATTACCAACTCATAGGTACTTTCAATTTGAGATTTGACTGGACAAATTTTAATTAATCACGAAGTCAAACTCTAATTACGACGGTTCGACTTTAAGCTAATTAACTAAGCAAAACTTATTTAAGGAAGTTTAAGGACACTTACAATGGGTCCAATGAACTGAATGAAGGTTCCCAAAGGTTCAGGCTCCTCCTAGTTGAGAGTAATGAGCAGATTTTGGAAAGTGGTGTGCTTAAACAAGAAAACCCACTTCCTATATATAGTGTTTGGGTCTCCGTAGGATCGTGACAAGTGTAGGTATGTTATAATCAGATCATGATAGGTATAAAACCATGTTTTAATTCAGTGGGAAGCCCCTAGAGTCTGTTATGTGAGTATGACAGCCGGTTTCAACAAAATCAGCAGCAAACATACTTCCAGAATTTACAGAATTGGTCCCTGTGAGCATATAAGGTCATTTTAGGCACGTTTAAGGCCCGTTAACCTCATTTCAAGGCTCCAAAATGATTCCCCATTATAGGGTACATAAAACATGCTCAAAAATATCACGGATGTCGGTTCGTTTGGTCGTACGGTCACGTTGTTCGACTAATTACGACGAAACACGAACGGACGCGAAAAACGATCCAAATTACGCGAAGAATGGAATTTTTTCAAGGCGATCACTAAAATAAAATATTTTAATGCTTACATAAATGTTTGGGTGTCCGGAGATATTCAGAATGTGAGATATGCGCGAAAATATAAACTTGTGCACTTTTTGACACTTTTAGTCCCTGGTGGACTTGAAAGTTTATTTTTGCGCACCAAACACCTCTAAGCCTATATCTAAGCTATATAGAGGATAATTAGGGTATATTTAACTCACGGTCATATTCCGGAAAGTCCGTTACCGTACGAATCGGCATACTTTTGCAGTTTGACGCAAATAGTCCTTTAATTGCGCAAAGTAGCGCGAAATGCTGTTTAATGATATCCAAGCCTTCCATAGCCCATATTAATCATCCCCAAACATATACTTAAATATTACTACACTCCCGTTTGCTTAAATGGTCAACGAAAGGCGTATATTCAAAAGTTGACGCTTTAGGTCCCTCTATTGCGCAAACTTGCGCATCTCATCATTTAATAGCATTGAAGCCTCATCTAATCCATATTAGGCATTCTTGGAAGTATTATTAAATATCAAGATGCTTTGGGTTCGCTAAAAGGTCATTCAGAGGTATAATTAAACATATTGACACTTTTAGTCCCTCTAACTTGCAAAGTTGCGCGTAACTTTACTTATAGGCATAAAAACTTTAGACGGCCAATGTTTGGCATTCCTGAGAGTATAATAAAATATCATGAAGCTCTCGGTTTGTTAAAAGGTCATTCAGAGGTAAGAATTAACATGTTGACGCTTTTAACCCTTCATTGCGCAAACTTTCAATTAATTACGCGAACGACCATACTCGATCAACAAGTGGCTCATTTGTGAATATAAATATTGTGAGAGGTTATTTAGAAACTTATTTTAGGTATCCTAACACTTCCAGTCCTTTCACAATCAAAGTTTTTGATTTTTTGAAAAATTAGTCCCTTAATTTCAACATTTGACCTCATTAGGGTTTATTACACGTGTCAATACTTCATTGGACGTGATTTTACGAGGTGTTACAGGAGCTTTCCCATGCTTCCCCTCATTTGAGCCATTTCCTCCGCAAGTTGGCCCACTTGTTTTGTTAATGCTTCATGCGATTTGTCCCGAATTTCATTCTCTTTCTTGGACTCTTGCATCATCGAAAGCATTACATCCATCTTTGCATTCAAATCACCACCACCTCCTTGATTATTAGTCGACCCGTGACCATCTTGGTTGTAACCTCTTTGGCGAGTTTGGTGCGAATACCCACCTTGATTTCCCGATTGGAAATTCGGGTTCATTTGGTTGGAGGAATTACCATACCTAAAGTTAGGATGGTTCCTCAACCCGGGGTGATAAGTGTTGGAGTTCATATTATATTGCCTTCGGTCCCCATACACTTGATTCACCTCCATGGTGGCTTGACAATTCTCGGTCCGGTGACCGATGTCTCCTCATTCCTCACATACGGCGTATTGCACCGCATTCACTTCTCTTTTCTTCATGCGAGCCAACTCCCGCTCTAACGTTTCAATTCAATCCTTAGAATTCACATCACGATCGGGCCAAGACCTTGAGGTGGGGTGCTTTTTGGTTCGATCAGCTGACTCTTTCGCTTTTGACCTTTTACTCATTCTTTCTAGGAACTCCCAATCGTCATCCTCGTGATTGCTTAATAGAGTTCCATTGTTGGTCGATTCAAGGCGGTTCCACGTCTCATCATCTAAACCCCTCACGAAGCATTTAACCAACTCCCACCTTTCGATTTGATGATGTGGGCACTTCCGGATCAATTCCTTGAATCGAGTGAATGCTTCATGTAACGGTTCCCTCGATAGTTGGCGGAAAGACCTAATTTCATCACGTGCATCATCGGTCTTCGCCATCGAATAGTATTCATCAAGAAAAGCTTGTTGCATTTCTCCCCATGTTCGAATACTATTTGCCGGAAGTGTAAGGAACCATTGCTCCTTTAACGAAAATTGAAATAGTTGAAGCTTGACTTCTTCCAATGCGAAATTGTGCCCCCCGATCATGTTACATATAGATGATAATTCCGCCAAATGCGTATACGGTTCATCATTAGACCTCCCGTTGAAGTGGGGAAGTATATTGATGTAATGGGGCTTGCAATCGAACATTCTCCTTTCACACACTATTGGAGAATCATTTTCGGTGACCACCGGCCTAAAACGGTCATTCACTCCCCATGGAGGTTGTTGACGGCGTTGTGGACCATTAACTTCTTGGTCCACCGGTCTTCGATTGTCCCTTCGATCACCTCTTCTATCCCCACCTTGATTTCTACCTTGGTTACCTCTTTGATTTCCTCCTCCCACGAAACGAGGAATCCGGTTAGGGTTAGCATTATTGTTGTTGTTGTTGTAAAACCCATCATTCCGGTTCCTTTGGTTGTTGTTTCGTGGTTGACGGTTGTTCTCGTAACCGTCATTTCTCACATTACCGTACCCATAATCATCGTTCCCCACAAAGTTGGCGTTTTGATAGCCAAACTCATCATCTTCGAAGCCTCTCGCATTATAAACATTCCCCCTATTCACATACCCCCAATCTTCATCATCATTAGCCCGATCATCATAATTACCCCCATCGTCCGAGTATTCCATGTGAATACTCACATGTTCCGGTGATTGGTAACAAGGAACACTAAATGGCTCATCATCGGGGATAGCGTCTCTCAAATCGTCGATGTTGAAAAATGGGTCTTCATTCGTGGGATTGCCACGATCTAGGTTACCTCTACGATCGGAGTTAACGTTTCGGTCATCAAGGTTGGTGGGTAAAGGGTTTTGTCGGTTGAGGTTTTGATGTGGAGGTGTTCTTTGGTTGTTATTTGGGCCACGGGTTTGGAAAGGTGGTGTGGGTGGTCTAGAATTGTTGCCACCCGGTTGTTCTTGAGGTATAGGTTGAACGTTTGGGCCGGGATTGAAGGTGCCTCGGTATTGGAATTGGTTTTGGTTTTGGTTGGAGTTTTGGTTTTGGTTTGCAATTGAATCGGTTTCAATGGTTGGTGTGAATTGTGGTGTTTGGGTGGTTTGGTTAGAAGCAAGTGTTGCTTCCAACCGGCTTGCTAGGTTCCTTCTTGCAACTCTTTCGATTTCCGGCTCGTAGACTAACGGTGAAGTCCTCCCGGAATTCCTTGTATGCATGCACTACATGTAACCTGCACAAGTAACACAACCCGCGTAACAAGGAAAAAGACAAAGTACCAAAAAGAAGCTAGGCAGTTTAAACAGTTAACCACACAAATTCAAACAGTATCCAAACACAAAGCGCACGCACTCCCCGGCAACGGCGCCAAAATTTGACCGGAGTGACGCGCTCCGGTCAAAGATAATACTTATAAGCCCAAATTACCCTTAACTGTGTGTTAGTGGTAGTAAGGGGTCGAACCACGAAGAGTATGTGGTTTGCGAATGGATTCGATTGAATTATAGAAAAGTGTCACAATTATGAAGCTTGCTATGATATTTTTGTATTTTTGTTTAGTTGAAATATGTGAATTTAAACTAATGAAATTGGTTTAATTAACTAACAACTACTAATTAACGATTGCAAGAAAGATTGATTACTAAACAATAATAAGAAAAAGGGTTCACACCCGGTTTCGGTAATTGCCAACCTAGAGTTTCTACAAGTTTTAGATTCAACTCAATTGTATACGATTAGCGGATTTAGTGTACAGTGACTTAGGTGCCAATAACTATCAACGTTTCGAAAAACGGACAAGAATGCACTTTGTAATCAACACAAGTAAAACCTAACCAAGACAATGCATAACTACACATAACCATTTCGTAAAGTCATAACTTTTAACATCGTTCAACAATTTACGAATACGAAACAAATGTAAACTATTGTCAATGGTTTCAAAAATCAAACACAATTTGTCACAAAGTTGAAGCAAGAAACAATTCAAAACCCTAACGTTAAACAACTACCTACACCGGGGTGAAACCGAGGTGATTAGCCGCTCATGGTTGAAGAAACTTGATCACCGAATGATTGTAACTTGTCTTGAACCATCTTGAAGCTTGAACAATGGCGAATTGATGGATGTTGAAGGTTTTGGTGAAGGATGATGGTAGAAAAGATTGATGGTGATGATTAGGGTTTGTATGGATTGGTGATTGCGAATGATTGATGATGATGATCCTTCTTGATTCGGGTGATATGGGTGATTAGAGATGGATTGGAGATGAAGTTGATCCTATTCTCAGGCTCCAAGATGAAGATTTGTACTCAAAGGACATGTAACCCCCGTTTGAATGCTAAAAATTGCGTTTAAACTCGTTCCCCACAACCCAAGTAGCAAAATTCGCGTTTTAGTAAACCAAGGCCCGTCGCCGACGGCCTGGAGCCCGTCGGCGACGGCCTCCAGATCTCTGAAATCCATCCGACGGGTTGTTTGGCTCCTTACGGGCATCTTGTGACGACGGGACTTTCTAGAGCCCGTCGCCGACGGCCTGGAGCCCGTCCCCGACGACCTCTAGTTTTTCCTATTTCGTCCGAAACTGTTTTCTTCATAACTTCTTCGTTATAGCTCTGTTTTACTCACCGTTTTCGCCCACGTACTCGTAATTCAGCCCTCTATCATGCCATATTCCAATATATTCATTTTAAATCCATTAAAATTCCCAAAATACATCCAATCTTCGTGATTAACCCGGTTTTGTTCATTTCACATCCCCGGTTGATCCGATTCACGTCTCGGTGCTCCGTTTAGCTCCCGATTAGCTCCTTAAACTCTTTTAGACCTGTAAAACATGAATCCCATTAAAAGTAGGCTATTCAAGATTAAAAGCTATGTAAAAACATCAACTTAAGCACAAACGATAACCAGTGTTCGACCACGTATCAGGTATGGGCCGGCTGTTCAAAGGGGTTGTATGCCGCTGCACTGGTATATGCAGGGATTTGGTTGTTGTAACCCACTGGTGGTGGTGCGACTGGCGCAGACTCCACTTCAGAAACAAGGTTCGAAGGCCCACCCATTTGTGGGTCTTCGTACAGTGGCGGATAATGGCTGCCACTTGAATGTTGAGGGGTGCTGATACGAACACCCCCTTGCACGGACATCCGTGCGGTTGTTCTTCTACGCCTCGGTGGCTCCGGAGGCTGTTGCTATACTGGTGGTGGTGGCGGACTAACCGCTACAAAGCGCGAATCCTCCGAGGGATCCTGCTGTTGCTGCTGCTGCTGCGGTGAGTTGTGGTAACTGGGAGTAAACACCCAGTCGATCTGGTTAAACCTCGCCTCGTAGCTTTCGGGACCACTATAAGGTGATCCAAGAAAGGGTGACCCCTCCGAAATCTCGATGGGGTGAGTGGGCGTTCTGGTTGGCGGTTGGGCAGGCTTCGGATCTTCATCCATATCCATGGAGAAATGATCCTCCGGTCCCAACGGGTTAAAACCCATTGACTCTTCAATTAGGTTGGCCGGGTTGAACCGGCTTTGGAAGTATGGCGTTGGGTCGTTAAAGGGTGAGTTATGGCCTTGCAGGGGTATGAAAGAATGGTGTGAGTTGTGGGGCTCATTTTTCGATTGAGGCCCGTAAGAGTTTAGGTATGAGGGTGAGGAGCTCAGCGAGACTGAGCACCTTGCGGGTTCTATGTGGGTCCTCCAGTTTTCTTGAGGACTTCTGCTTAGGGTGTCGGATGGTGTTCGCCGGTGTGAAGGCCCGGCCTCATGATCATTGGGGGCGACGAGTGGCCCCTTGCCTCTACCTCTTCCACGAAATTTGGGTGGCATCTTGTTGAACCTGTCAAAACAAACAAAGGATACAACAAAAAAAATAAAGGACAAAATTTAAAATAAAACAAATTTGGATTAGTCCTAAGTTCTTTGTCTAGACTCGGAAGTCGATGAATGTGCAAACCGTGTCATTGAGATTAAACACAAAAGGCTAGTGTTTAATTCACTCAACGTTGGCTCTGATACCAACCTGTTACACCCCGATTTCCACGTATTACCGGTGGGCCCGGTGGGGAGTATCGTGACGTCGTTGATATCATCATAGTCAAACAACACAATTTAAATGCACAGCGGAAGCAAAAGATGAATGTAACGCCCTAACACGTTTTAACCTAAGACGCAGCGGAAAATACATATCTAAAATTTTTTCATGATATTCTTTCTTTAACTTAAATACATTAATCCTTTTCTATAATTTAATTAAAAACTAACATGCATATATCGAATTAAGTGTCCACATACACACCCATGTACAATCCATGTCTTGACTCGATCTTCAACCGCGTGCATTTCTTGATGAAAATCCATAACCCTGTACAACCTGCAGTCACCACATTTAATCCCATCATTAGCAACCGGTGACATAATACAAAAATATTAACACATGCATAATAAAACGTCAACATATCATGCTTCCTCTTATACTCGCCCCTTCATCCATCCATTCGATCACTCGCATCGGATTGCGGAGTCAACCTTTACTTCCATTGTTAACATACCTATACTTCACATTAATTCTCATTAGAAAAACGGTTAGTAACATTAGCTTCCTTTCATATGAACATGTCCTCGAATACACATAACTCATCTTATTCATTCAAGCGTATAATTAAATACCCACTCAAGCATGTATTCACTTTCTATTCATACATGTATTTACAATTTACATCCTACATGTATAACTCCTTAAATCATCTTATGCATAGTTCATTATGTAAGTTCCATTTCTTACCCAAACTTAATCGAATCTCTTTCTTAACCACTTTCGACTCATTTCCACTAAAACTTAACTTAGTAATAACAACGATTCATATCTTCTTACATTACATTCAATGAGTACCATATATCATAAATACATTACCAAACAAAAGGGTAAATTGGGAGTTCACTTACCTCGTGCGTCCGAGTTCGAGCATAGCTTCCGTGTTTATCCTTGGCCCGTTGCCTTTCATGCTTGTGTCCGCGTTGACATAACTCCTATCCGTACATGTCATCACATTCATCATAACATGATTAGCATACATGAGCATTCATACCTTTTAAGGAAGGTTTCTTGCCATATCATCTTATCAACTAATTTCTCACTTGTAATCCATTCAAAACACATTCCTTATACAAATCTATTATTTAATACATCATCATCACATTCTAAATACATTTATTCATTTTTAGCATACAATTTCACTTATCATTTTCTCCTAAGCATTTCATCAAACACTTGGTGTGCATATCACTTTCTAAGCATAATGTACAAGTGCTTTAAGCATGTTCTTCCCTATTTCATCTTATGAACCATCACATTCAAGCAAAATCTCATAATCATAAATTCCACATCAAATTTATCTATTTAAGTCTATCATATAACACCTTATACATCACAAGATCACACTATAACGTCTACAAGTTCATCATGATCATCATCTTCACACTCATGCAATGGGTTTCATTCTAAATCACCCAATTACTTGAAATTATTCATAACACAAGTTCTATTTGGTGTTTCTAACACCTCTACAAGCTTAATTGCATACAAATTCATGGATTGATCATAACCCACTTCAAACAAGATCATCAAATCTAAGTTTTGAGACATACCTTACGATCCCCTTGTGGAGGTGATCGTTAATTCATGTTTGGTTGTGAATTTGGGCTTCGTTTAGCCTTTCAATTTGGAGAATTTGTGAAGTTTAGGGTTTTGGCTCCATGGGAGCCTTCCCTGCTCGTTGAAGAACACACACACGAGGTGTGTGTATGTGTGTGTTATTTTCTTTTTAATAAAACAACTTTCAAGTTGTTCACTTTGGTCCCTCATGTTTCGTTTTAATTAAATAAGGCTACAACCCTTCGTTTAATACCAACGTTACTAATATTAAACTAGGTTAATTATTCCTAGATAATATTTATTTACGGGTTCACTTTTACCCCTAACGGTATTTTTACTCGTTCCTCTATATTACCCGGTTTAAATTATCAAACCCATTTTTTGGGGTGTTACAATGAATCACATTACAAACCGAATAAAAAGTAATATCAAAGTATTACAAACGGACTGTAAGGATCCACAGGCGGATCAAAAGATAAAAAGATCATTGTTCAACAGACTTTAACATCTAGAGCTTGCAAGACTTGATTAATGATGCCAGGAGTAGCCAGCCTATTTCGTCTAGTACCTGCACTTAGCCTTTTTAGAAAATACGTCAGTTTACACTGGTAAATACAATTAACCGACTCATTTTGAAAACATTTAAGAAAATTGATTTGAATGCACAAGGCACAAAATATCTTTTATAACTTGAGACAATTATAAAAAAATAATCTTGTATACAGTTTTACTTATTTGTCGTCCGTCAGGGCCGGTTAGAAGAGCCGGACATGATTAACTGACACACCACAGGTATAATGCCCACAAGGTTGATTCCTTTAAGTGGATTACCAGTTTTTACATAATGCAACTATCAGGTGTATGCCTACACCTCGTGCTTAGGTCGTGGCCATTTCTTTGAATGATGCCAAGGATATCCAAGACATGGTCATTAACCCCCCAAAAGCCATATACCAAACAAAACAGATTAAAACGGGTTATGCAATATATATTAATCAAAATCCGATTTAAAAACAATTACATACCCGACCAAGCGGTATTATTATAATACCGTATCCCAAGCCCGTATAACGGAAAATAAGTTAAAAGTATTTACCTGAGCAAGTATAATTCACAAACAGCGAGTGCAAGTAGCTTTTACGTGGCTCCTAATCTGGAACGAAGGTTTTAATAACCTATTAGATACCTAGCGGGTCTTTAATTAAGCCTAGACTTAGACCGGTTGGTTTTAAAAGAAGATACGGTTCAAACGCACGATTAAGCGAAGACCGGAATAGAATGTGGTTTAGACCCGACAAGTTTGTATACTTGTATAATATGGGTGAACTAAACACATTCTGGATTTTGAGATAAAAATGATAAGGTTTGACCCGTTTCGGCTAATTTATGCAAACTAGTTACATAAACCGCACCGAACGCGAATAATGCGTACCGGGTAACCAAATGATTCATGTACAGGTCTCCTAAGTTAATATGCCTTAAATATGTTGTGATATCAGTAGGACACCTTCCATTATACCCAAAATGGATTTAAACTCAAATTATGCCCCGTAGGGGTATTTTGGTCATTTTAAAGGTTATAAAAGAGTTTAAAAATATAAATCTGAGTTTCAGGTCAGATATAATCAGTAAAAATACTTATTTTTATAAGTCATAACAGTAGGGTATGGTATATATGTGAAATTTACCTTTTATAACAAAACTATGCACCGTAGGGGCATTTCGGTAATTTCACATAAGCTTAAAAGGTCAAAACAGGGAATCTGAGTTAAAAACTTTTCTTTACTGTTAAAATATAAAAATTTACTAAGAATATCAGTAGGTGTCAAGTCTTATATATTTAAAATAGTTCTAATACATACTATGCGTTTAAAATGCGTAAAAAGGCGGTTTTAAGCGATTCCCGGGTTTTATAAGAAAAGCTGATATTTTTATTATTCCAGAAGGCTAAAAATACTTTATTTATTATATCAGATCAGTAGCAAAAGGTTTGGTATCAAAATATTATGTAAAACTCATTTTATAGGCCAAAAGGGCAAAACCGACAATTACCGAATCAAAGCTATAACCCTATGTTATGCTCAGCCTAAAAATGAATAAAAATCTTCAAAAATCCCAAAATATTATTTTACATCAGTAGGTAAAAAGTTTGGTATCAAAAATTGGGTTAAGATGGGCTCTATGCTAATTACGCCGTTTAATTAATAAAAAGCTTTTTAATTACGCTATTGAGCATAACTCTTAATCTAGACCTCTAACTGATGTGAAAATTTAGGGGCATGTTTATAAATCAGTAATAAAGATTATTGTCCTCTCATATTTTCAAAATTCTTGTTTTAAGGTCAAATGGGCATTATGGTCAACATTTAGGCATAAAACGGAAACATGCATATGAATCGGATGACTAATGAACCAAGTTGTATAATCACAGAGGGTTATACTAACATGTAACCTGGTCCTATTAAAACTCTAAGGAATTTCTAAAATGTAACACCCGTTCTTATAAAACAAGGCTTAACGTATGTTTTATGAAAACAATCATGTAATTAAGATTACATATACATCGGAAATACGGGTTTATTAAAATCTTTTACAATTTAAAAGTTTAGAACATAATGTAATTAAGTTCTTCATTTAAAAGTAACAACGAAACATCATGCGGAAGCTTATTTCTTGATCGTGTTCGGGTCTTCATTGTGCTTGATCGTCCTCCGGTGCTAGAATTTTACCTGAAACTCATAAAAAATGAGTTGGATTAGTCATACGTAACTTAGAACGTATTTAAACGGGTTCGCAACGCATCAACGGTTAAAATAAACGATTTTTGCGAAACTGACACCCCGTCTTGTCGCGCCACAGCCTGGGGCATTCCCCGTCGCGCGACGCCACGGGTTGATTTCATCAGACTGTTGCTTGCTGGTGCTGCATATTCCCAGCATAACCCGATTTCACGGAAACGAGCATAACTCTCTCGTTTTTAATCCGTTTTACCCGATTCTTTTTCCTACACGTCCGTAATTTAATTCTCCATCTTATGGAGTTAAAATCCAACATCCGGCATAATAAAATTTCAGACTTTTATGTCTTCAGATTTTACCCTTTTTACCAATTTTTGACCCGTTCGTGATATTATCAAACAAACATGTTTATTTGATCTTTAAACTCATGAAATTTATAATTTTGATATCCTCTATCATATTAATCTTAAATCACGGGTTTCTTACATAATAAAAACTCGTTTACGCTCAAGTGCTTATTTTGACCCGTTAGGGGTATTTGCGCATTTTTAAGACTTTGACTCATGAAGATCAACTCTCCGCTTACTTGCTTGTCCAAAGTAATCATTTAATCAAATGACTCGTTTCTAACAACCTTTTAAAGTTGTTTGCTCGATATGCCTATCAAGGGCATTTCTGTCAACTTAGCTCCGTCCTTTACCATAACGGACTTCATTGCACTTTCAGCCAATCCAATCACTTAGCCTAAATTTTAAACACACATACCTGACTCGGATCAATATATTGACCCGTTTCGATACCTTGCCTTAGTAGCCGCTAAGAAATAGTGATGTACATATCCATTTGATATTCATTCCTATAATCATATAACTCAACAAACAATTAGTCGATATTGTCAAAGGGTGATAATTTCACCTTTTGACCCGTTTGGTCTTAAATGACCGTAAAACTCTATAAGATGATATTTATTACCATCTTATCCATATGACTAACCCCGGTTTACACTGAATAATCATTTTACTTATAGATCATCTATTATCTCTTTTGACCCATTATAACTTGCGCTATAACGTGTCTTTTCCAAACTAACGATTATTGTCAACAAGTGACCAAAATACCAGTTTACCCCTTTCAACCGCATTGGTTTACCACACAAGGTAATCATTAAAAACTCGTTATCTTTTAGTCATTTCATGACTAACTAACCGTATTAGCTCCTTTTTAACCATTAAATATGATTTATGACCATTGTCGTTTGTTCCGGACCGCACTTGTCGTGTCGGAACATCATAATTTAAACAAGACTTATAATTCAAAATCTATAAAACCAATAGGTATTAAGTAATTAGAGTGTAAGCTTTACTTACCTCGCATCCCGAATACGCTTTTCTTCTCGTGCTTGATTCGTTTGACCGCTTCTTTCCCAAGCCTCCACCTAGCTCGTTAGGCGTCAAACTATTGTCAATCATTTACAAGGCGGTTAAATTAGTCATTTAAAATCACGACTATTCCACCTCACTTATTTTCTATGTCGAAGCTACTATTCGACTTCATGATTAATTAACTTTGTTTATCAAAGTTAACTATTTTCAATCGCATGGTTTACACAATTGAGACTAAATCAACATGACATTTAAAACCCTTATCGCTTCATGTTACGCATAATTGCCGTACCATTCAAATACGCGTTTTCATTCTAAATTTCAGCACTTTAGTTTTCATTTAGGCATTTTAACAAACACCTAATGTGCATAATTTTATAAAATTAACAATCAAACTTCATGGCTACCTATATTGCCAATTTCAACATCTTTTACTAAATAATCATCAAATTCATGGTTTATGTCAAGATTAACTTCATAGAGTTCAAATAACACTAGTTTGACAATCATGTGTCTAGTGTTCATCATGTTTCTACAAAACCCATTAAACACCCATAATGAATGATCATGAACTTCACAATTTAAACACTAATTCAACAAGTTATTGACTAGGGTTTACTCCTAGACATGTTTTCATTACTAATTTCATCTAAGCATCAGTCAATCAAGCTCAGATTTCGATTTCTAATATTCATCAAAATTTCAAGATGTAATCAAAAGACAAAATTTGACATACCTCGTGATTCCTTTATTTATATGATCACCAATATAAGCTTGGATTTCGATTTGGGACTGATTTGGCCTTTCAATTGATGGATTTGAGCATGTTAGGGTTTGAAGATGAGAGCGCCCTGGCTCTTCTGGAAATCTTAACCAGAACACACACTTAGAGTGTGTGTTTTGGTGTTAGTATTTTATTTAATTAAAACATTTTCCCTTTTGCCTCTTTTAGTCCCTCTTGTTTCATTTATTACAAAAGAAGCTATATCTCATAGCTTTTCATTCAATTACCCATTACTAACTAGGTTAACTATTCCTAGTTAAATTGATGGGTGTGGGGAATCATAACCCGTTTATTTATTTTTTAAGTCCCGTTAACTCGGGCTCCTAATAAACCGTGTTTTCTCAAAGCATTTATTCCTCTTTTTGATTAATACAAGATTATTTATTCAAATCCTAATATTCACCGGGTTAACTAATTTTTCTTTTTACCACTAACGGTATTTTACCCGTCTTTTAGTATTAACGGGGTTTGATTACCAAACCCGTTTTCGGGGTGTTACAAGTCTACCCCCCTTAAAGAGGTTTCGTCCTCGAAACCTTTTCTTACATAATTCTTTGAGTTTAAACTCAATGTATTTGATCCGAGAAATCTTTTAAACATTACTTATACTTTTAACCAATTGTTAGTATTACTAGAAAAATATGGTAACATCTTTTTGGTTACTAATTGTCTACGTATCTCCTACGACATAGTGCAACTTGAAATAACGTAATCTCATTATTTCCACTAGTTTAGTTAACTTAGCGATATTCATCTCTTTCATATACTATCTAATTCTTTATGAATCCGTTACTTTGACCCGTTTAAAGGTCTTTAGTGAAATCTTTCACTTTTAGCAACAAATTCTTTTGTTTTCAAATTTATTTATTCGGTTCAGTTATACCGAATCCACCGCTTACAAGCAAACCAAATTTCTTGATTTGAATTGCTGACCCTAACCGGTCTCACTAACTAGACTTATTAGTCCAGTTACTTTTTACCGCTCGCTTGGTTATAATGTGATTCTACTTCACATTGCATTTCTTGGCCGTGATCGTGTCACATCATGTTTAATTTATATCAACCTTTCATTTTCAAAAATATCACTTTTCGAATATATCGTCTTGCGCCTATCAGTGTCAAGACTTGTATCTTTCATGCTTACTATTTAAATTTTTATCAGAATTTATATTTGTAAAAATGTTATTTCTTACTAAAACCGAAGTTTTAGTTTTAGGATCTTCTCTTTAACTTTTGTCAATTATCCATACCAGGATATGGACAGTCCCTAATTTATACTTTTATAGTCTTAGTTTTATGCGGGGATCCTCAATTTATTTCCTCGCCTTGCCTAGTTAACCCGTAGGTTTTATCACTTAGCCTATGGGCTATTTTATTAGACCTTCACCTCTTTAAGGCGAGGTCCTTATAATCTATTTCTTTCTAGTCATGACTCGTGGGTCGTTTTAGTCTCGTAGACCTTTCCATTGTTTATAACCCTAAAGGTTAGGTTGACCCCGTAGTTCATTCTTTACTCATGTCGTTCTTAAAATACATGTTTGGTGTCAAGGCACCCTGTTTTTGTTTGAAGAATCATTTATCTTTCGCCTTGGTATTTTCTTTGACCTTGACCGTAGTCCAAGGCTACATTCGCTTCCTTTCGGACAAATTTTCCGACTTTATGACTTCTCACGTCATTTATGTGTCGGTTTATCTTATGCTCACCATTATCCAGTTTACATACATTCGTATTTGATTATGTCCCATTACCGGGCCCATTATTCTTTTGCTCTTAACACTACCATTATCCCGCTTGCGTTTACTCATGCCGTCCGACATGATATTATATTCGACCCGTTCAACTTTAAAATAGTTGAACATAATTTATTCAAAATTTCTATTTACGAGATTTTATAGTTATAACTCGTAATCCAAGTCTTTTGATTTTTTTTTCGACCCGCGTTCACGTCTCTTGATTTGCACATGTGTTTAAATTCCTACCCATCAACCGGGTGTTTTACCGAAGTCGTTGTTATTGCAACCCTCCCGGTATGCATTAAGACCTCGCTTCATTTTTTTATATTCCGACTTTGTCCTCAAGTTGACGTTTTACAAAAACGGCCCGTTAAGAGGCATATTTGCATTTTCCGGGTTCGAGTGTAAGTACACTCCCTCCCAATGCATATCCTAATCATTTTACATGTTTGCATTCTCCGGGTTCGAGTGTAAGTACACCCCCTCCCAGTGCATACCTTAATCGTTTTACATGTTTGCATTCTCCGGGTTCGAGTGTAAGTACACCCCCTCCCAGTGCATACCTTAATCGTTTTACATGTTTGCCTTCTCCGGGTTCGAGTTTAAGTACACCCCCTCCCAGTGCATACCTTAATCGTTTTACATGTTTGCCTTCTCCGGGTCCGAGTGTGAGTACACCCCCTCCCCGTGCGTACCTTAATCGTTTTACATGTTTGCATTCTCCGGGTTCGAGTGCAAGTACACTCCCTCCCATTGCATATCTTAATCATTTTATATTAATCTTTGTCCCTTCACTCGGGCTCATTATCCTAATGTAATATGCTTCCGTCACTCGGCTGTGCGTTTACATTATTATAAAATATTTTGCTCGTTTGATTCATTTGGGTACTTTTTAATTTGTCTCATTTACCCCGTCCTTACTACATCGGATGTAAGTATGTCCATCATAAAAAGTTCATGGTATCATGTGTTCACTACCTACTTGGCCAGAGTAGGTGATCAACACATGACATACATGACCTTTTTATAACTTTCACATCACGCCCCATGTAAGTAACACCTCTATTTATTTCTCTTGGAAACAATATCCTGGATAGGTATTCTATTCAGGTTTTTTCCAAGTTTTCAATCTACATATGCAACTATCAGTTTCTACGTATTTGTTGCATATTTCTATTCATGCAATAATTTAAACATGCACCTGGTAAATGCTTGCCCTAACGGGCTTTCCTTTCCATTACTTATTTGCGATCGTTACACGATTTAGGTCCTTGATGAGTATGCTCTTCTTGTCATACCTCGGACCGTTCCATCATCATATCCATAATTCGTTCAACTCTCGTCATCTTCAGACGCGAGTGCCCTTCAATTAAAACATTCACAAAAGTTAGTAATGTCAACTTCAATAATCGCCCGTATTATAACACACGGCTTTTTCTACTATACGCGTCAACGCGCGTATTTTTCGTCAACTATATCAATCATTTTAATTGGGGTAACGTGTATCACACGATAGCCCTATGTGTTGTTTACAACACTTTAGCATGCTAAACTATTAACATACATGTACTTACCGGATTTGTGATAAAGCCTCAAACCGAACACTTTATTCTTTTAACCTTGAGCTCTGATTACCAACTTGTAACACCCGTTCTTATAAAACAAGGTTTAACGTATATTTTACGAAAACAATCATGTAATTAAGATTACATATACATCGGAAATACGGGTTTATTAAAATCTTTTACAATTTAAAAGTTTAGAACATAATGTAATTAAGTTCGTCATTTAAAAGTAACAACGAAACGTCGTGCGGAAGCTTATTTCTTGATCGTGTTCGGTTCTTCATTGTTCTTGATCGTCCTCCGGTGCTAGAATTTTACCTGAAACTCATAAAACATGAGTTGGATTAGTCATACGTAACTTAGAACGTATTTAAACGGGTTCGCAACGCATCAACGGTTAAAATAAACGATTTTTGCGAAACTGACACCCCGTCGCGTCGCGCCACGGCCTGGGGCCTTCCCCGTCGCACGATGCCACGGGTTGATTTCATCAGACTGTTGCTTGCTGGTGCTGCATATTCCCAGCATAACCCGATTTCACGGAAACGAGCATAACTCTCTCGTTTTTAATCCGTTTTACCCGATTCTTTTTCCTACGCGTCCGTAATTTAATTCTCCATCTTATGGAGTTAAAATCCAACATCCGGCATAATAAAATTTCAGACTTTTAAGTCTTCGGCTTATTACCCTTTTTACCAATTTTTGACCCGTTCGTGATATTATCAAACAAACATGTTTATTTGATCTTTAAACTCATGAAATTTATAATTTTGATATCCTCTATCATATTAATCTTAAATCACGGGTTTCTTACATAATAAAAACCCGTTTACGCTCAAGTGCTTATTTTGACCCGTTAGGGGTATTTGCGCATTTTTAAGACTTTGACTCATGAAGATCAACTCTCCGCTTACTTGCTTGTCCAAAGTAATCATTTAATCTAATGACTCGTTTCTAACAACCTTTTAAAGTTGTTTGCTCGATATGCCTATCAAGGGCATTTATGTCAACTTAGCTCCGTCCTTTACCATAAAGGACTTCATTGCACTTTCAGCCAATCCAATCACTTAGCCTAAATTTTAAACACACATACCTGACTCGGATCAATATTTTGACCCGTTTCGATACCTTGCCTTAGTAGCCGCTAAGAAATAGCGATGTACATATCCATTTGATATTCATTCCTATAATCATATAACTGAACAAACCATTAGTCGATATTGTCAAAGGGTGATAATTTCACCTTTTGACCCGTTTGGTCTTAAATGACCGTAAAACTCTATAAGATGATATTTATTACCATCTTATCCATATGACTAACCCCGGTTTACACTGAATAATCATTTTACTTATAAATCATCTATTATCTCTTTTGACCCATTATAACTTGCGCTATAACGTGTCTTTTCCAAACTAACGATTATTGTCAATAAGTGACCAAAATACCATTTTACCCATTTTAACCGCATTGGTTTACCACACAAGGTAATCATTAAAAACTCGTTATCTTTTAGTCATTTCATGACTAACTAACCGTATTAGCTCCTTTTTAACCATTAAATATGATTTATGACCATTGTCGTTTGTTCCGGACCGCACTTGTCGTGTCGGAACATCATAATTTAAACAAGACTTATCATTCAAAATCTATAAAACCAATATGTATTAAGTAATTAGAGTGTAAGCTTTACTTACCTCGCATCCCGAATACGCTTTTCTTCTCGTGCTTGATTCGTTTGACTACTTCTTTCCCAAGCCTCCACCTAGCTCGTTAGGCGTCAAACTATTGTCAATCATTTACAAGGCGGTTAAATTAGTCATTTAAAATCACGACTATTCCACCTCACTTATTTTCTATGTCGAAGCTACTATTCGACTTCATGATTAATTAACTTAGTTTATCAAAGTTAACTATTTTCAATCGCATGGTTTACACAATTGAGACTAAATCAACATGACATTTAAAACCCTTATCACTTCATGTTACGCATAATTGCCGTACCATTCAAATACGCGTTTTCATTCTAAATTTCAGCACTTTAGTTTTCATTTAGGCATTTTAACAAACACCTAATGTGCATAATTTTATAAAATTAACAATCAAACTTCATGGCTACCTATCTTGCCAATTTCAACATCTTTTACTAAATAATCATCAAATTCATGGTTTATGTCAAGATTAACTTCATAGAGTTCAAATAACACTAGTTTGACAATCATGATTCTAGTGTTCATCATGTTTCTACAAAACCCATTAAATACCCATAATGAATGATCATGAACTTCATAATTTAAACACTAATTCAACAAGTTATTGACTAGGGTTTACTCCTAGACATGTTTTCATTACTAATTTCATCTAAGGATCAGTCAATCAAGCTCAGATTTCGATTTCTAATATTCATCAAAATTTCAAGATGTAATCAAAAGACAAAATTTTACATACCTCGTGATTCCTTTACTTAGGTGATCACTAATATAAGCTTGGATTTCGATTTGGAACTGATTTGGCCTTTCAATTGATGGATTTGAGCATGTTAGGGTTTGAAGATGAGAGCTCCCTGGCTCTTCTGGAAATCTCAACCAGAACACACACTTAGAGTGTGTGTTTTGGTGTTAGTATTTTATTTAATTAAAACATTTTCTCTTTTTGCCTCTTTTAGTCCCTCTTGTTTCATTTATTACAAAAGAAACTATATCTCATAGCTTTTCATTCAATTACCCATTACTAACTAGGTTAACTATTCCTAGTTAACTTGGTGGGTGTGGGGAATCATAACCCGGTTTATTTTTTTTAAGTCCCGTTAACTCGGGCTCCTAATAAACCGTGTTTTCTCAAAGCATTTATTCCTCTTTTTGATTAATACAAGATTATTTATTCAAATCTTAAAATTCACCGGGTTAACTATTTTTTCTTTTTACCACTAACGGTATTTTACCCGTCTTTTAGTATTAACGGGGTTTGATTACCAAACCCGTTTTCAGGGTGTTACATAAAACATGCTACATTGTGTCAGAACTGAAAGTCAAAGCAAAAGTCTACTTTTGCGACTTTCGGTTTCGAACCGAGCTTAAACTAAAAATTGTCGGGTTGAACATGCTTAGACATGTTCTTACATTAATTACCAAGTTATATGAATGATAAAACAGGTTGTATGGCTTCTACATTGTTAATTATGTGTTCATTTGAAAATTTGCTTTCTGTTGACTTTTTATAATCAGGTTTGACCCGACAATTAACCTAGTTAGAGTGGGAATCAGAGGGTGCCCTTTTAAGGGTTTATTACCCACATAATTACCAACTCAAAGCTATTTTTAATTCGAGAATTGACTGGACAATTAGTGACTAATCACTAAGTCAAACTTTAATTATGACGGTTTTGACTTTTGGTCATTAAACTAACTAAAACTGAATTAGAAAGGTTAAGGACACTTACAAAGGTCCTAAGCACGATTATGGATCCTAAGGAAACTTGGTGAAGACCAGAGAAGCTCCAGAGAAGTGCCTTGAATGATCTTCAAATGTGCAAGTTCAAATGTTGCAACTTCAAGTTCTTATATAGTGAACTACATGTAACAAGATCATCACACCTAAGTCTATAATTGTTTCCTGATGTTCCCATGTGTCCCTATGCATGTAAAACCACTGGCCCAACTACTGTATTTCGAAAACCATGCAAGTAAGGCGGTGTAATAGGCTGAACAGGCATCTGTCCATTTTCCGCTGCCAGTGACCGCCTTACGGACCGTAAGCAATACTCTTTGCGGTCCGTATAAACCTCTTACGGACCGTAAATCCAAAATTATACAGTCCGCAAGCGACCTTGATCTGAAATACCCAGTTACAGTGCTTGTGGATCGTAAGGCTAAACCCATACGGTCCGTAACCGATGACCAGAAGACAAAAATTTGAGAATCTCTAGTATTTGGCCATGCAACATTGATATTACGGATTTAGGGCTTTTAATATCAGTATGGGACCACTTGATCAGATCTAAAATGTTATGACAACCTTGCCATGCATTAGAATTGTCTTGGATTCTTTAAAAATCATGAATGAAAGTTTGTCGTATACACTCTCATAGGATCCCATCTTTACAAATTTGAATTATACATTATCAGAAATAACCAGATTTGAGTATATATTAGATGTTTATAAAACAGATTAAGGTTTGGGATTTATTATTAGGTCGTTCAGAGGTATTAATTAACATGTCGTCACTTTTAAATCCTACCATACATCTTTTAACTTGATCCGGGTTTATAACACGTTTACCTTCCATGACACGTGTCTTTATTTTATTGGGCATGATTTCACGACGTGTTACACCCTAATGTCCATTTTTCTATGGGCTTTAGTCTCATTCCACAACTTGATCTTTTATCAACCCACTGGTTTGTTGGATCCAAAAATTATTTGTTGACTTTGCTAAGTCAACAACGATAATTTAAATTGCGATCAGTTGTCCTAACGTGTTCTTGACTCGCTAGTCACTTTTGCCTTTTAGTCGATTCGTAAGACTTATAACTCATGATCTCAACATGGATCTAGTTATGTACCTTGTCTTTAGAATGACATGAAACTCAATTCATGACTAGACAAGTTTTCATCATGCCTTTGGTGTGTCATGACTGACATATTACTAGATTTGAATCAAACCAATTGGCATTCAAGTCTAATCAACTCGATTGACTCCATATTACCATTGTGTACTCCACATGGTCACGTGTTTGCAATATATATTAGGATTGCTAAAATCCTTATTGCCAAACCTTCCACATTCAAATGCAAGTCACCCCACATTTAAGTGTAATTGGATAACATCCAAAAGGGGTGATGAAAGGTTCTCCCTTTCATTTCGAGTTTGAGAAAACTTCTCAACTACCATTTCTACATACCCTAAAGGTTGTTTCTTAAATGGCTCCTCCCCCCCCCCCCCACATTGCTTGCATTTTAATTAAGATTGAGTAATTGCTCTTTTGTCAATGCAGTCGTCAAATTATATTACTCTACTCAGATTAATATTGCTCATAAGAGCTTCTGAGCAATATGAGTTCTTCACATATGAAACCGGATAGAATCATTATCAATGATCTATTTATTCGGTCTTCCCAAGTTATCCCTTTGGACTAAAATGAAGTTATATTTATAGTTTTGTTTTAGCACAAAATCCGTTCTTATGTCATCACATATTTTGAATGTTTAAAGTTAATTTAATCTCCGTCGAGCATATAAATTAACAAATATTAGTCTAGCATGCTTTACGCCCCGCTTGCGGTATGCACATATAATGTATATATGTGTGGACCATCGGTGGGCAAAAGTGAAAGTGCACTAATTTTAACGTTATTTTACTAATTTCGTGAAAATAACGTTAAACGCTGAGGATGGTTAATCATGCATCATGTGGTGGCGTTGATAGCTGAAAGACAAAAGGGTACATGCACTAATCGGTCTTTGTCTTGATTGTTGAGTGTTATGTGCCTTATGTCCAAGGCTTGATGCAAAACTACTATAGAGCCGGGGGTCTCACTGGAAGCAGCCTCTCTATTCCTACGGGGTAGAGGTAAGGCTGTCTACATCTTACCCTCCTCAGACCCTACCTTTGCTTTGTTATTGGTGGGATTTACTGAGTATGATGATGATGATGATGAGTCTAGCATGCTTTAGACCACAATAATCTAGCATGTGAACGAAAGATGCATCATTCTGATTCTTCACAGCCTTAAGAGATAACGCACTATCTCTTCCGAACATTCTTTTCTTAGTTTAGACACAATAATGAATTTTTATTTCACCATTCTGTAACACCCTTAATATTTTGACGGAATTTAACTAATAATTATATGAACTTTATAAAATATCAGAGTTTACAAAAACTTTTCGTGTTTAAACCATACACCCTTGAGATAGTACCAAACACATCCCAAGATAATCCATAACAAGTTTAAAAGTTAACCCTTGTTAGTAAACTAACCACTAGTTTAAGAGATTTAAAACATGATTAACAAAAGTGTTTACAACATAAGTATGTCTAGACAAGATTAAGACTATTGCGGAAGCTTCAAAATGTGTGTTCGGTTCTTGACATTGTACTTGATCACCATCCGGGAGGGCTTCATGTATACCTAGGGTCAAACACTAAAACCATTAGTTTTGACATTAATACATTATGTATAAACAAGTTCTAACAACACAAAGTAACAAACAAAATATAATTTTTCTGGGTTCCACCGTAAATTACGGTATCACCGTAAGTTACGGTGGACCTGGAATGTTTATGGTTCAGCCGTAAGACAGGGGCAACATACCGTAACACTTTTGATGTCCACCGTAAATTACGGTGGGACCGTAATTTACGGTGGGCTCTGCACATTTGCCCTTTGACTATTTTTCAACTTTAGAAGATCATAACTTTTTACCCATTAGTCCGATTTAACCGATTCTTCTTCCTATGAGTCCGTAATAAAATTACGGATTCAACCATGTAAATTTCACATTGCGGAAACCGAGATACCCACAATTGGTTCACAATTTCCTTATTTCCATTATTCAACCCATTAGTGTAAGTGCATAGCACCTCCTTTCCATTCTTAAAACCTTTTTGACATATTTACCCAATTACCCGGGCTCACATACTTGGTGTATTCATGCCAATTCCATGGCTTTACAATTCCTCTATGGCTAATACTTGTTTCTTCGGAATTCAAGCATTCTGTTTCAAACAACCCTTTTTCATTCAACAATTATTGTTTGACCCATATTCCGGGTTCTTATACTTAGATTAATATCACCAAATCATTGGTATGGTACAATTTATCATTTAACAAGGTATAAGACTTTCAAGTCTCTACTCTCGTGATTCTTTTGAAAACATCATTTTGACCCGTTTGGTTATTAAGTGAAAACCATCACTTCATTGACTAACCAAACTAAATACCAAGTCCTTACTTTGACCCGTTTGATGGTCGAGTGTACTTCGCCACTTTAACAACGCATCCAATTCACTACAACACAGTTTACACAACATAACTAATTATTTACACATAATTTTAACGGGGCTAAAGCCACGTACCTTTAAAGCACACCCTTTCCGCGAGTATCACCCCCGGCGTGTCCACTTGACGTTCCGGATTCTTTACCTAAAGAGTCCAATTCATAATAAAATTAGAACTCTTTCATAGGCTTTAACGCATTAATTCATAACATATGCAAATCTGCGTTTTTAGCAATCTTTAACGTTTTAACCCTCATTTAGGCGTTTTATCAAACACCTTGCGGGTCAGATTTCTACATGATCTAAACCAAGTTCATAACTTGAAATTATTACCCAAATCAACTTCAATTAGACAATATACTCATATTTAAACATCAATAATCTCAGAGATTAGCTTACAAATTTCAGTTTACACTAGAACAAGAGTCTTAATCCTAGTGTTTATCAAGTTCTACTAACCTTCTAATCACCCACTATAGTGATTTTGATTCTTACAACTAACATGCAATATTTTGACAAGAAATCATCTAGGGTTTGTCCCTAGACTTCACATTACTTCCAATTTCATGTTTTACAACACATAATCGAGCTCAATCTTTGATTTCAATCACATGCAAGAATTTGAGTTGTATCAAAACAACCTAATTTGACATACCTTATGACCTCCTTGACGAGGAGATCACGATTCTATGCTCAGATTTCGATTATGACATGATTTGAGCCTTCAATTTGGGTTTTTAGTAGAATTTAGGGTATGTGAAAGTGTGGGTGTCGCCCCCTGTGGCTTCCTGATCGACCAGACCCCCTTCTAATGGGGTGTTTGGTTTGTTTTAATCAAAACTAATAACACTAGTTTCAATTTTAACAATATTGGCCCTTCTACTTTTATTTAATTTATAGTTTGGTTATTTTAACCTTAATTCTAGTTATTCATAGACTCGTAATTAACTAGGTTATAATTTCCTAGTTAGATAAATTCTTGTTTATTTAAACTTTATAATTTTAATATAAAGTATTGTATTTTCGGGATGTTACAAGTCCACCCCCCTTAAAATGGGTTTCGTCCTCGAAACCGTATTACGTACCAAATAGTTTAGGGTAGAGCCGTTGCATCTCTTCTTCGGACTCCCATGTGGTATCCGCACCCTTCCTGTTTTCCCACTTAACCTTCACTTGGTTAATTACTTTGTTCCTCAGACTCTTCTCCTTTCGATCTAAGATTGCGATTGGCCTCACTGCATAGTTGAGGCTGTTATCCACCTCTATGTCATCATAGCGGATACGAGCAGTTTCTTCTGCTAAACATTTTCGGAGATGTGGCACATGGAATGTGCTATGAATTCCACTCAACTCCTCGGGTAGTTCAAGGCGATACGCTACCTTACCAACCCGTTCAGTGATCCTGAATGGCCCAATGAACCTCGGACTCAACTTTCCTCTTTTTCTGAACCATATGATTCATTTCCACGGGGATACCTTCAGCATTACCTTATCGCCCACTTGAAACTCAATAGGCCTATTTCGCTTATCCGCATACGAATTTTGTCTATCCTGAGCTGCTTTTAAGTGAGCTCGGACCATATCGATTTTCTCATTCGTAGTTCGGATTATATCAGTAGGTGCTAATCCTCGTGGTCCCACTTCTCCCCAACACACCGGGGTTCGACACTTTCTACCATATAACATTTCATACGGGGCCATTTTAATGCTCGATTGATAGCTATTGTTATATGAAAATTCGACCAAGGGTAGATGGACATCCCAACTACCCCCGAAGTCGATGATGCAAGCCCGCAACATATCTTCCAACGTTTGTATCGTTCTCTCACTTTGCCCATCTGTTTGCGGATGATAAGCAGTGCTAATGAACAGTTTAGTTCCCATTTGCTCTTGGAATTCGCGCCAGAATTTAGAGGTAAACCGAGTATCTCTGTCTGACACAATGGATATCGGCACTCCGTGACGTGCTATAATTTCATTGGTGTACACTTCCGACATCTTCTCGGACGTATAAGTCTCACGAATCGGAATGAAGTGAGCACTTTTTGTCAATCTATCCACAACTACCCATATAGCATCAAATCCGCGATTGGTTTTGGGCAATTTGGTTAACAAATCCATCGTGATTTGTTCCCATTTCCAAACTGGGATATCCAACGGTTGCAACTTACCGTATGGCTTTTGGTGCTCTGCTTTTACTTGTAAACAAGTCAAACACTTCTGTTCATATTTCACAATATTCCTTTTCATTCCGGGCCACCAATAGTTTTGTTTTAAGTCATTATACATTTTGGTCGCCCCCTGATGAATTGAATAATGGGATTTATGAGCCTCGTCAAGAAGACGCGCCTTGGCCCCACATGTATTTGGAACCCAAATTCTCCCAAATCGAGTTTTCAATCCTTAATTACCATCCTCCAGGTCTTTTAGTTGCCCAACTATCCTTTCCTTCTTCAAATTTTCTTCCTTGATTGCTTCAATTTGAGATTTTCGGATTTGTTCAAGCAAACCCGATGTCACAATTAATTGCATCGATCGTACTCGAATAGGCATATAATCCGTCTTTCGGCTCAACGCGTCTGCCACTACGTTAGCCTTCCCGGGGTGGTAATGTATTTCACAATCAAAGTCTTTGACAGTTTCTAACCACCGCCTCTGCCTCATATTTAATTCCTTCAGATCGAAGAAATACTTTAAGCTTTTGTGGTCGGTAAAGATAGTGCACTTCACCCCATACAAGTAATGCCTCCATATTTTCACGGCAAACACCACTGCTGCCAACTCGAGGTCATGGGTAGGATATCTCTTCTCATGAGTCTTTAGCTGTCTCGAGGCATAGGCTATAACCTTGCCCCGCTGCATCAAAACGCAGCCAAGTCCCGAATGCGATGCATCCGAGTAAACTACCATATCCTCCGTTCCGTCCGGTAATGTCAACACCGGCGCATGGGTCAATTTTTCCTTGAGCGTTTGGAACTCCCTTTCTTGATCCTCGGCCCAAGTAAACTTTTCATCCTTACGGGTTAGTTTGGTCAATGGCGTAGCAATTTAGGAGAAATCTTGAATGAATCTCCGATAATAACCCGCAAGCCCCAAGAAGCTTCTGATTTCCGAAGGATTATTCGGTGGGGTCCATCTTGACACAGCTTCTATCTTTGAAGGATCGACTAACACCCCGTTTGCACTAATGATGTGCCCAAGAAATTGCACCTCTCGTAACCAGAAGGCACATTTTGAGAATTTCGCATACAATTTCTCTTTCCTGAGCGTCTCCAACACTTCACGCAAATGACTTGCGTGTTCTGCTTCATTCTTGGAGTATATCAAGATGTCATCAATGAACACTATCACTGACTTGTCTAGCATGGGTTTGCAAACCCGGTTCATGAGATCCATGAAAGCCGCGGGTGCATTAGTTAACACAAAGGACATCACGAGAAACTCATAATGTCCGTACCGAGTACGAAAAGCCGTTTTCGGTACATCCTCCTCTTTGACTTTTAACTGATGATACCCCGATCTGAGGTCGATTTTTGAGAACCAACTTGCACCTTGTAATTGGTCAAATAGGTCA
Source organism: Helianthus tuberosus (assembly GCA_030545235.1). Lineage (NCBI taxonomy): Eukaryota > Viridiplantae > Streptophyta > Magnoliopsida > Asterales > Asteraceae > Helianthus > Helianthus tuberosus. The sequence continues at coordinate 142,546,212 of CM060380.1, read as the reverse complement.
TCAATTCTTGGAAGCGGATATCGATTCTTTACCGTGAGTTTATTCAACTCCCGGTAATCAATGCACATACGCATGCTCCCGTCCTTCTTTCTCACGAATAATACCGGTGCGCCCCATGGAGACACGCTTGGCCGAATAAATCCCTTGTCGAGCAATTCTTGGATTTGTGACATCAATTCTTGCAATTCTGATGGCGCGAGTCGATACGGAGCCTTGGCCACAGGTTTTGCGCCCGGAACCAATTCGATCCCGAACTCTACCTCCCGTACCGGCGGTATTCCCGGTAAGTCTTCCGGAAATACATCGGCGTATTCACGTACCACTGGTACGTCTTCCATCTTTGGCGTCTCTTTATTAGGTTCGTTTGCGTATATCATGAATGCTTTACATCCGCGCCTCATAAGTTTGTGGGCCTTTAGTATTGAGCACATAACGGGACTGCCCCCATTTTCGCCATAAATGGTGACTTGCTTTCCACTTGGAGATGTCAACTGTATCTCCTTGAGGAAACATATCACCTTTGCATGATGTCGGGATAACCAATCCATCCCTACCACTACTTGAAATTCTCCCATTGACATAGGGATCAAGTCTATCAAATATTCCTTATCATCAACGCTTATTTTGCAATCTCGACATACATCACATACAAGAAAACTTTTGTTATCACCTATTTCTACCTCTAATGGCATAGGCAATTTTGTTAGTACAAAAGAAGGATGTCGAATAAATCCATGTGAAACAAAGGATTTATTCGCACCGTCTCAAATAACACATGTGCGGGAATCGAGTTTATAGTAAATATACCTGAAACCACATCGGGTTCCACCTTTGCCTCAGCTGCCGTTAACTGGAAGGATCTTGCTTTTGCTCTTGGTGTCTCAGTACGTGTATCCTTGTCATCTTTCTTCCCGATCAATTCCGGACACTCCGATTTCTTGTGACCCGGTTGATAACATTTGTAACATACCGACACTTTCCCCGAGCACAACGCAGCCGTGTGCCCGGTTTTCCCACAAATAGGACACGGCTTGTCCTTAAACCGGCACTCACTCTTGTGCCCTTTCCTGCATATCTTGCAGCTTGATGACCCGCTTTTTCCTTCTTGTTTCTTTGAGGATTCATTCGGACGTGCCTTTTTTCGTTGGGCTTGGGTTGACTACTTGTGCCCTTCTTTCGCCTCTTTCTATCTGTTTCTTCAACTCTATCTCCCGTTCCCGAGCAACGTTTATAATCTCGGTGAGAGTCTCATACTTCGAAGGGGTCATAAACTCCCTATACTCGGCGCTCAGCATATTATAATAATAATATATCTTCTGCTCTTCATTCGTTATGAGATCATCACAAAACTTCATTTTATCCATGAACGTTCCCGTGATTTTATCGATAGATTCACCCTTGTGTCGAAGCTGCATAAATTCTTCCTTGATTTTGTTTATGATTGCCTTGGGACTATGATGTTTAAGAAACGACGTCTTAAACTCGTCCCATGTCATAGCCTTAGCCGCTTCACTCCCGATCTCTTTCTTCTTATTATCCCACCAGTCTTTCGCCTGACCCCTTAACTGACCCGTGCCATAAGCCACGAAGTCATCCTCATCGCAATGGGTCCTTTCGAATACACCCTCCATATCACTTAGCCACCGTTGGCATATTATTGGGTCAACCTCCCCATTGTAGATTGGCGGTTTACACGCCATGAACTCTTTATAAGAACAAGATTTTCGTCCTCCCGACTTCTCCTTTGCTAAATTGGTATTATCCTCCAATTTCTTTATCCTTTCTTCCACCACTGATAATACCGTGTTTTGGATTTTGTCGATGAACCCCGACAAACTGTTTTTGATTGCCTTTCCTACCTCTTCAGCAATCACTTCTCTTGTTTGCTCGGTGACTCTTGGCACCGTATCATCATTACCTTTATCCGCCATCTTTAACTGAAATGTTTACATTAAGCGTTAAACATTTCACCTATGACATATGATTTATTTACTTCGGTTTATTCAAGTTCATGACTTGTTTTCACCGTTCTTATTTAATGCACTTTCCGGGTTTGAGTGTGTTAACACGCTCTTCCCATGCATTTCCATTCATTACTTCCCTTTTTATACTTAGTAACTCTACTTTAGAACAATTAACTCTTACCGGATGTTTGATCAAGCTTGAACCGAACACTTGTTAACAACCTTGGGCTCTGATTACCAACTTGTAACACCCTTAATATTTTGACGGAATTTAACTAATAATTATATGAACTTTATAAAATATCAGAGTTTACAAAAACTTTTCGTGTTTAAACCATACACCCTTGAGATAGTACCAAACACATCCCAATATAATCCATAACAAGTTTAAAAGTTAACCCTTGTTAGTAAACTAACCACTAGTTTAAGAGATTTAAAACATGATTAACAAAAGTGTTTACAACATAAGTATGTCTAGACAAGATTAAGACTATTGCGGAAGCTTCAAAATGTGTGTTCGGTTCTTGACATTGTACTTGATCACCATCCGGGAGGGCTTCATGTATACCTAGGGTCAAACACTAAAACCATTAGTTTTGACATTAATACATTATGTATAAACAAGTTCTAACAACACAAAGTAACAAACAAAATATAATTTTTCTGGGTTCCACCGTAAATTACGGTATCACCGTAAGTTACGGTGGACCTGGAATGTTTATGGTTCAGCCGTAAGACAGGGGCAACATACCATAACACTTTTGATGTCCACCGTAAATTACGGTGGGACCGTAATTTACGGTGGGCTCTGCACATTTGCCCTTTGACTATTTTTCAACTTTAGAAGATCATAACTTTTTACCCATTAGTCCGATTTAACCGATTCTTCTTCCTATGAGTCCGTAATAAAATTACGGATTCAACCATGTAAATTTCACATTGCGGAAACCGAGATACCCACAATTGGTTCACAATTTCCTTATTTCCATTATTCAACCCATTAGTGTAAGTGCATAGCACCTCCTTTCCATTCTTAAAACCTTTTTGACATAGTTACCTAATTACCCGGGCTCACATACTTGGTGTATTCACGCCAATTCCATGGCTTTACAATTCCTCTATGGCTAATACTTGTTTCTTCGGAATTCAAGCATTCCGTTTCAAACAACCCTTTTTCATTCAACAATTATTGTTTGACCCATATTCCGGGTTCTTATACTTAGATTAATATCACCAAATCATTGGTATGGTACAATTTATCATTTAACAAGGTATAAGACTTTCAAGTCTCTACTCTCGTGATTCTTTTGAAAACATCATTTTGACCCGTTTGGTTATTAAGTGAAAACCATCACTTCATTGACTAACCAAACTAAATACCAAGTCCTTACTTTGACCCGTTTGATGGTCGAGTGTACTTCGCCACTTTAACAACGCATCCAATTCACTACAACACAGTTTACACAACATAACTAATTATTTACACATAATTTTAACGGGGCTAAAGCCACGTACCTTTAAAGCACACCCTTTCCGCGAGTATCACCCCCGGCGTGTCCACTTGACGTTCCGGATTCTTTACCTAAAGAGTCCAATTCATAATAAAATTAGAACTCTTTCATAGGCTTTAACGCATTAATTCATAACATATGCAAATCTGCGTTTTTAGCAATCTTTAACGTTTTAACCCTCATTTAGGCGTTTTATCAAACACCTTGCGGGTCAGATTTCTACATGATCTAAACCAAGTTCATAACTTGAAATTATTACCCAAATCAACTTCAATTAGACAATATACTCATATTTAAACATCAATAATCTCAGAGATTAGCTTACAAATTTCAGTTTACACTAGAACAAGAGTCTTAATCCTAGTGTTTATCAAGTTCTACTAACCTTCTAATCACCCACTATAGTGATTTTGATTCTTACAACTAACATGCAATATTTTGACAAGAAATCATCTAGGGTTTGTCCCTAGACTTCACATTACTTCCAATTTCATGTTTTACAACACATAATCGAGCTCAATCTTTGATTTCAATCACATGCAAGAATTTGAGTTGTATCAAAACAACCTAATTTGACATACCTTATGACCTCCTTGACGAGGAGATCACGATTCTATGCTCAGATTTCGATTATGACATGATTTGAGCCTTCAATTTGGGTTTTTAGTAGAATTTAGGGTATGTGAAAGTGTGGGTGTCGCCCCCTGTGGCTTCCTGATCAACCAGACCCCCTTCTAATGGGGTGTTTGGTTTGTTTTAATCAAAACTAATAACACTAGTTTCAATTTAAACAATATTGGCCCTTCTACTTTTATTTAATTTATAGTTTGGTTATTTTAACCTTAATTCTAGTTATTCATAGACTCGTAATTAACTAGGTTATAATTTCCTAGTTAGATAAATTCTTGTTTATTTAAACTTTATAATTTTAATATAAAGTTTTGTATTTTCGGGATGTTACACATTCCAAAACCATTGGTTTTAGGAAGCTCAAAACCATTGTTAACTCCATCCATTAGGATCATAACTCGTTTGCCTTTTATCTCCAAGGCTTCACCATTGACTTCCTAAGGACTTAAACATAAGTCTTAATCCAAGTCACTTTGATAAACAATCTTTGTATAAAATCACTCGAGTCTTGAGATATAGTCAATTAGATTGACTTTCAATAACAAGGCATTCACGTATGCCTATAGTGATATATACATTTACATTGTTGTTTTGTTAATACCATGTATTGGATACTCTCCCAAATTGAGGACCAACCCTCTACACAGTTTAAACAACATTGATGGTGCTAGAAACATCTACAAGTCCATCACTATTGTAAATTTCCCATAATAAATTTTCTAAATTTATTAAAATCATTTACAATAATAACATATATTTCTTTCATATGTTATATTCTTGGAAAACTTACATGTGCATTTCCATGTTGATGCTCTCAACATTAGATGACATATCTCGTTTTCGTGTATTTCATCTCAAACCATTCACTGCGTTTCCCACGGAGTCATTATGCGTTTGATGTTTGATTTATAACTTATTACATAAACCATGATCACAACCCGCTCGTTGTGTTTGTGTAAATTATTTTTTACACTTTGTATCAAAATGTGTATCCTTTTGACAAATTATTAGTAGTCCAAAAATAAATATTTATCTTTTATTATATTTTAATCCATTTTTTTATGTAAAATAAACCCAAACGGAAGTCCACCGTTAATTTTAAATAAAATAAAGGTAAACATATATAATAACGGATACACCAATGATATCTAAACATCAAATCCCAAAGTGTTATTATCTTCAACACTTTCGACCGAAATTAACTCAATTATATCATTCCGTGTCATGTTTTGAGGTACTCCCTCAATGGAACACATATAACTTGTCTCATCTTGAAACTCTAAACTTGAATAACCATAAGTTGTCCAAAATATAAAGTTGTTTGCAATTAACTACTCGCAAGTAGTTGAGCAATTTATAATATCTATAACAACATCGAGTTAATTTTCACTAAATAGTCTTTCCGAGACTATTATATGGTTCAAGACGTTATACTTTTCGTGGAAGTATCGAATCACTTATAATTCGCAAAGACATTTTTATTCGTTCAAAACATTTCTCGTTTTTGCAAGTGTTTTAATATTAAACTATATATTTATGTTTTGTTTACAAATCAAGACAATAAACCTTATAGTAGTTTATTTAAACAAAACACTTTAAAACTCGCTCGTTTGAAAATAAAACGAATACACATCGTTTTAATTATTGGTTTATCATATTCAAACCATTTCTAACCGTTGTTAGATAATAATGATTACCAATCGTTAAAATGAGTGGTTTGTATGATAACCAATTCTAATATGCTAACTAGAATTTAAATGTTTAACAAACATTCAAAATATTCGGTTTTTATAAAGTAAACCGTTTCTAACGCGCTCGTTAGGAATAAAGTGAATATATTTATTCACTTTTGGTTTATTTAAATGAACGTTTTCTAACACGTTCGTTAGAAATAAACACAAACCTTTTCTAACACGGTCGTTAGAAAATATATAAAACGAATACAAATCATGTTAAATAGTTTATCATAGTTAACCCGGTTCTAACCCGCTCGTTAGAAATTAACGATTGCAAATCATTAAAAGTTTTCTAACACGCTCGTTAGAACTAAACGATTACAGAATTTGTTTGAAGTTTATAAAAAATATAAACTATTTCTAATATGCTCGTTAGAAATAAACAAATACGAAACCGTTTTAATAGTTATGTAAAAACCGTTTCTAACTTGCTTGTTAGAAATTTAAAAGTTTAGACGAAATCGTTTCAAGATTTCTTATTATCCAAAATAATTGTTTCCAACACGCTCGTCGGTAACTATTTGGAAAAATAATCTTTTCTAACACGCTCGTTAGAAAATCTAAACGTATTTAAACTATTGTTTCTAACACGCTCATTAGAACATCAAACCGTCTTTAAAACATTGTTCCTAACACGCTCGTTAGAACATATAGATGTTTTAAAAGTTATTATTAAACAAAATAATTATTTCTAACACGCTTTTAGAATACATAAATGTTTTAAAAACTTGTAATTTAAAAAAAAAAATAATTACTTTCTAATACACTCATTAGAAAATATATACGTTTCAAGACATTTAAAACCAATATTATTTTACCAAATTACATCTAACATTCTCCTTAGAGAATTTCCATCGTTCATACACATTATATGGGTTTACAAAAATTACCAATTTCTAATTCGGTCATTAGAAAAATTAGTATTCCAACCAAACGAATACATATTAATTTTTGTATAACATTCGTGTTATCTAAACACGAACAAAACCCATTCTAAAACTTGAATCAAAACTTCCGTTTTGCAACACGGTATTCGGATTAAAGATTGTACTCCAATCATAAAATTAATCCGACTCGTTGTACTAAATAAATATTTCCGAAAAAATATTTTCAAGATTTTAACAAAAATCCCAATTAATATTTTAAACTTTCGTGAACCCAAATCCTTGTAGAGAAGGGATTTAAGATTGTGGTAACAATCTTCACGAAAGTCTGTTTTAAGATTGTAAGAACTAGGTTCAGTTTTTATTAAAAATATTACAAAATATATATTAACGAGACTCTCGTTATTTGTGGGAAATTCTTCTAGTACAATACCGGTTACATAAACTAAATAAACAAATGTAATATACAATTTAATTGTATCATTCTTGATTCAAGCCAAAGTCTTTGGAAGAAGTTTAACCGCACTATCTTGTACAAACCTCCGCTGCAAGAATGAACAAATTGTCGATGACGGTTTTGGCTGAGGCACGTGTCAACACGCTTCACTTAAAACAGATTCCGCGTCTCCTCTCAGACGGTTAGGTCTCTCAGGGTACACCAACCGGAACAGTATGTGTACTGCCGGAGATAGCTCTGGCACCCAAGATAACATCGGGTATGATGGTGTTCATAACATAGGAAATATTTAGATCTGTAAAAAGATAATTTAGAGAATACATTTCTCTAAATTTTTATCAAACAAAGACAACCTTCATGTGTATAATATTTCTATTCAATCTATCGTAGAATGAACCATATTCCTTTACTTATACACAATGTAGTCAACATATAATTGAAACCCATTTAATCTTGTAGTTAATACAATATTAAACAAGATAATTAATCTTGTAACTAGAAGACAATAAAAAGGTTTTAATCGCATTGAATTGGAGTTGAAGTGGTCAACGTAACTGTCATATCAATTCATGACGATCTCGTAACTGACAGAGACTAGGTTGACTGGACATGACCAGCGCGCAAGCGAGTTGCACACTATACAGTCAGATCCACGCCTACGCAAGCCGCGGGCCGCTCGTATGCTAGACGCGCACACAGCACTAAAACTCGCGCTATGCGCGTGGCACGCAGACCAGTGCGCCTAGTTACTACTGCAAACCTGTGCGCGCTTGAATTGGTTTGCCAGTCTGCGCGCCACGCTTCAAGGATCTCACGCCACGCCACCTGGTCATGCGCCATCTATACTCGCGCGCCACAAGGATGCTTAACTGTGAAAATCTTCTCTCATTCGTTAACATGAAGCCCAAACCGCATTGTGATATTTGAAGCTCATGCCTTTTAAACCAAAATTTTCTTTTGTCCACGGCCAATGTAGGATTTACTTAAAGCATTACGATATATATAGGTAGAGGATCCTGTAAAAAGTGCTCAAAGTGTGAGAAGTGTATTATAACACTATATATAATACTATATAACACCATATAAACACCGTATAACAATATGTAACACCATATAATACCATATAACACTATGTAACACTATATATCATTATTTAACAAATATAACACTATAGGTTGTCTGATAGCATGTCTATGATAGATGTATAGTGTAATATTTGTTATATAATGTTATATAGTGTTACATAGTGTTATATGGTATTATTTGGTGTTACATATTGTTATACGGTGTTTATATGGTGTTATATAGTATTATATATAGTGTTATAATACACTTCTCACACTTTAGGCCCTTTTTACAATATCCTTACCCTATATATATATATATATCAAATGAGAACTTGTATATTTCGTGAGAACCACAAGAACTCGATCAAAAATCAATCAAAACTATAATAAAAATAATTACACAACAATTATTATTAAAATACCATATAAAAAATTAATTTACACGTTTAAATTTATATGTATAGGTAAATTAAAAATATACCATGTGTAAGTTACAAAGTTTATAATTTACACATGTGTATATTTTTTTTTACTATTTACACATATGTAAAAATTTGTTATGCCTAATTTAGAAAGGAATGAAAAATAAATGAAGAGTAATTTTTTTAATGTCATATTCTAATAATAATTATAACTAGTTAAATTCCCCCACACGTTGCGACGGGTATCATTTGGTATGGGTTCAATTCATTTCGACATCGATACGGTATCGCCACTCGGTATATAAATCGAAAGATAAAACCCAAAAAATAAAGTCATGATATGTCCAAAATAATACCAATATGAATTATACATATTAATAGGAACTCGTGATGAACAGTAGTTCAAGAATTTTTTTTAATATTATAGTCTTTTAAGTTTTCATTTTTTTTATTACTTTAATTTATTATTTTATTGTTTCCTTATTTTATTTTTTTAAGTTTTCACATATAATATTTAAGATAATGTCATAGCAATATTGATGACCTGTGATCTCGACTGTATAACATCGGTATAAAACAGGTAGCTTTGATAACATCTTAAAAGTTATGATATAAAAACAATATATCCTTAAAATAAACTAATATATATAGTTAAAAAGATTAAAACCTAAAAAAGTTATAATATAAGAATAATAAACAAATAATATTTTACTATGCATCGTTAGTTTGTTTTAATATGTATAATATAATAGTCGTATATAAAAAGGTTGATCTTATTTAGTTATTTCGAAAGTACTCACATATATTACCATGTTTATTATACTATTCATTTTTTAATCACCTTCTTAAATAAATAAACACAAATAATGTAAGAACTAGGTTTAGTTTTTATTAAAAATATTATAAAATACATAATAGCGAGACTCTTGTTATTTGTGGGAAATTCTTATAGTATAATACCGGTTACATAAACTAAATAAACAAATGTAATATACAATTTAATTGTACCAATCTTTATTCAAGCCAACGTCTTTGGAAGAAGTTTAACCGCACCATCTTGTACAACCTTCCGCTGCAAGAATGAACAAACTGCCGATGACAGTTTTGGCTGAGGCACGTGTTCAACATGCTTCCCTTAAAACAGATTTCGCGCCTCCTCTTAGACGGTTATGTCTCCCAGGATACAACAACCGGAACAGTATGTGTAAGTGCAGTTCCTGCCGGGTAACTCTCGCTTATCAGTTCTGGTCAACCAAAGCAGAAGTCCAAGTTAAAGTCAACGATAATGAAGATTATCAGAATTGCTGAAGGCATTCCGGACGACTTTCTAGTGTTTCGGATTATCGTATTGTTTTGTATCCCGGACAATGTGTTTTGTCCGGGTTTAGTCCCTAGCCTATATATATGTGTGTATTGTGTAGATTAGGGCAACTCTTGAAGCTTTGTGCTCCTCTCCCAACTTATTCTCCTGGTGTGAATTCTAGAGAGAGAGACTATGTGTTAGTGAGAGAAAGCTAGGGTTTAGATCTTTGTGATCTAAACCAGCTTGTAGAAGATGATGTATACTCGTTTGGTATGTAATCTGTGATGATTGTATTGAAATGAATGAGTTTGTCTTGCATCTTCTTCTTCATCTATCATATTTTGTTCTTCATGTCTTGAATCAAGTGCAATGTTTGATGTTCGTCATCGATCCGGTGCTTTAACAGTGATATCAGAGCATGGTTACCGATTCAGAATGGTCTAACCGCCTTCTGAATCACCATTGCTCTTGATTTGATGTTTGTTTCCGCCAAACATCTTGAAGACTTGAAGATTTTGCAGAAAAGTTGAAGAAAATGAAGCTGTTCGTGGTTGTTTTGTTTTCCAAGTTGTTGCAGATCTGAGGTTTGATCCAAAAATTGCTCTGTCCGAGTTTTTTTTAGTGTTAAACTTGTCTGAGTTTTAAAACTCGGTGTTTATGTTTCCGGGGTGTTGTTGAACCAGTGTGAAGTCACACTGGGGAGATAGTCCGGAGACTGGTTACTGAAACTTGTCTGAGTTTTACACTGTAATCAACCTATTCCGACTTTTCCTTTTTAGTTCAAGAGTCCGAGGTTTAAAATGACAAAAGAATTTATACGTTCAGATGTTTAACTGTTCTGAGTTTTACAGTTGTTCTGTTCCGATTTTTGTCATCAGTTCAACAGTCTGAGGTTTGATATTTGTTTTATTGTTGTCCGAGTATTGTTGTCGAAGATGTTGATCTGTTTTCCGAGGTTTATCAGTTTGATTTGTCCGAGTATTGTTGTCGAAGATGATAATCTGTTTTCCGAGTTTCCGAGGTTTATCAGTTGATAGGACCTCAAACGTAGTGGGCTTCAATTAGACAGTTGGACCTATCAATTCATGTAATCGATATGATTGGGCCGCATCTTTGATATTTTTTACTCAATTAATCCGACAAATTATGCACACCATCTTTGATATGACTGGGCCGCATCTTTGATACCTTTTACCTATCAATTCAAGTAACAAATCACTTGATGCTCACCCCACTAAACTGACAAGTGATTGGACCGTTATTTTTTAACACAAAAAAAATGATCGGTTGAATTAGTGGACTTATGTTACTTCACATGCACCCCACTAATCGGTTGATATTTCCGAGCTTTAGTTCAAAAGTCTGAGTTTTACGTGTTTCCGAATTTTAGTTCAAATGTCTGAGTTTTACGAGTTTCCGAGTTTTATTCAAAACTTTCCGAGTTTTGTTAAACTCTTTCAGCTCCGAGCTTTATTCAAACACTCGTCTGTTCCGAGTTTTATCGACTATAAGTTCGGAGCTTTACAGTTTTGGTCAAACAGTGCTCATCTGAGTTTTGTGCTCCGAGCTTTACAGTTTTGGTCAAACAGTGCTCATCTGAGTTTTGTGCTCCGAGTTTTACAGCTTTGGTCAAATAGTGTTCATCTGAGTTTTGTGCTCCGAGTATTACAGTTTTGGTCAAACTGAGTTCATCTGAGTTCTTCTGAGTTTTAAATAGGTGAAGTATTTCCGAGTTTTAAACAGTCAAGACAGTGTTTTGTGCTTCGTTGTCTGTTCTCTATTCGTGATTCCGAGTTTTTGCAGTCCCTATTAGAGTTTCCTTTATCTCCTTGCTTGTTTCGAATTCCTTTGTACTCTAAGTACTGCTCAATGATTTGATCCGAGGTTTCAAGAGATTTCAGGTTTTACGAGTTCCGAATTTTCTAGAATTCCGGGTTACCCGGGGTACCGGATTTTTAGCTAAATTTAGAAGTTTGTGTTTTTCGGAAGTTTCGAGTTGTGCATGTTCCGAGTTTTTCTAGTTATTCCGGGTTACCTGGGGTACCGGATAACTAACTAAGAGTCAGAATTATGTGTAGTTTGGAAACTTGAAGTCGGTTTCGGATTATCGAAAAGTTTTATGGTACTTATGTTGTTCGGATCAAGTGAGGAGGTGAAGAGAATAAGACTTGCTTGGATTTTTGTATTGTTTACAAAGAAATAGGGGGAGTAAAAATTTTGAAATTCCTGTTTTCTTTGTAAACCAAAAGCTCGTGGTGCTACATCGAAACAAGTTCATGTTTACTATCTTTGAGATTAACTTAGTGTTAATCTTACCGGTGGCGAAGTGTTTATAACATGAAGCAAGTTAGGGCTAGTGTATGATTGAGTTTTGTCAAGTTTGTTCGAGGTTTAATCAAGTGTTGACGTGATGAAGCAAATTGTTCTTTTGGCAACTAGTTGAAGGTCAAGCCTTTATCGTATGCCGGTTAGAGTAGAGATGATTAGTCTTCTTGATCTCTCTTCCAAGTTGGTGACTGGTCGGATTCTCGAAATAGGGGTTCTTACATTGAGGGGGAGATTGGAGACGAAAGTCATCGGGTAATTGGTGGATTCGTGAAGATACGAGATTGGATCTTGAAGATTCGAGATGAAATGATTTCAGACACTCGGTTGAAGAATTTGATCAAGATGGTGGATGTACTTTTACAAAGTTCAGTTTGTTATTAACTTATCGAACTGAGCTTCATGTCTTTGCGAAATTTGAAGTGTTCAAGGTTGGGCATTGGAAATCCAATGTTTCTTTCTGCTGTTGGTTAGGTTTGAAGATTAATGTATCGAGCGATATTCCTACATGTGGTTGTAGGTCGGTTCGCGTTAACTTGATTCGGGAGTAGTTTGAGGGGGAGGATCTACAGTGTTTGATGTTGGATTCTTCGGGTTTCTCAAAGCGGCCTTAAGTGATCGTCAGCAAGTCTTTTATTAGAAGGGTTGAAGATCGCTGTGCTCTACCAGAAAGATCAAGTCTCAGCCAAAGTTGAAAGCAGCCATGATATCATCAGTCAAGGGGGAGTCTGTAAGTGCAGTATCCGGTGACTGAAGATATCAGTGTTAGACAGAACTGATGCAACAGTTAAGGGGGAGACTGTAAGTGCAGTTCCTGCCGGGTAACTCTCGCTTATCAGTTCTGGTCAACCAAAGCAGAAGTCCAAGTTAAAGTCAACGATAATGAAGATTATCAGAATTGCTGAAGGCATTCCGGACGACTTTCTAGTGTTTCGGATTATCGTATTTTTTTGTATCCCGGACAATGTGTTTTGTCCGGGTTTAGTCCCTAGCGTATATATATGTGTGTATTGTGTAGATTAGGGCAACTCTTGAAGCTTTGTGCTCCTCTCCCAACTTATTCTCCTGGTGTGAATTCTAGAGAGAGAGACTATGTGTTAGTGAGAGAAAGCTAGGGTTTAGATCTTTGTGATCTAAACCAGCTTGTAGAAGATGATGTATACTCGTTTGGTATGTAATCTGTGATGATTGTATTGAAATGAATGAGTTTGTCTTGCATCTTCTTCTTCATCTATCATATTTTGTTCTTCATGTCTTGAATCAAGTGCAATGTTTGATGTTCGTCATCGATCCGGTGCTTTAACAGTATGTGTACTGCCGGAGATAGCTCTCGCACCCGAGATAACATCGGGTATCATGGTGTTCATAACATAGGAAATATTTAGAAGTGCAAAAAGATAATTTAGAGAATACATTTCTCTAAATTTTTATCAAACAAAGACAACCTTCATGTGTGTATAATATTTCTATTCAATCTGTCGTAGAATGAACCATATTCCTTTACTTATACACAATGTAGTCAACATATAACTAAAACCCATTTAATCTTGTAGTTAATACAATATTAAACAAGATAATTAATCTTGTAACTACAAGGCAATAAAAACGGTTTTAATCGCATTGAATTGGAGTTGAAGTGGTCAACGTAACTGTCATATCAATTCATGACGATCTCGTAACTGACTGATCGTGACCAGCGCGCAAGCGAGCTGCGCATTATACAGTCAGATCTACGCCTATGCGAGCCGCGGCCCACTCGTATGCTAGACGCGCACACAGCATTAGAACCCGCGCTATGCGCGCGACACACAGACCAGTGCGCCTAGTTACTACTGCAAACCTGCGCCGCTTGAATTGGTCTGCCAGTCTGCGCGCCACGCTTCAAGGATCTCACGCCACGCCATATGGAGTCGTGAATATGCCACTACGCATACCAGGACGCCACCTGGTCATGCGCCACAAGGATGCCACTATGCATAACAGGACGCCACCTGGTCATTCGCCATCCAAACTCGTGTGCCACTTGCATTCTTCGCCATAGCCAACGACGTGCGCCTAAGGAGCTCGCACCGCATCGACATGTGCCATGCCATGGCATCCGCCTACGCCACCCAAGGTTGTGCCATAAGCGGACCTGCCATATATCTTACCACGCGCTCATGAGCAAAAATACAAAGGTGGTGTGCGAAGTTCGAAGTGCACCACATTGGGCCTATAACCCATGTCTCGCGCGCATATGTGCGGGTGCTATGCACCCTTTGGATCCCCACTAGTCTTTGCCTTTAATGAAACAATTTACAAGGAGTGCTCCTCCTTGTATACCACTTTAAGTTTTGTCATCCCACCTATGTGGGACAAGGTGACAAATCTCAATCCATTTTTCTCATCTTTGTTTGTTCTAAACATACAACTTCAAGCTTCGATATCTCATTTATCTTAGCTCCATTTTGGACATAGTTTAAACACAAACCCATAACTAATTATTTATACAACACATATATAAATATTATTGATGTCCAAAATATTTAGTGAAAAACCTCATTTTCACTAAAATTTCCAACAAATAAACACAAAAGAATACAACATTTCTTTAAGTACATGTTTTTTTACAAGGAAACTTCACAGCAGACGGCTAATTCACACCTGCAAGACGCAGACCCGCCACCACTCATTACCATGACTATGTTGTCTTAACCGGGCCCACACCTGGTCGAGAGGGGCGTTACGCTGTCCCCAAGAAAATTTCCAGCCTCGTGCCACATGACAGGAGTTGCACCCTCCACAAGAGCTGACCCTCTGGAGTAAATGCATTGTAGTAGAAAACTCGGGTGAGATCAAGAGTCGAACCTGAGTTCTTCCCCATCATTTCCAATGCCTCAACCAGCTAGGCTGGAATCATTTGCAAATTTCTTTAAGTACATGTTATGTTCGTGATTTACTCGGTATATATTATATTCATTTTCTTAATTGCATTACATTCTTAAATAAACAAACACCAAAGAATACAATGATTCCCATTGATTAAACGTAAATGATTTAAGACAAACACTACTGATTAATGTGTGTTAGTTTGATTTATATGGGTAGCAAACGTGAAGTCCGGTCAGGTTAGCCGGCCCACCACCAAAGCCCCTAATGATGTGGGGGCGTCCCCTCCCGTCTGAGACTAAGGAGAGGCAGGAGCTAACTCAATGGATGCACGGACAACTTAGAAGTCACGCCGCGGCTCGGATTCGAACCCTCGCCTTATGGGTAGCAATGAACGATGCGCTGGCCAATTGAGCTGCACCCCAGGGGGCAGTTAGTTTGATTTATATACAGCCATATACGTTAGTGGTGATGAACTCAAGTGGTATGCTAAATAACATTAAGCATATAAGGTTATAAAAGTCATCATATATAGATAATTTTTCGTATTTTTTCTTAAAAAAGAAAAAAACATAAAAGCAAGAACTAAAAGGATGCACTGCACCCGTATGACATTTGTCATCAATTAGTGGCCAACAAAACAATGCATGTGCTTTAGACCGTGGGGTATGGTGGGGCTTGGGTTCGGGGCATGAGTTGACACGTGGAGTTCGAGCCCCCCCACCGCCGAATGACGTGTCCGTGGGGTATGGCGGGGCGTGGGTGCACCGCGTGGGTTGGCAGGTTATTAAAAAAAATACAAAATATTTAAAAAATTCAAACAACATTTAAAAAAAAAGCCTAAAATTTTATTAAATTCTTAAAAATTACATAATTCCTAAAAATTACAAAGTAAAAAAAACCTAGATCGTTAGGTAAATTTCAAAAAGCGCGAGCTTGTCGAACGCCTTTCGCTCCTTGCCTCGAAACTCAATGTTCGCCACCGCCACCCGGTCCTCGTGGCTTAACTCACCGCTCGGAACGGCTTCGTGGTAGGCCTTGAAACGATCAAGCTTCGGCCGTAGCTCGCGCCATTTATGTTGGCACGCGTTTAAATTGTGCCGGTCGTGTCCTACGTTATGTCGGTAGCTTGCAAAGGCTTCCGGCCAATATCGTGTTTGACCGGGTTGTCGCCCCTTCATTGCGTCAACGACGCTTGTGACGAGAGCTAACTCTTCTTCGTGGGTCCAAGAGGCCATCTTCTTCGGGTTGGGGTAGCGGGTTCGTGGGATCAAGTGGGATATGGTTGGGGTAGCGGTGGACAGCGATGGTTTGGGATGGGGTAGCCGGTGGGGTTGGGGTTATATTTATAGGGGATGTTGACTATTGGGGTTGGGGTGACCGCTTGGCTTGGCCAAACGGTTAGAATTTAAAATTCAAACACCCGCTATGACATGGCCAACAAAGCTAATAGGAGGCCGCCACATCGGATCGCTAGCCCGCCCCATGCCCGGCTTCAAACCCAAGCCCCAAGGGTCACGCCCCAAACCAAGCCCACCCGGGGTGGTGGCTTGGGCGTTTTCCCCCAACCCACGCCCCAACCTAAGCCCCATACCCCATAGTCTTACCATGGCCATTTTTAGCTTTCCAACCATATAGTTCAAATATCAATCCAACAACACTGATATAAAAAAAGAACTAATTATTTATAAATAACTAGAATTGATTCCCCACATTGTGGGGTCTTTTTTTTAATATGATTTAAGTGTATTGATTTTTTCTTATCTAATTATTTATCGACCGATACATGTACCAACTGAAAACGTCCATAAAATTAGCATGATAATGTATTATATTTGACGTGAATCGTTTTTAAAATATTTACATCAAAACATAGATTAATTAAAACGTGCATAAAAACAAACACGAATACATGTTATTTTTGTGTCACACACTAAAGAAACACGGAACTAATCTTAGGTTTAATTAGTTTGGTTTATGTTCCTCTCATAGTGGTTAATCTTCTCTAAACTTTCTGAGCTTCGGTTTGGGCTTGATGATCCTGCAAAACAGAACACCGTTAGCTCGTTAAGAGGGGAATATGGGGGGTTTCCCTCTTAACCAGGCTCCGGCGTGAGAATAAGTATCTGCTTTGAGGAGATAATTGTGTGTTAAGAGTGAGAGTAGAGAGGATAGAATGTTTAACCTGTGAACCGAGGTCTCTATTTATAGCCGGAGAGGTGTAAGAGGAGATGGGCTGAAGGGCCTTGGGCCGGAAGGCGACAACATAGAGGATATGCTATTTGTCTCACTGGTGTCGACCGTTAGTGTCTTCTAGGTGATCTTCGGTGCTGGCGCACCATGATTGGTGCCACGTGTCTTAGTTGTCAGCCTTGTTGTCCCTCTGCCATCAGCAGGTACGTGGAGATAATGGGGCAGGTGTCGCCGCCCCCTGATTGGTGCCACATAGGCGTCCTTGTGTACTTTTTGTCTCCTACACGTCAGACGATCGTGGAGCACGATAGAGCACAGGCTGGAAGACACTGATTGGCTTGCCCTTCTGCCACTTGTACCTTTAGCACCTTCTGAAGGGGCCTTGCTCTTTGACTCTTGCGCGACCCTTGCTGAGCACGTTAGTATCCCGCGCTGGGGGTTGCAGGAGGTGAAGGCTCTTATTCAGAATGCTAAGTATAGAAGTTGATGTCATCTCATCCTTGGACCTCGCGCGAGACCTTGCTCTGCCTAAGCATCCCGCGCGGGACCCCTTGATTGATCATCAAAGTGATTAAGGAGTATGGTCCAAAGTGCGACCACAAAAGATCTGTACGGCATTTTTGGGACCATACCCCTTCAAGTCCCCCAAGTCCAGTGCTACATCATGTGCGAAGTGAGTGGTTGGAGCTCTGGACTTAGAAAAAAGGAAGTGTTAGGTTAGAAAAAATGCCTGCTAGATCTTGGTGAGTCGCGCGCGTGTAACTGTTTGTCGGTTACTACAGCGCGACTACCAGATTTGTCTGTCGGAAATTCTCTGCTTTTGAATGTAAGCGGCAGGTGCATTAGGTGTTTGTGAATGCTGTGCGGCCTGGGTAACTTCTGCATGAAGTTTGTAGTAGATTTGAGCGGGAAAACCCTCAATTTTTGAATTCTGACAGGTTGGTGAGAAATGTCGTTGATGGCGACGTTTGAGTTGACTGCTGACACAGCCGTCATCAAGTTGCCCCTGACGGTTCGGCTTTCCGTCAGTCGAGTGAGGCCCACGCGCACATGGTAACCGTCACACCGGGAATTACATCGTACGTGGCAGCTGCGCGATTGGATACGCGCGCGGTGAATCTGGCACGTCTACTCATCGCATTAAATGCGATGAGTATAAATAGCCGATGAGATGGGGGAGAAGATCACAATCTCTTCTACTGTTTCTCTTCTCTCTCTATTTCTTCCCTGAATCTTCAAATATTCATCAGAGCCGAAGCAGATCTTTAAGTGCCGATCTTCAATCTGCAAACATTCACGTTTTTTTCCAGAAGATTCATCAAAAATTCTTTTAAATCTTCATGGCTGAAGAAGAACCTCATCATGAAGAGGGGCCCCTCCCAGTCCTCAAATGGGATCTGGGTTTATTTGAACAAATTACAAGGAGTTTCCGGTTTCCACCGGAGTGGGATGCACGATACCCTAGTCAGAATCAAACGGCCGTTGATGCACCGCCAGGGTATATCACCCTGTTTGAAGACTTCTTTTTGCAAGGTAACTTCCGGTTGCCGGCGACGGAGTTCCTAGCCCATATCCTTCATTATTATGGGTTTCATGTGTCTCAGATGAGACCACCCGGGATGGTAAGGGTGCGACAATTCGAGTTCTTATGCCGAGCCCACGACATATAGCCCACAGTTGATAGATTCAGGGTATTTTACCAGTTGATTCGAAATATGGGGTTTTACTCCTTTGGTAGCCGGGGGTCTGCTAAGAAGATCCTTCTGAACCCACCGAAGAGTTTCCATGACTGGAAACAAAAATTTTTCTTCATTCGGGAGGTGGTTATCCCGATTGCAATGAACTTTTGTGCGCCGGATGTTATTGAGAATGAGGAGCTGGCGATTCCTAAGAAGGAAGATTGGTATGTGAAGCTTACTGCCACCCCAAATCGAGTGTTTGGTGAAAATGTTCTGGTCGCGGCGCAGATGAGTGACCAATGGCCGCAGGATAGCGAGGAGGTGCCAGTGCTGAAATTTCAAGATAAAGGTTAGTTATATCTTTGATTATTTTCTACTTTCATGATTTGGGCGCGCTTAATTGTGGATTTTGAATGTAGAGTCGCTCCTTTATCAAGCTGCTTTCCCCACCTTTGGTGGATCTAGGGGTGTGCGCCCACTGAAGTCAGGGGAGCAGTACTGGTATTGTTGGTGCATATTATGTGACAACAGTTTAATAGTTTGATTATTTAGTCTTTGGATATTTTGTAATGGGCTTAGCTTATTGGTTAGTGAGTTATTTGTTGTAATGGGCTTGGAAAATGGCCTAGCTCAGTAGGAAGCCCAGTTCACAGACATGTGGTATATAAACATGTTTTGTGATTAGAGTTTTAGGAGTGGTTAGAGAGTTCTTGGAGGCTAGAGAGAGAAAACGTAGAGAGAGAGAGAAATTCAAAATTTGTGTGAGGCAAGATCACAGTGAGAGGCTGTGAGGTTGTGAGGTCTTGAATTGATTGTAAACTGCAAGTTGGATAATCAATAGAAGACCTGTTTGATTGTGAATTTCTGTCTTCTACTTGTTTCTGTGCAAATCTGATCTAGAGGATTCCACACTCTAGGTTAGACATACAATTTTGTGACGATCCGTACGAACCAGGGGACCTACAATTGGTATCAGAGCTTTAGGCTCTTGAAGAAGCTCGATTCAGAATTGCAGACTGCAGATTCGGGTGGAAACTTGGAATAAATTTCAAAATTTTTAAAACCTGAATTAGGGTTTTCGAATTTTTTTTGGGTTTGACATAATTTTCGAAATTGGTTTTAATCAGATTTGGTTGTTTTGATCTTACTATGTTTTGAGTTTTGCTGATTTGCAGGTTTTTGGGACAATTTTGGTTGATCTTTGAAGAATTTTGGCTGAAAATTTTGAAGATTCGAAGATTTGTTCTTCGTGTTCTTCGTTAAGTTCATCAAAATTTTTTTCAAAAGTTTGCTGATTTGGTTGTTCAATTTTGCAGGAATCTGTTAAAAGGATCTAGAAATCTTTGATAATTCGATCAGATTGAGTTTCTAAAATTTGCTGGCATAATTAACAATTTCGCAGTAAATTTAACATCTACACTGACAGACCAGCGAATTTGTGACCTAGCAACTCGGTGACCGGCGAAATTAAAATCCAAAGGCGACTTTGGTAACCGTTTTAATTGTCCTCAACGACATTATTACAGTGATCGGCGAAGTTACTAGACGTCGTGCTAGCGAAATTATTAACCAGCGAATTTGATCAGCTAGCATAATTAACCAGCGAATTTGATCAGCTAGCATAATTAACCAGCGAATTTAATAAGCCAACATATTTACTCTACCAGCATAATTATAATTACTCTATCAGCATATTTAACTTGGTTATGGTTAACCAACATAATAAGCGTGACCCAGCGAAATTAACTTGGTTTGCCAGCGAAATTAGTAGAGGCTTTAAAAGGTGGAGTATTTAATTTTGTAGAGTAATTAGATACGTATAGAGTATTTAACGTTTTTGAAAATAGAAAGTGATCCGTAGCTCATCTCGACAAACCGTTTGCACAGTTGGACTCGGTTGATTTTTAGGACAAAAAACCCCCTCTGGAAAATCCCGAATTTGGTTTTCGACATTATATATCATTGGATTCGTTTTTTCGAGACGATTCTAACGGTATAATTTGGTAAAAACAGTTTTCGGAAAAATTTTGTATGGTTTTTATCGGTACGGTTACAGTAAAACGTGTTTAAAGATGGTCAGAATGGATAAGTTCAGTGAGACTGTTAAGATTTGGCCAAAGCTTAAAAATGTTAAAGAATTTGTTGTCTGGAAGGATGAGTTTGAATCGGTTGTGAAGAGTGAAGATATCAGAATGTGGTATTGTATGATAGATGGATATGTTGCTCCTACGCGTCGTATTGAAGGAAGAGTGAAAGTGATTTCTTATGAGATGATGGATGAATCTGAGAAACTCGTGGTTGATGCTGAGAAGAAAGCTTTAGCTGCAATAAAAATGTCCTTACCTGATGGCATCAAGCATACCTTTACGAAGTACACTAATTCAAAGGATATGTGGGATGCATTAGAAAAGCGATATCAGGGAAATACAGATGTTGTGGTAGAAGAGAAGAAGAAAGCAGATGAGGAGAATGTTGAGAAGAAGGCTGCAGAAGTTTCGAAGTGTATGAATGGTGTGAATGAACTTACAACAGAGGTGAATGTAACATCAGAACCTGTAAGTCATACGTGTCATAATTGCACTGAACTACAAGGTAAAGTTAACAGCCTATCGGAGCAAAACAAAATTCTGTTTGCTGAATTGGAAAAACTGAAAGAGTCAAATGTTCTTGTGATTAAACGAGAGTCAAATTGTTTAGACAAACTCAAGTCAAATGAACAGGAAATCAGCAGTTTAACAAGCAAAGTCAATGAACTGTTACAAATCATTGATTTGGCTCGTGAAACTGTAAAGGATAAAACTAATGAATTTTCTGAAAAGTGCAGGGAATTGGCCATTGCACAAGACCAAATTGTTGAACTTAAAGGAAAGTTAGACAAATTTGGAAAATCTTCATTAGTTAGGACTCAAATTCAAAAAAAGTCTAAAAAAGAGTAATGATAAAACGGGAGTGGGGTTTGGTAAAGCTTCATCTTCTAAGGATCAATATTACTCTGTTTTGCCTGATGAGAATGAGCTAATTGATTTTGTGCCTACTACACCAGCTGTAGTGGATCCGATAGCTGTGAACTTGCCAAATAGTCCAGTTTCTTTGAAAGAATCTGTTGAGTCTAACAGTACACCTCATAAATCGGATGAGGATACTGAAGACGAAAAGAAGAAAACATTTAAAAAGAGATTTAAGAAAAAGAGAATTTATAAGACAAAATATTGTTTTAAATGTCACACCAAAGGACATGTGGCGAGCTGTTGTCCTTTGAAGAAGAATAAGGGAAAAGTTAATGAGGTTAAAGATGGGAATAGGGTTGGTTTGAATAATAATGTTCAACAACATTGTCAACGTAATCAACCAAGATTTCAATCTAAAACTTCAACAGCAAGACGATTTGATGGACCACGAAGTTTTTCTACACAATTTAGTCATATCAATGGTAAATCAAATCGGTTTCAAAGTCAAAATAGAAATTTTGGATATCAAAATCGATACCAGACTTTTGGTAATCAAAATTTTCAAAGAAGAAATGAATATAGGGGTTTTAGTAACTCAAATGTTCAACAACATCCAAAATTTTTCCAAAATTCATGGTATGATTATGGGAGAAGAAGGTATCAAGTTAATAACTTTCAAAGGTCAGAAAATCCGAGAGTTTATTGGAACTCTTATGATCAAAGACCTAGTGGCAGTTATAAATCTTGTTCAACAACAGGTAAAACATCCAAGACACAATTAAGGTGTAATGGATATTGGTTAGAGGCATCTTATACGGATTTACATGGTCGACCCAAAACGGGTCAGGTTTGGGTTGTTAAGTCTAACTGAGTTGTTGAGTGAATGCAGGATGACCAAGAAGGACTGTTGATGTGTTCAACAGTGGTTGTTCCTGTAAAGCGTCTGAGGTGAGTAGTAGGTTAAAATTGGTAACTAACTATTTACTTTAGTGATTGATTGAGGATTTATTGGTGAAAAACTTATTGTCAGATATAAAGTGGGAGTCTGTTTGTTGTTTAAATTTGTGTTTTCAAAACTTGCTCCATAAAAACAAAAATTTAGGGGGAGAAATTTCCCTAAGCCAAAAAGAGTTTAGTTAGTGCGTGTGTTTAGGGGGAGTAAGTTATAAAATTAAAATTTTTAAAAATACAAAAACATTAAAAAATGAAAAAGATAAAAAAATGAAAAAGATAAAAAAATGAAAAATTGAAAAAAAGGAGATTTCATTGTGTGAAAAAAGAAGAAATGAAGTTAGACTGTCACACTGAAAATGAATTAAATTACTTAAGTGTGATAGCAGCTTCATCATACGATGTACCAGTAGACAAAATCATGAAATAATCAACTTACCAATGTGATATAAACCTAAATGAACTGTGTATGAGTGGGGAACACATCAGTGGTGTATGGTTTAAATGACCTTAAATCTTGCGTTGATAGATTGCCAAAATCTGAAGTTTTGGGTCTTTATACTGTTATTTCATCTGGGGATATCAGGGTTGTCCTTCTGCTGCATCCAGATACATGCTGACCTAGGCACAACCAGGATATCTTAAAAGAGCTAAAAATGCCAAAACCTGAAAATGAAGAAGCTCTCCTAGAGAGTCATTCAAAAAGTGCAAAATGCATAAATCGTACCAAAAAATGGTATTTGTCATAGCCCTCGTTAGATATTTTGGTCTCTTTGCTGTACGAAAATATTGACCTGATCACCAATTATCTAAACGTTGTAAAACAAAACGGATGAATTCAGTATACTCACCTACTACGATGAATCTTTGTGCATACCTTGATCGTGGGGGTACATCCTGAAGTGGGACACACTAATATTTCAGTAATAAAATTACCTTAACGTATCATATAGTAATGGAACTTGAAATGTTCATGCATTTTGTTTAAGTGGACAAACATACTGGTAATCGTCTTGGACTGCTTTTCACGAAAATAAATAAAGAATTAACTACAAGTGTGAAACAGTTTGATTTTGTTGATATGATCTTCTTACACATGATTCTCACAAAAAGATGAAATTGTAAATATTTTTTGGTTTAGGTTAATTTGTTTTGAAAAAAAATCAAAAATACCAAAAAGATTTCTTTTAAAAGATATCCCATTTAAATTGACAAGTTGTTGTTTTTGCATGATAAGATAAAATATTGGTTTATCTTTAAATGTGAAAAGAGTAAATTACAAGTTTTGTCCTTTATGTTTGTCCCAAATTTCAGGCGATGTCCTTTACCTTTAAAATTGACGAGTTTTGTCCTTAACGTTTCAAAATCCTGCACGTTATGTCCTTTGAGCCTAACCTAGTTTTTTTTTTGTTAAATCTGGTCATGTGCTATGCACATGAGGGCATTCTTGTAATTTCACCATTCCAGGGGTTCTTATGCAAATAATATATAGATAAGGACTATTTTGTAAAAATAAAAAAAGATTTTTACCTTTCTTCTGCACTCTCTCTCTCTCTTCCTCTAATTTTCTCTCCCTCTTTCTTTCTTCTCTCTCGCTAAGCTCCCCACGTTCTTTCCATTAAAAATCATTGCCGAAGTGGTGGGAGATGTACGGTGGTGGGTGGTGAATTGTGGTGGGTTTGCGGTGGTGGAGGTAGTGCTACGGGTGTTGCAGGTGGAGGTGGCCACCGATGTGACCATGACGCCATATGACACAAAAACAAAAAAACATGAACAATACTTAATGACAAAATAAGAAGCCAACAATATTGAATACATATAA
This sequence comes from Helianthus tuberosus, assembly GCA_030545235.1. Taxonomy (NCBI): domain Eukaryota; kingdom Viridiplantae; phylum Streptophyta; class Magnoliopsida; order Asterales; family Asteraceae; genus Helianthus; species Helianthus tuberosus. The sequence continues at coordinate 142,521,452 of CM060380.1, read as the reverse complement.
TGAACACATTCTGATTCCCTTATCTTCTTATCAAACACCACTAATTTCAAAACTCAAAAAAAAAACCCCAAACAATTAAAAATTGATGCATTTCATTCAACTGCAGACAACAAACTTGATAACAACAATGGCCCCTGCATTAATCATTCAAAAAAACCTAACCTAATGATGGATCTCCTTCTCGATTTGCCACCGTCGTTGTGTCCAAAACCACCCCGTCTCCACCAGAACAACAACTGCCGTCAACCCGTCGTTGTGTCCGAACACCTCCAGATCTCGCTGGAACAAGTTGGAGTATCTCCGTTGTTCACCCGCCTCCTCGCCATTACCGCTTCCCTTCAACCAGATCTGAACAAGGTGACTCCCAACAAGTAATTGTGTGGGAGACCGATTACGGTTAGTGTTTGGATTTTTAATTGGAGGTCAAGTATCAGGTTTTAATGGAGGGTGGGAGATCGATTATGGTTGCTGGTGATCTTAGAGAAGAGGAAGTGAGAGAAAGGGTTTGAGAGAGAAAAGAGGAAGATAGAGTTTATAATAACAATTTTTATAAATATTTTGTTTTCTTTTTTAAAATAATATTAAATAAATGGGTAAAAAGACTAAAATGCCCTTATGTAATCTGATTTAACCAAAAAATTTAGGTTAGGGCTAAAGGACATAACGTGCAGGATTTTGAAACGTTAAGGACAAAACTCGTCAATTTTAAAGGTAAAGGACAACGCCTGAAATTTGGGACAAACATAAAGGACAAAACTTGTAATTTACTCATGTGAAAAAGACTAATGGTTTTTCGAGATACTTGCTTGTGTTGCTAAACAGATTGATGCAGTTATCAAAATGAAGTGCAGAATACAAGTAAAGTGCATATTGAGAGTGAAGTGAAGATGTGTGAAGATGCATGGTAGGATCCTTCTACTACATTGCAGAGAGGAAGAGATATGGAAGAGTTGGAGCGTACTAACTTAACCAAAGATTGCTAGCTAACTGATCTACAACGAATGAAAGTTTTGGAGATTTGAAGCATCAGCTAAGGGGGAGTCTGTTGATGTCAGAAACTGTGTAGCTGACGCTATCCAAAGACCAAAAGAACACAAGATGTTTGAAGACAAAGTTACACTATGAAGCTATTGTCAAGGGGGAGTTTGTTGGTGCATATTCTGTGACAACAGCTTAATAGTTTGATTATTTAGTCTTTGGATATTTTGTAATGGGCTTAGCTTATTGGTTAGTGAGTTATTTGTTGTAATGGGCTTGGAAAATGGCCTAGCTCAGTAGGAAGCCCAGTTCACAGACATGTGGTATATAAACATGTTTTGTGATTAGAGTTTTAGGAGTGGTTAGAGAGTTCTTGGAGGCTAGAGAGAGAAAACGTAGAGAGAGAGAGAGAAATTCGAAATTTGTGTGAGGCAAGATCACAGAGAGAGGCTGTGAGGTTGTGAGGTCTTGAATTGATTGTAAACTGCAAGTTGGATAATCAATAGAAGACCTGTTTGATTGTGAATTTCTGTCTTCTACTTGTTTCTGTGCAAATCTGATCTAGAGGATTCCGCACTCTAGGTTAGACATACAATTTTGTGACGATCCGTACGAACCAGGGGACCTACATGTATGACACGATCAAGGCACATTTTATGTACCCTGTTGATAGAGCTTTCGCCAATCTGCCTACCGCGACTGAAGGTGCGCATATACCTAACCCCAGGCCCTTGCGAGCTATGACTTTCGCTGGGAAAGAAATTCTTAATCTTTCCAGCGAGGAGTCTGTAGGGTCTTCAAATGGGGAGCTAAGTTCGTGGTCTAACATCTTTGCAGGTGTGTTGCGCAACCTGGGGATTGACCCAGAAGGGAAGAAGAAGAAGAAACCCAACAAGAGGAAGAAGGTGATTGCCTTAGATGCTGAAGTGACCAGCAAGAAAGGCGGGAGTAGCCGCGCGACTGCCGGTGCTGCTGATAAAGGTACTCTACGCTTTCGTCAGAGTAACTTGGAGGATTACGTTATTATCAGTGACTCGCTTGAAGGTTTATCGCTTATAGGCGAGAAGAAGACCAGCGCCGCTGGTTCAAAAAGCTCGGGGAGCGCGGGTTCTCGGAACCCAGATGCTGGAGCCACTCCGTCTTCCGTCGCGCTTGATGACGAAGAGTAGGAAGAAGAAGAAGCAGAAGAAGAAGAAGAACCTGCTGTGAAGTTAATTAGTAGGAAGAGAAGTAGAGAGGAGACAACTGCTGGTGCTTCAGTGGCGCAGAAGACTGGGGAGGTCCCAGTAATTGGAAAACAGAGCAGTTTGCGCTCTCTCTACAAATTCTCACCAGGTTAATTTCTTGACTACTTTCTTGCTCTATTTGCAACTCTTTTTGACACTTGGTTTCTGCAGAGGCCAAGAAGAAGACTCCTGAAAAGAAGGGTGTCGTTTTTAAGGACCCCCAAGAGCCGGCGCAGAAGAAAACCAAGGTTACAATCAAGCCATTCAAGACTGCTGAGGCTGAGAATGAGAAGAAGAAAGCTGCTGAGAAGCCTATTGACAAGGCTGTTGAGAAAGAAAAGGAGAGGGAGAAAAAGAAGACTTTAGAAAAGCCTGCTGGTGGTGATCCTAAGGAGACTAGGGCCGCTGCTGGTACTGCCCATGAAAAATCGCAGGGTTCGGAGGTCGTCCATATCACGGGGCTTGACCAGCCCCTTCATGAGAGAGAGAAAAGAACTGGCAAGGGACCCGAGGTTGTTAAACCCATCGAGCCGGCGAAGGTTGATGCCCCCACCCAAACTGTTCAAGATACTTCAGCTGCTGGGGGATCAGTTGCTACTACGCACAAGGAGGCTACGACGGCTGCAGGAGGCGCGGGTGCGGCTGGTGGTGCAGGAGGGTCTATGCCCCAGAGTATCGGTCCGAAAGATACCGTGGGCGATATTTACTACAAGACCTATACCGAGGAGGCGCGCGGTAATGCTCCTCACCAAGCTCCCTGGGGTTTGAAGCAGAAAGATACCTTCTTGGAGTTTGGTGCGTGTCGTGACTGGTTCCTGAATTCAATCCCTCCTGGTGAGGTTAACCGTCAAAGGGCGCGCACTCACGATGGGCTATACCAAGCCTATGTCGTTGGAGAGGCCAATACTCGCGCCGCCAATCATCAGATCATGCGTGAGTGGCGCACGATGGTTAAGGAGCGGGCTGAGTGGGAGAAGTATCGTGAGCGCCTTGTGAGGCAAGTTAAGAGTTCGAGAAGGCTAAGGCTATGTTTGCCGATGAAAAAGCTAAGTTTGAGTCCGATAGGAAATCGGAGGAGTGGGGCCGTGAAGGCCTTAGGGGCAAGCTTCGTGCTGCTGAAGATCTCTTAGTGAAGGAGCGTGCTGAGTGGAAGAAAATTTGTGAGAAAGATAATCAGCGTATGTATGCAGCTCACGCCAAGATTACCGAACTCGAGGGTCAAGTTGCAGAATTGACAGGGAAGGTCGAGGATGGGCAAACCGATAAGAAAGGTGTTGAGGTTCGATCAGTGTTAACCCTTTTTGCCTTTATGCTTTTTGCTTGTCAAATTATCTAAGTCTGTTTTATCTTTTGTAGGCTGAGCTGAAAGCGCAGGATAAGGACCTGGCGGCTATGGACGTGGAGATTGCAGAGTTGAAACGTCGTTTGCAAGAGCAAACCGACAAAAGTGAGTCCTTAGAGATTGACCTTGAAGCTGAGAGAGTGAAGGCTGCTACTGCTGAGGAGGCCAAACAGAAGGCTGAAGAGGCGCGAGACGTGAGTACATCTGCCCTCAACATAGCGCAAAACAATTACTCCGAGGTTCAAGGCATTTGACACGCTGGATTCTGAGGCTGAATGGATGCGCGGTAGGGGAGTAGTCCTGGTACGGTTCTCCTCTTTGACCTAAGTTTTATTTCTTACAACATGTTTCTTATCCATTGCCTTTGCTGTAGATGGCCAACTCTATCTTGAATGCGTCCTAGCTGGACGAGGCAGTTGCTGCTCTCATAGATGCCTCACGCGCGGTTGGTCACCGTGGAGGTTATCTAGAGTGTGCGCAGCATGTCGAAGAGGCGCTAGGACAGGTGTTTGACGTTAGTCATTGCTCAATGACCGATCAGGCTGATGCTGCATTGGCCCACGCTGAAAAAGTTTATGACCATTTATCATTGCCTATGATGGATTTGGTCGCAGAGGCGCTGAAGCATGATGACTGGTGCCAACGGTTCAAGACTATCCTGGATCCTCCAGAAATAGTAGAGTTATCTGACGAAGAAAAAGAACCAGCCGGTAATGATGGCGATGACGACGATGATGGTGATGGTTATGAGTAGTTAGTGTTGATAAGCTTCGTGCCTTGTAATTTTCTTTTAAGTACTGAATGTAACTTGATGCGCAGTCGCGCTGTTTAAAATGAATCGATGATGTTTTGTTATTTCTTATGTTTTTGCTGTGTGGTGCGCCTCTTAGAGTATAGCATTATGTTTGCCATTAACTTGTTGAGTTACAATTATTGCATTGTTGTTAGAAACTTTGGTTAAGTTTGCGCGAATAAATGTAAGTGTGGCTCGAATATGAGTGTATTTGCCCGGTCTCGTGCTATGTTCGCGGAGGACCTTGGAGGCGTAACTCAAGAGCTCGTAATTTACTGGAGTGTTTTTGTGCTAATCAAAAGTTTAACATGCATTTGTAACGAAGAAGTCATGATGCTAAAAACAAAAGGCATAAGTCAATGCTTTCATTAAGTAGCTCTTAAACAGGCGCTAGGCCAATCATACATCATCGAAATAAAAGGGGCGTATAGCCGACATAAGTAGTAACAAAGGCGCGTGGCCGACATACTGATAAAGGCTCAAGGCCGGGAATAGTCACATGTAACATTTGCGCAATTGTTGCGTGTTCCATGTGCGCTGGATGATGTGTCCATCCAAAGTGCGCAACTTGTATGCCCCTTTCCCTAGCACCTCGTGTATTAAGTATGGGCCTTCCCATTTGGGTGCTAGCTTTCCGGGACGTTTAGCGTTTGAAGCTTCATTGTCTCTGAAGACATATTCTCCTGGAATGAAGGTACAAATGCATACTCTTGCATTGTAGTACCTCTCCAATTGCGTCTTATACTTGGCTTCTTTGATACGCGCTATTTCACGTCTCTCTTCTAGTAGGTCCAAGTCTAGATGGCGCTCTGCCTCATTGTCGATTGTGTTGACCGCTGCCAAGCGCGGCGAGGGGAGGCCAACCTCAGCTGGGATAACCGCCTCTGAGCCATAAACTAGGCTAAAAGGGGTTTCACCAGTACTTGTTTTCGGCATGGTTCGATGAGCCCACAAGATGCTCGGGAGCTCATCTACCCAGCCTCTTCTCTTTGTGCCTAGTCGGGCCTTTATCCCGTCGACAATACTTTTGTTGACACTTTCTACTTGGTCGTTGCCTTAAGGGTGCGCAACGGAAGAGAAAGTGTGTTCGATCTTCATTTCTTTCATCCACTTTTGAAGGTCGTCAGACGCGAAATTGGTGCCATTGTCGGTTACAATCTTGAGTGGGAGGCCGAATCTACAAATAATGTGTTCCCATATAAACTTGCGCACCATCATTGCAGTAGTTGATGCGAGAGCTTTGGCCTCCACCCATTTAGTGAAATAATCGACGGCCACGATTATAAACTTCACGACACCGGGAGCTTCAGGAAAGGGTCCCACCATATCAATCCCCCACTGCTGGAAAGGCCAAGCAGTGGATACAGGGATAAGATCGTTTTTTGGGCGCAAGGTTTTTGGGGAGTGCCTTTGACAGGAGTCGCATTTGCGCAATTCTTTTAGAGCGTCGACGTGCATCCCTGGCCAGTAGTATCCAGCGTTCATTATTTTCGCGACGACCATGCGCGGGCCTGCATGGATGCCGCAGATACCTTCGTGGATCTCCCTGATCAAGTAATTTGCATCTTGGGGGTCCACACAGCGCAGAAGTGACCCCAAGAAGGATTTTCGGTACAAGATACCACCATTCATCTCATAGTGCAAAGCCTTGTTCTGTATCTTCCTTGCCTCTGCTTTGTTTTCAGGGAGTATTCTCTCTTGAAATACTGGATTATAGGGGTCATCCAAGATGGTTGCCCTATCTCGATCACATCTTTGGCGAGATGTTGAAAAGAAGTTGAAGCGAGCTTGCTCAAGGCGTCTGCTGGTTTATTCTCTGAGCGATTGATGTGCACTACCTTGTATGACTTGAATTGTTGAAGCAACTCTTTTGCCTGGTCTAAATACAAAGCCATAACTTCACCCTTTGCATCATATAATCCGTTGATTTGACCGGCGATCAGGAGTGAGTCAACATACGCGTGTAGATTTTGAGCTCCCATTTTTATGGCGAGGCGCAAGCCTGCCAGGAACGCTTCGTACTCTGCCTCGTTGTTGATATTTTTGAAATCCTACTTGATGGCATATGTAAACTCATGTTTCTCAGGGCTAACAAGGCGCAATCCAGCTCCTGCGCCATCTTCGTTTGAGGCCCCGTCGGTGTATAACAACCATAACCCATCTGATGTTTCCTTGATGGGAGTCTCAACCACCTCACAATCTTTGATCTTATCTTCTGGGACTTCAGTGATGAAGTCCGCTAGCACTTGACCTTTAATTGTTGGGCGCGTCTGTATAGAATGTTGTGGCCACCCAGCTCGATCACCCATTTTGCTAACCGGCCCGACGTCTCTGGTTTTTGCAATATTGTGCCGATGTGGAAGTTAGTAAGTACGGTGATTACGTGCCCTGTGAAGTATCTGCGCAGCCTCCTGGAGGCGTGTAGCAGCGCTAGTACTAACTTTTCCATTGTTGAATATCGAGTTTCTGGGTCTGTGAGTAGCCTGCTAATGTAGTAGATTGGAGTCTGAACTCCATCTCTTTCTACTAACAACACCGACCCAACTACTTTGCCCGAAGAGGACAGGTACAGAATGAGTGGTTCCTTCTCGAACGGCGCGGTTAGTGTCGGAAGCTTGATTAAACACTGTTTCATTTGCTGGAAGGCAGCTTCAACTTCTGGCGTCCATTTGAATTCTTGTTTTTTCACGCAGTTGCGCAAAGTGCTTATGAAAGGGTATGACTTTGCGGCGTGGTTTGAGAGAAAGCGATTGAGCGCGGCTAGGCGGCCGGCTAATCTCTGCATCTCTTTGATTGTTCGCGGTGATGGCATCCGCTCTATGGCTTGAACCTTTTCAGGGTTAACCTTGAAACCGCCGTTTGTAACCACGAAGCCTAAAAACTTGCCTTCTTCCATGCCGAAAGAACACTTTGCTGGATTCAGCTTCATGTTTACGCTTCTCAGAGAGTTAAAAGTTTTCTCAATGTCTTTTAGCATCTGGTCCTCTTCAGGACTTTAAATCACAAGATCATCGATGTAAACCTCGATATGTTTTCCTATGTCATCAGCAAATATCGTATCCATCAGGCGTTGGTAGGTTGCGCCAGCATTTTTTAGGCCGAATGGCATCTTTGTGTAACAGAAGATGCCGATATCGGTTCGAAAAGCTGTCTTGTCTTCGTCCTCGACCTTCATTTGAACCTGATGATACCCCTTGTGACAATCCAAGAAACATTTCCATCTGTACGGTGGAAGAGAGTCTATCTTTTTGTCGATCTCAGGCAAAGAATAGCAATCTTTGGGACATGCCTTGTTGAGATCAGTATAATCGATGCACATTCTCCATCCTCCATTAGACTTCTCCACCATCACGAGGTTTGCAACCCAACTTTGATACCGCACTTCTCGCAGTATACCTGCTTTTAGCAATTCACAGACTTGCTCATTCATGGCTTTCGTTTTATCTGCCCCTATGCTGCGCCTTCTTTGAACTTTTGGCTCGACGGAGGGATAAGTGTTTAAACAGTGTTCAGTGACATCGCGCGGGACACCGGTCATGTCTGGCGGAGTCCAGGCGAAAATGTCCATGTTCCTGAACAACAGTTGCTTGAGGTGCGTTCTGATGTTTGGTGAGATTGCGTGGCCAATCGTCACCGTTTGCTCTAGGTATTTACGGTTTAAAACCCACTTTTCTGGTTCGGTCATTGAAATTTTTGCCGCTTTTGCTGGGCGCACATCCTCTGCTGACATCACTTCTTTCTTTGCATAGATAATCGCCACCCCCGTCTCGGTTGGGAACCCGATGGCTGAGTGGGGCGTGGAGGTTACCATGTTTAGCTCTCCTTGGGTTTCTCTCCCAATTAAAACATCATGCCTTGATTTGACAGGCATCACCATGAAGTTGACATTTGTGGTTCTTGAATGCTTCCCGTCAGACAGCGTGACGGGGAAGCTGATTTGTCCTAATGGGAATACCATTTCGTTGCAGAATCCTGACAAAGGATAATTAACCGGCTCGAGTCTCGCTTTATCTTCATCATCGAACTAATTAAAGCACTGCTCGTAGATGATGTCAGTTGTACTTCCCGGATCGATGAATATGTATTCTGTTTCATAATGACCGATAATACCGGTAATTACGACGGGGCGCGTGGCGCGTGTTCCCCCGCGTACTACCGGGAAAATGACTTGTTGCTCTTGCCACGTAGGTTTGAAAGGGCGCTTGCCCTTATCTCTTGCGCTGTATCTTGGTCCGTTGACCATGTGAGTTTCCAGGTGCCCGACCTTCTTCTGGTTTCCCTCATCATGGCGCTGGATCTGGCGTGTCTCTTTGTGCACATTTTTTACCAGGTGGCTTAACTTTCCGCTTTTCAGCGCTCTCTCGATCTCTTGTCGTAAGCTGATACAGTCATCTGTCAGATGACCTGTATCCTTGTGAAAATCGCAGTATAGGTTCGGGTCTTACCCCTTCTTGTTCGTCATAGGCCTTGGAGCCTTGAAATCGTGGTTCTCCGTCATGAGCACCTCTTTTGGTGTCTTTGTGATCGGAGTCCAGTGCTTTTCTCGGTTATCGTCCCTGACTTCCTTTCGATACCCAATTCTGTCGATTTTTTCTCGCGCGTCCTCTTTATAGCGCGATCTTTCCTCATAACCATTTGATTTTCCAGCTTTCCAATCATGACTTTTGCTTTTGTTGCGCTTGCCGTAGTCGCGCGAGCTTCTCTTGGAAAAGCGTTCTTCGGTATATGAGCTCTTGGCCCTAGCTAGCGACTCTTCAGTTTGCGCTACTATTTTTGCGGCTTCCATCACCTTGTCCCATTCTTTGGGCATACCGTCTTTTCAAGTGATAGTTCTGATGAGACAATCACAACGAATAGCTTTCTTGAAGTGAGCGCGCATGATCTGTTCGCCTACACCGCCGATTTCCAGGCATTCCTTATTGAAGCGAGTGATGAAGTCTTCTAAACCTTCATTTTCTCTGCGCCAGATATCTGTTACTTCAGACGTATCTCGTTGATAGCGTCTCTGCAGGCTGAAGTGGTTTACAAACTGTGTTCTGAAATCAACCCATGAACTGATTTTTCTAGGCGGAAGGCTGTCGAACCAGGCGCGAGCAGCCCAGTAAATGTCTGGATAAATAGATGACACCACATCGGCATATTCCAACCTCCCATAACGCCAACACTTGTAAATACTCTAACATGATCGTCAGGGTCTGTAAGACCGTTGAATTTTCCCACTGTTGGGGGCAGCTTTTCCCTTGTTAGTGGTGCTAAAGCGATCTTTGGGATGAACTTTGAGTGTTCTGTAGCTTCTGCTGGCCTATAGGCTAGGCTGAAGTCACTTTCTGCCTCTTCGCTGTACGCGATGCGCGGTCTCTGCCGGTAATACTCGTGGTTCTTTGGCAACCTGTTGAAAACTGATGAACCCGCGTCATCTTGCTAGGTGGGATCCTTTGGATCGGTTTCATCCCATTCATTATTCATGTTGCGCGTCCCAAGCCGGCTATGAACTGGTCGTTTGTGCTGTATATATGACGGATGATCACTGTACGCATCTGTTTCCTCGTACGTGTCGCGCGTATCATGTAAGCTTGGCCTTCTCATAGGAGGAGGTCTGTTGATTCTTCCTTGAAAGTTCTGCTGTGGGGGCGTCTGGCGCGCCCCTTGAGTTGGTCCCGGAGGTGTGACCAATGAGGGTTCTGCTTGAAAAATCGCCTGCTGTGCGCTCAAAGACTGATACGCAGTATTGATGGTGGCGATTTGTTTGGCGTACCAGGAAGCTAGAGTTTCGCCCTCTGGTAGCCCCAATAGCGCCGAGATGTTTGGATTTAGAGCTGGATTTGAAGGACCAGCGACGTGACTTGCCGGGGTTCCCGTCTGGGTAATGCAAGTGAAGCTCGCGCGGGGTCCCCCTGTGTTGGTTACTTCCATTTCACCGGTTTCTTCAGCAAGTTGGACTTGGATATTTTGATTGTCCTCCCCCAACGTTGCGTTAGAGTTTGTTCCAAAACCAAAATCAGGGATGATTCCTTGACCAGCCATGATCGAAGGAAAAAACAACTTAAAAAAAGACTCAGAAAAAGAAGATGAGAGTGATTTGCAAAATATCGGTGGGCGCCAATGAAGAAACACGGAACTAATCTTAGGTTTAATTAATTTGGTTTATGTTCCTCTCATAGTGGTTAATCTTCTCTAAACTTTCTGAGCTTCGGTTTGGGCTGAAGGGCCTTGGGCCGGAAGGCGACAACATAGAGGATATGCTCTTTGTCTCACTGGTGTCGACCGTTAGTGTCTTCTAGGTGATCTTCGGTGCTGGCGCACCATGATTGGTGCCACGTGTCTTAGTTGTCGGCCTTGTTGTCCCTCTGCCATCAGCAGGTACGTGGAGATCATGGGGCAGGTGTCGCCGCCCCCTGATTGGTGCCACATAGGCGTCCTTGTGTACTTTCTGTCTCCTGCACGTCAGACGATCGTGGAGCACGATAGAGCACAGGCTGGAGGACGCTGATTGGCTTGCCCTTCTGCCACTTGTACCTTTGGCACCTTCTGAAGTGGCCTTGCTCTTTGACTCCTGCGCGACCCTTGCTGAGCACGTTAGTATCCCGCGCGGGGGGTTGCAGGAGGTGAAGGCTCTTATTCAGAATGCTAAGTATAGAAGTTGATGTCATCTCTTCCTTGGACCTCGCGCGCGACCATGCTCTGCCTAAGCATCCCGCGTGGGACCCCTTGATTGATCATCAAAGTGATTAAGGAGTATGGTCCAAAGCGCGACCAGTATGGTCTAATTATTTATCGACCGATACATGTACCAACTGAAAACGTCCATAAAATTAGCATGAGAATGTATTATATTTAACGTGAATCGTTTTTAAAATATTTACATCAAAACATAGATTAATTAAAACGTGCATAAAAATAAACACGAAGACATGTTATTTTTGTGTCACACACCAACCCGCAGCGGAATGATACGTGGGATGATTGATTGCCCAAACCTTATACAACTATTATAAAGCTATAATATTTAAAGCATCATATTAAATTTTGACACACATACATAGAATCCATACAATAATCCAAATTCATGAAACATAACAAAAATCCAATTTAATTACTAAGGCAAGCCCTAAGTGTCTTCGTCTCGAGTTCGGCTCACACTTGTATACCTGTACCACGCGTAAAAGAGTTTTGGGTCAACAAAATTGTTGGTGCATTGATTCAGTTTTTAATTAAAAACGTTTTTGTATTATTAATATTTTTTAAAACACTATTTGTCAACATGCATTTTGTTACAGTCTGACACAAAAGTGCGTCTATCTGTATGTGTTACACAAAAACAATTACTAAAAAAATAATATATTGTTACGAGCACTGCAAATAAGAAAACCTTTGTAGTTTCTAAAAATATTGAAAATTGTAACACTTGAAGTTCAAAATTTTTAAAAAACCTGCTATAGGTGAATGTCAAAAAAATGTGACGTTGAAAAAATGTAACACTTTCACATATTATCTTTCCTCTCTCTTCTTACAAAAAAAGTGTACACATATTCAGAAAAAGTTGACTATCCAAAAGTGTAACACATGGCATTTTTGTGTCCGCACAAATGAGTTTCTTAAGTTTCTTTAACTAGAATAAGATTTCTTTATATAATTCACCTATATATATATATATATATAGGGTAAGGATAGTGTAAAAAGGGCCTAAAGTGTGAGAAGTGTATTATAACACTATATATAATACTATATAACACCATATAAACACCGTATAACAATATGTAACACCATATAATACCATATAACACTATGTAACACTATATATCATTATATAACAAATATAACACTATACATCTATCATAGACATGCTATTAGACAACCTATAGTGTTATATTTGTTATATAATGATATATAGTGTTACATAGTGTTATATGGTATTATATGGTGTTACATATTGTTATATGGTGTTTATATGGTGTTATATAGTATTATATATAGTGTTATAATACACTTCTCACACTTTGAGCACTTTTTACAAGATCCTCTACCTATATATATATATATATATATATATATATATATATGTTACTGCTAATCGCACATTTTTTTTAAATTATTTTTTAGAAATTATATACATATGTATATTGTCAGTTTTTAATTATACGCATGTGTATATTATCAAACACATATGTATGATACATATTTTTCAATTTTAAACACGTATTTACATATATGTACACAAGAAACAAATTTCATAACCATAATCTTCCTTTATAATTTTATGTACATGAATGTACAATTATTTATACACAGTTGTACATATATGTACATTATGAAACATAGATGTACGATACTTGTTTTTCAGTTTTAAACACTTATATATACATATATATAATTAAAGATTGACAATATACACATGTGTATAATTAAAAAAAACTTACAGAAAAAGCTTTGATTTAGCAAATAATAATAATATATCTTAAAGGTACAAATGTTTTTGTGTGTGTGTGTGTGTGTATATATATATATATAAGAGAAGGATCCGTTAGGAACCACCCTTTATTGCGAGAACTGCGAGAACCAGTGTGAACACAAACAGTAATTCCTAAAAAAATCTAAAAAACACCCAAATTTTTTTTTTACTATTTATTTTGGAAAAATCGCTATATTTTGTTAATAAAAAATTATAAAAAAATTTCAAAAAAAAACAAAAATCGAGTAACAGTTATCCATGCACATGTGCATATGTATCATTTCTTTGACAAATTCCGTAATTCATTACAAATATTAGTCAATTGCACTTTCATTTACACTACCACGTGTAATACACTACTTTTTACGTTAACAATATTAGAAATGCACATGTGCATCTAAATGTATCAACATGAAATAAGGTGTTTTGGTACACTACTTTGAATACACTCTCTCTTTCATCTATCATTCCATCCGTAATACACAAACATGCACATGTGCATATGTATCATTTCTTTGACAAATTTCGTAACTCATTACAAATATTAGACAATTGCACTTTCATTTATACTACCATATGTAATACACTACTTTCTACGTTACCAATATTAGAAATGCACATGTGCATCTATATGTATCAACATGAAATAAGGTGTTTTGGTACACTACTTTGAATACACTTTCCCTTTCATATATCATACCATCCAAAATACACTACCATTACCTCCTACCATCCATAATACAATATCATTACCTCCTACCATCCATAATACAATACCATTACCAATATTTTGACTTTATTACATGTATATCAACACCATTTATACCATCCAATCATCATATTACATCATAAAGTAACAACTATAGCCAAACCATCAACTACTAGATATAACTAACCAAAAAACATGTATATGGGCCTACTTCTCCATTCAAAATCACAAACTTTTTGTACCAAAACATGTTATATCATGGTTATACCTAATGATGCACATGTGCATTTTGAATATTGGTAATGTAAAAAGTAGTGTATTACAGATGGTATTGTAAATTAAAGTGCAATTGTCTATTACTGATAACGTATTACGGAATTTGTTGAAGTAATGATACATATGCACATGTGCATGGATAACTGTTACTCGAAAAAAAATTTGGTAACTAAATATAGCGATTTTTGTTATAAAAAATATTAAAAAAAATTGAGTGTTTTTTTTATTTTTTTAGATTTTATTTTGTGTTCACATTGTTCTCGCGGTTCTCGCAATAAGGGTGGTTCTCCAATGAACCTTACCCTATATATATATATATGGTAGGGTTCAAGAGTGAACCTAGTGTTTTTTGTGAACAAAATGAACTAATCTGGACCATCCATTTTTTTTTAAAGAATAAAAAATGAATCTAAAGCTTATAATAGTAAAGTTTAAATACTTTATCTCTTCAATTATACCCGCGTGTATAAAAAATATATATAGAATAACATTGGGTCTTGGTTATTAATGTACAATAAAAGTGTATCTTGGTTGTTGTGTATAAAAACCAGTTGCTCAGTGTACAAAAATTATACACATCTGTATAAAAAAACAAACAATCACTATACACATGTGTATTAAACCCAAATTGCTCAGCAAACAAAAATCATACACATGTGTAGAAAATACAAACGGCCACTATACACCATCGACACCTTTAATTTTTTTAATTAAAAAAAACTATAGCAAGACCATACTCAAATTAAAGAGAATAAAATGCTCGTTTTGTGAGGTAATTGTTTAAAAAAATATAAACGAATGAAAAGGTTATGATCATTTAAAAATTATGGGGTAGTTTATTTAAAAGTCAAAAAACAATTAAGGAAAGAATTACTTTACTTCCTATAATACCCTTTTTGAATAAAAAATAAAAAGAATAAGTCAACAAGATGAGTGGTCTATATTGGTTCATTTAGTTCACAAATAAGGGGAGGTTCATAAATGAACCTAATCCTCTCTCTCTCTCTCTCTCTCTCTCTCTCAATAGCAAAACTAAGGCAGGGTCTGAGAAGGGTAAAATATAGACAGCCTTACCTCTACCCCATAGGAATAGAGAGGCTCCTTCCAGTGAGACCCTCGGCTCGATAGTAGTTTTGTGTCAAGCCTTGGACCTAAGGCATATAACACTTAAACAATCGCGACAAAGATCGATCGGTGCATGTACCCCCGTGTCTTTCTACTATCAACGCCACCACATGACACATGATTAAGCATCTGTCGCTTTTTACATTATTTTCATGAAATTAGTATAATAACGTTAAAGTTAGTACCATTTCACTTTTGCTCCCCGAGCGCCACACATTTATACATTATATGTGCACATAGCAAGCAGGGCACTAGCAGAAATTGTCGAAGTTCAATTATTGACGACGAGGGTAGTACTCTTCAGTAACATATTATGCTGGTGTGCTAAGTACAAAGTTATGTTTTTTTACCTACAATTATATCTATAACATTTTCGAACTTGCATGTACAGTAGCTGTTGACGCTGTTTTGTCCATGTGGCGTAATGTTATAGGCCCATGTTTTGACTTTTTATTTATTTCTGTCGTTTTACCACCCACCCACCACCGCAACAACAACACAGCGGTGGGGGCGGCGGAACTCGGCTAAATTTATGATAAAGATGAACGATGTGGTTGCATATTTCGATTTAAACAACATCCCACGGCGGCAGTGACCCTGTAGTTGTTCAAGGGGAGGTTAAGGTTTCAGATGATGGTCATTTCTGGTGATTAAAGATCATGTAGGTCTACATCGGTGGCATACGATGACATCGACCATAAATCTGGAATAAGGAGGTGAAGGAGATGGAACGTTATGGAGGAGTTGGTGGAGATCTTTACGGTGGCGAGGCATGTCACTCGGAATAGGCAACTACCAGTGGTGGCTCCCCTAGATTTTCCGACTGTTGATTGTGGCGGTGATGGCAGTAGCATGATGGACGGAGGTGGTGTTGGTGATGAGTTAAGAAGATGAAGATTAGAATTTAATATTTTATATCAAAATAGCTAGGTGAAAGTAATTATTTCACATAAAAACAAAAGTTGCCCTGACTATTCAGTCCTCCCACGTGCTAGCCTCATTTTATTTGTTAGACCACCCGTAATCGGGCGTTTTTTGTCAAAAAAAACTGCCCAAACACGCAGGAACACGCTCGGGTGCCGCCCCCATCAGCGTTTTGTGGCGTTATTTGCGAAAAAAGAGAGGTTGGGGTTTTTTGAAACACACCGAAATGGCAAATCTTTGGGCCAATCAGATAAGAGCATGTGGTTTAAAGAGATAGAGATGGAATTTTGGGGTTTGAGTTTGCCGGATTTTATGAGTTTGCCGGAATTTTAGCCAGATTTTTTGGGTTTGCAGGTTTCACGGTCACGAAGAAAAAGAAGGATGGAGGTGGGTGGTTGTTTTAAAAGTTTCTACAGTTGTCACATTAGGCCCCTGTGGTTTTAAACTTCAATATCTTTAATATTTCAAGTTTCAAAAATGCTATATCAGTCCCTAAAGTTTTGTTTATGTAGCACCTCGTAAAATCGTGTCCAATAATGTGTTGACACGTGTACTAAACCCTAATAAAGTCAAACGTTGACTATGAGGGACTAATTTTGTCAAAAACGAAAACTATGAATATAGAGGGACTAAAAGTGTCAACATGCCAAATTGTGCCTCTGATTGACCACACACGATGAATATATTCTTAAATGAGTAATTGTTCGGATATAAGAAGCCGTTTGTGAAAGTAAACGAAAGTTTACAAGATACAGGGGTTAAACGTGTCAACATGTTAATTCTTACCTCTGAGTGACCTTTTAACGAACCTTGGGCTCTGTAATGTTCGATTATACTCCCAAGAATAAGTGATAACAAATTCACGAGGTTTCGAGATCGTTATGTGTTATTTACGCAAATTCCCAAGAATAAGGGTTAAAAGCGTCAACAAGAAGAAACTAGTATATTCGGTGATCATTTAACGAAACCGGGCCTAACGGTGTTTGGTTATCCTTCTAAGATCACCTACAAACTAACTAGAAGGGTTAAAAGTGCCTAAAATGAAAGATATATTGAATAAAAAGGTACAGGGGCCAAAACTATCAAGTTTGAAACTTGATATGAAGCGTAGCGCGCGGCGACGCCTCCCCCCCTGTTGCTGTCGCGTGCGGCGACGGGTCAATTTTCCCAGAATGTGACCTGCAGCTGCATGTTTGTTCTTGCAACCCACACAAACCACCTTGCACACTTAAAACTCGAAAACCATGGACTTTTGATGGTTTTAAAACCTGTTTATGACACCTGGAATGATCCTAAGATGTCCCTAAACACTTGGTATCATCATATCAACTCTCAAAAACTATAAATAGGGGTCTTGGGTTGCCTTGAATCATTGCACCTTCATTCTAAACTCTCACATCTCACTTGCTTGAGCATTTCTCTGGGATTCCTGATCAAGAGGGAGCCCACCTTAGTTCAATTTTCGTGCAAGGACCTGATGTAAGTGTCCTTAGCCATTCTAGTTTGGTTTTTATGTGTTTAAAGACCAAAAGTCAAAGTTGTCGTAATAACACTTTGACTTTCGGTTTAAACATAAACGGTCCAGCCATTGTTCGAGGCAAATATGGCTACGTGATCGTAATTAGGTAGGTGTTAATCCCTCAAAAGGGCACCTCCTAATTATCACGTTTACTTAATTAATTGTCGGGTCAAAGTAACTAGTCAAAAAGTCAAACTAGTCGGATTTTCATAAAATAATTAAAAACTTATAATGTCGAAGTTATGAACCATGTTTTATCACTTAAATAACTTGGTAAATAATATAAGAACATGTTTAGACATGTTCAACCCGACAATTCTAAGTTTAGGCTCGGTTCGCAACCGAAAGTCGCAAAAGTAGACTTTTGCTTTGACTTTCGGTTCTGACCCGAAATAGCTTAGTATCCTTATGCCTTAGGGTTCCTTTGTGACCATATTAAATGTTAGTATAACCCTCTAAGGTTATACTTCATGGTCCCATAGAAATCATAGCTCATTTGCATGTTCTGTTATTTGCTAAAAATTGACTATTATGCCCTTATGTTATAAAAACGAGATTTTTGAAAATGTGAGAGGACAAAAAGCTTTATTACTGATATATAAGTGTGTCAAATAAATTTGACATCGTTTTGTGATCTCAAACTAAAGTTATGCACAATATCATAAAACATAACTTTTTATTAATTAAACTACGCTTTTAGCATAAATCATATTTAAACCTAATTTTTGGCACCAAATTCATTGCCTAATGTTATGATATAAGTTTTGGGGATTTTTGGAATTTTTGGTCAGATTTTATACTGACCATAACATAGAGTTCTCGTATGAATTCGGTAATTGACGATAATGCCCTTTTCATTGATAAAATGAGATTTACATATCATTAACATGCCAAACCTTTTCCTACTGACTCTATATGAAAAAATAAAATATTTTTAAACATTCAAGGCTGATAAAAATCTCAGAATTTCATAAACATCGCATATATCATCAATTGTCGACTTTTGCGCTAATTAGGTGCATATTATGGTTTAAAACCATATTTAACACCTAAGACTTGTTACCTACTGATTTTATAAATAAACTATAATATATCTACAGTAAGTTCAATTCGTGAACTCAGACTTCCAATTTTGCCTTTAAAAACATATGTGAAATGACCAAAATGCCCATGCGGTGCATAGTTTGGCCATAAATGGTAAACCACACATATGTATGATATCATACTGTTATAACATCATAAAATAAATATTTTTACAGAATATTTTAGACCAGAACATCAGTTTATGTTTAAACCTCTCTTATAAATTCTAAAATGACCAAAATGCCCTTACGGGACTTAATTTGGTTTTAAAATCTTTTTGGGCATAATTGTTGATATCCTACTGATATCAAAACATATATTAAGAATAATAACTTATGGAACGTGTATATGACTCATCCGGTTACCCGTTTATGCTTATACGCATACGGTGCAGTTTATGTAACTAGTTTGCATAAATTAGCCGAAACGGGTCGAACCTCATCATTTTAACTTCAAATTCCAGAATGTATTTAGTTTACCCATATTATACAAGTCTTCATACTTGTTGGGTCTAAATTACATTTATTCCGGTCATCGCTTAATCTAGCGTGTCATACCTTTTCTAATACTTTAAGTTAGCCGGTCTAGGTCTATGACCTAAATAAGACTCGTTAGCATTCTAAATTGGTTATTTAAACCATCATTCCAGACTAGAGCCTTCCGGTAAATTGTACCTACGCTTATTTAATTGAATACGGTTGAGTTATCATAAATCTTGCAATTTAAGACAGGAGCTAGCTCAGGTAAATACTTTTAACTTATCTTCCCTGATACGGGCTTGGGATACGGTAAACTATTACCGCTTGGTCGGGTGTAGAAACCTTTTTAATCGGATATGATTAAATTGTATAATCCCATTTTAATCATTATTGCTTGATAACATATAACATTCGGGGTTAACGACCGTGTCCTGGATATCCTTGGCTCATTTAAAAAGCGTAAATGGCCACGACTTAAGCACGGGGTGTAGGCACACACCTGTCAGTTGCGTATGTAAAAGATATACTCATTTGCTGGGGTAACCTGCCGTGAGTTTATATTCGTGGTGTGTTGTTTAATCTTGTTCGGTTTATTTAATACCGGCCTTAAATGTTGGACAAACATGTGAATCTGATACAAGATTGTTATTAATATAATTGTCCCAAGTTATAAAAGAATATTTGTGCCTCGTGCATTTAAATAAATTTTCATAAAACATTTTCGTGCCTTGTGCACCTAAACCAATTTTCATAAACATTTTCAAATGTGTCGGTTAATTATATTTAACAGTGAAAACTGACATATTTTCAAAACTCTAAGTGATAGGTACAAATACGTAAATAGGCTGGGAGCTGCTTTGTGTCAATAAAGGATCTTGCAAATCCTTTGGATGCCCTAAAGTCTGCTAAACTTCATTTTGTACATTTTATATTGATCCGCCTGTGGATTTAATATTACAAACTCATCTGTGACTATCGTTTCGGTATTTTCAGACATTTGGTTTTTGTAATAAAATTTTATATTCCAAGACTTCCGCTGTACTGTCACACCCCGATATTTCCACGTATTACGGTGGGCCCGGTGGGGAGTATCGTGACGTAGTTGATATCATCATAGACAATTAATCACAGTTTAATGCATAGTGGAAGTCTAAAATAATAATACAAACCGAATTTGAAAGTATAATAAAATATTATACAAACGGTCTAAAACAGAAAGTAAATATTGTTCAACAGACTTAAAGTATTGAGAGCTTGCAAGACTCTTTAACTAATACTCAGGAGTTTCCAGCCCATTTCGTGTAGTACCTGCACTTAATCTTTTTGAAAAATACGTCAGTTTACACTGGTAAATACAATTAACTGACTCTTTTTGAAAATGTTTAAGAAAATTGATTAAAATGCACAAGGCACAAATATTCTTTTATAACTTGGGATAATTATTTAAAATAATCTTGTATACATATTTATATGTTTGTCGTAAGTTCGGAGCCCAGGTTAGAAGAGTCGGGTTAAGATTAATAGACACACCACTAGTATAAGCCCACAAGAAGTTTCCTCACGAGTGAGATACCATTTTACATACACAACTGTCAGGTGTATGCCTACACCCCGTGCTTAAGTTGTGGCCATTTCAAATGAATGAGCCGAGGATACCCAGGACACGGTCATATTAACCCACAAATGCTTTGTATAAAACAAGACAGATTAAAACGGGTTATCTCAATGATTTAACCACTAATCGATTAAATATTCAATACCCGACCAAGCGGTAATAATTTACCGTATCCCAAGCTCGTATAGCGAAAATAAGTTAAAAGTATTTACTTGAGCTAAAAATGTAAATTAAACTCAGTCGTTATTCTAATCAGCAAGTGCAGGGAGCTTTTACTGGGCTCCTAATCTGGAACGAAGGTTTTAATAACCTATTAGATTCCTAACGGGTCTTATTTACGTTGTAACTTTGGCCGGTTAGTTTTAAAGGAAAGTTTACGGTACGAAACGCAAGATTAAGCGGTGACCGGATTGGAATGTGATTTAGACCCGAAAAGTATGAAGACTTGTATATAATGGTAAACTAAACACATTCCGGATTTTGAAGTAAAACTGATAATGTTTGACCCGTTTCGGCTAATTTATGCAAACTAGTTACATAAACCGTACCGAACGCGTATATGCATAACGGGTAACCGAATGAGTCATGTACAAATTCCATGAGTTACTATGCTTAAAATATGTTGTGATATCAGTAGGATATCTTCCATTATGCCCAAAATGAATTTAAAACCAATTTAAGCCACGGAAGGGTATTTTGGTCATTTTAAAGTTTATAAAAGATGTTTAAACATAAAATGAGGTTCTGGTATCAAACATTCTGTAAAAATATTTATTTTGTATTGTTATATCAGCAAGATATCATACATATGTGTGTTTAATCATTTATGGCCAAACTATGCACCGTAGGGGCATTTTGGTCATTTCACATAAGCTTTAAGGTCAAATTTGGAAATATGAGTTCAAGACTTATACTTACTGTTAAAGTATAAAAATTTATTTATAAAATCAGTAGGTAATAAGTCTTAGGCGTTAAATATGGTTTTAAACCATACTATGCGCCTAATTAGCGTAAAAGTCGGTAATTGACGGTATTCAAGGTGTTTATAAAATTTTGAAGTTTTGATCAGTCTCTAATGCTTAAACTATTTATTTAACATATGATATCAGTAGAAAAAGGTTTGGTATTCATATCATATGTTAAACTCATTTTATTAACAAAAAGGGCATTTTCGTAAATTACCGAATTTATGCTAGAACTCTATTCTATGGTCAGTATAAAATTTGACAAAAAATTCCAAAAATCTCTAAATATTATTTCATAACAGTGGGTAGCAAGTTTGGTGCCAAAAAATTGGGATTAAATATGATTTATGCCGAAAATGCAATTTAATTAACAAAAAGCTTTTGTTTTACGATATCTTGCATAACTTTTATTTTAGACCAGGATATCAACTTTTTAGGACATACTTATATATCAGTAATAAAACTTTTTGTCCTCTCACATTTTAAAAAATCGCGTTTTTATATCAAAAGGGCATAATGGTCAAGTTTTAAGCATTTAACGGAAACATGCAATGAACTATGATTTCTATGGGACCATGTAATATAACCTCAGAGGGTTATGCTTACTTATAATATGATCACAAAGGAACCCTAAGGTACAAAGAAACTAAACTAAATCGGGTCAGAACTGAAAGTCAAAGCAAAAGTCTACTTTTGCGACTTTTGGTTGCGAACCGAGCCTAATACTCAGAATTGTTGGGTTGAACATGCCTAAACATGTTCTTATATTATTTACCAATTTGTTTAAGTGATAAAATGTATTTTAGAGCTTCTACATTATCAGTTATGATTTATTTTGTAAAAACTGACTCGTTTGACTTTTCTGTTAAGTAGTTTGACCTGACAATTGTCCAAGTAAAAGTGATAATTAGGAGGTGCCCTTTTAAGGGTTTAACACCTACATAATTACCAACACATAGCCACTTTCAATTCGAATAATGGCTGGACCGTTAGTGATTAATCACAAAGTCAAAGCGTAATTACGATATCTTTGACTTTCGGTCATTAAGCTAATAAAACCTTAACTACAGGAGCCAATAACACTTACAAGAGTACTTAGCACGAAAATTATACTTGAGAAAGCTTCCTAGATGACCAGGATGCTCCAGAGAGGTGTTTGAGAGTGAAAACTTGAAATGTGTAAGAACAAATGAACAACCAAGGCACCTATTTATAGTGAATTGAAGATCTTTAGGATCAATCCAGCTGTTAGGAGAGGCTCCCAGATGTTTACAGGTGTTATGGTGGTAGGAGAAACCATCAAACAACCCCTGGTTTCAAGCAGAAGGCATGCAAAGGTGGTATGGAAAGCTGTAACCTGCAGCTGCCAATTTTTTGTTCGCTGGTGCCTCAGTCGCGGCCCGCGTAGACTTCAAAGAAGTCCTTCGCGCCCGGCGAGGCTCCCCCCAATCCGGTTACAAACTTTAGTAAATTGCACTTTCAGCCCCTGGTCCTTTATAACTTGATTTATCTTTCATTTATTGCACTTTTAACCCCCAAGTTTAACTTTTAAGGGTCTTGAGTCATCAAACAAATATTGTTAAGCTGAGCGAGACAAAGCGTCTCTCAGGCTCGAGGTATGTCCTCCAGTCTTCGTGAGGACTTGATCCGAATGATGTGGATGGTGTACGCCGGTGAGATGGCCCGGCTTCATGGTCGTTCCTGGCAGTAATTGGAGATTTTCCTCTTCCTCCTCGGCCTCTCATGTAACATCCCAAAAATGTTTAAATATAACAATAAGTGAAAGTAAACAAAGAATTTAACTAAGTTCATGAGATATGGCAAAATGGTAGTTAGTTATGGGAAAGCCTAAAGTTAAACACTCTTTCAAAGTGGGAGGGTGTAATGTGTAAATAGTAATTAAAACGTTTTAATAATAAACAAAAATTGAAAAACACCCACATTTGGGGGTTCTGGATTTTGATCAGAGTAGGGGGAAGAACAAGCAAACCCTAGTTTGCTAAATTCCATCAATTCACTTGAAATCTCAAGGAGAATCTAATGCATGAGCCCATATTTTCGAATATCTAACCCTAATTAGTGAAGTGGCGTGAAAGAAGAAGGCTCTAACACTAAGAAAGCCGGAGACTCACAAGATCGAGGTGCGTTTGTATACCCTTATCTCTATTATGTTCTCATACGTATAATAATCTCAATTGTATTATGTTGTTATGTTGAAATCGTGAAAGTCGAAATCTAAGATTGTTAGAAGTAAAGTTACATCCGTCATAAATGGATGTTGAGAAAGGAATAAGATACGAAGTTAATGTATTATGGCCGGTTCCCTTTAGGCGAACCGGGCATGGAAAGTTAAGTATGTTCGAATGAAAGTTTACTCGATCCGTCTTCTCGGATTGGAGTGTAAGCGTATGTAAAGAATATATTCGTTCGTCATGAATGAATCAAATGAAAGTTAAAGTAACCATACTAGTACCCGTCGTTAGTGGGTATGTTAAGAAGAGAATGTTAGTCTCTACCTTGAGACGAGTATGTAATGAACCGTCTAACGGTTGGCAATGTAATTGAAAGATGTAAGGCCGCGATAGTGAATAGCCGGGTTATGGTTAATCGTGTTAATGATGAAATACTAATTTATTTGTTTATGTTGAATGTAGGTAAATCCTCACGCTAAGCGACTTGGCAATTTGGAGCGAGCATATGCACACTTTATGACCATCAAGCGCTTCCGTTATTTTGTGTTAATGTTTTGGGTCAAAATACTTGTTTGTATAACCTTGTTAGTCGTTGCACTTTTAAACACTTGATGTTATGGTTTTTAGACGTGTCTAGTCGAACGGGTTGTAGACTTAGTTGTTTTGATGATGTTTAAAACAGGGATATGCTCGTCTTATAGACGGGTCATGCCAAAATTTTGTTAAAATCATGCATTAATGATACTAGAATTTTTACCTTTCAAATTGCGAAAAGTTTGGACATTTTAAAAAGTTTATGTTTCTAGCGTCTTTTGGATGTTATTTCTATTAGACGCAATTAGGGCCTTACAAGTTGATTTTAGAGCCAAGGTTTGAGGGATTCGAGCATATGATGTGATGCTTGAACTCAAACCGACGGCTCGTGCAAAAGTGTGCTCGTTCCAAGATCGCCAATGAGGTAATAATTTGAGTTTTTGGTTTAATACAAGTATGTATAGTGTGTTTACGATAAATATTTGAGTTAAGTAAGTGAAGTAGTAATAATGGGAGACGAAACGGGGAGTTCCAGGAACCGTAAAACCGAAACCGGCCGGAAAAATGATTAAAATACCAAAAACGAGGTCAGCAAACGGGAGGCCGTCGCCGACGCCCCCCATGGTGCCGACGCCTTAATTTCCTGTCGACGGGCAAAAGTGGTCGACGCCACATTCTGGATCCCGTCGTCGACGGGAGGCATGGCCGTCGCCGACGGCTTGCGGAAGTCCAGTCCGCTGGAACTTTTCATTTCATGTTATTTTTCATATATTGAGTCCCCGAGTTGTCCGAAAGCCTATTTCATGATTGGGTGAGGCACATTTAAGACCTAATAAGAGATATGTAATCACGAGTAGTGGTTACGATTGAATGAAACCGTAAAGGTCGAAAGTAATGTGTTGAGTGACGTGAATGAATGATGAAAATCAAAAAGTGAATGAAGTTTAAAGTATAAGAATACGGATGAAGTAAATACGAGCCAATGAAGTATGATATATCGAAAGCTTATGATTTGTATTAAACGAAAACATGACCTTGTGTAGATGGCTGATGCAAGAAAGGTTAATGATGGTGATGATACGGCTCGTCAAGAAGCATTTAACAGTAAGGTCACAGAAGTGGCGGAAGGGGTTATGCAAGCTAATCTTCCACGATTAGCTCAAGAAGTAGAAAGTCGGGTGTTGGGAGTTGTGGATGCCATGATGACTAGCAAGATCGAAGAATTGAAAGAACTGATTGAGAGATCTAAAAGTAAAAGCAAAGAACGACGGTGCACGTATAAAGACTTCATGGCGTACAATCCTGCAACTTATGATGGTAAAATCGATCCAATCGCATGCCAAAGATGGATTTCAAATATAGAAGCAGTATTTATACGAAGTCGGTGTGATAAGGAAGACCAAGTGATGTTCGCTACTGGTCAACTCACTTTTCAGGCGAAAGATTGGTGGGATGCGCATAGCAAGGAAATAGGTGAGGATAGACTCCAAGTATTGACATGGCAAGAATTTAAGGAGCCCTTCATGAGATATCATTGTCCTCAGTCGGCTATTGATAAGATTCAGGATGATTTCTTACCCCTCCGACAGAAAAATGAATCATAAACGAAATATCAAACACTTTCATGGATAAAATGAAGTTCTGTGGAGATTTTGTGAAGACTGAAAGAATGAAGATTAATCGTTTTTATGGCATATTAAAGGCAGAATTTAGGGAGTTCATCACTCCCTCAAAATGTGAAACTCTTGACGAGCTTATCAATTTGGCACGGGATAGGGAAATCTAGATTAAAAGGCAAGAAGAACGAGGAGAAAAGAGATCGAATGAAAAGGGGGTAAGTTCAAGTCCGTCCAAGAAAGCAAAGTTTCAAGACCACGGAAAGAAGGACAAGTCAAGGGGTAGTATTTCTCCGTGCAAGACATGTGGGAAACTTCATACTGGGGAATGCCTTCTGGGTAAGAAGGGGTGCTACAAATGCGGTGAGGAAGGGCATACATCCTACAAGTGCCCTAGCAACCTGAAGACATGTTTCAATTATTTCCAGAAAGGGCATGTTAAGTCAGAGTGTCCTAAACTCCAACAAGGATCAAAGAAGGAGGGAAAGAACGAAGAAAGCACTAAGGCGAAAGGGAGGATGTTTCAAATCACATCCGAAGAAGCTAAGTCCCATCCGAACATGGTTTCAGGTATCTTTCTATTAAACTCCATACCGGTTTATGTTTTGTTCGATATCGGAGCCACTATCTCATTTATTTCAAATGAAATCGTACAACATCCTTCATTTAAAATTGAACGAATGTTGATGCCTTTATAAGTAGAAATAGCTGATAGTAAGACCTATATGTTACACGAGATTTGTAGAAATTGCAAATTCACCATAGAAGATGAAGAATTCGATATCGACCTCATACCTATGGTTTTGGGGGAATTTAAAATGATAGTGGGAATGGATTGGATGACACGACACCGTGTAGAGGTTAAATGTGAAAATAAGATAATGTTTGTCCAATGTCCAAGTGGAAGGCAATTGAGTATTCAAGGGGAAAGAAATGTGGAAACAAAATTGTGCACTCTTGTTCAAGCCGTAAAATACGTACTTAACGGAAGTAGAGCATACCTAGCTTATGTAGTAGACGCTCGACAAACCCTCCCGAAGCTTGAAGATGTTGAGGTTGTGAATGAATTTCCGGATGTATTTCCGGAGGAATTGCCGGGACTCCCTCCCGAACGAGAAATAGAGTTTCGCATCGAATTGAATCCGGGTGCGAAGCCGGTTGCGAAGGCTCCCTATAGACTGGCTCCCATCGAGATGCGGGAGTTAATGACACAATTACAAGATCTGCTAGAAAAGGGATTTATACGCCCGAGTGTGTCGCATTGGGGAGCGCCTGTCTTATTCTTTAAGAAGGCGCATCGATTACAGAGAATTAAATAAGCTGACCATAAAGAACCGCTACCCTTTACCTAGAATTGACGATCTTTTTGATCAATTGCAAGGGGCGAGTTGGTTCTCTGAGATTGACCTGTGTTCGGGGTATCATCAAGCCAGGGTACGAGGAGAAGACATTGCGAATACCGCATTTAGAACCCGATATGGACATTACGAGTTCCTAGTTATGTCCTTTGGGTTAACGAACGCTCCAGCAGCGTTTATGGATCTTATGAACCGGGTATGCCGACCTATGTTAGATAAATCCGTGATCGTATTCACAGACGATATCTTAGTCTATTCGCGAAGTAAGGCTGAACATGCGAGGCATTTGCGTGAAGTACTTGAAATTCTCCGTAAAGAAAAACTTTATGCGAAATTCTCAAAGTGTGCCTTCTGGCTCAGAGAGGTGCAGTTTCTGGGTCATGTGATCAATTCGGAAGGTGTTTTGGTTGATTCGTCAAAGATTGATGCCGTAATGAAATGGGTTTCCCCGAAAAATCCAACTGAAATAAGAAGTTTTCTAGGCCTCGCGGGGTACTACAGAAGGTTCATACAGGATTTCTCGAAGATAGCCTTACCCCTAACGAAACTAACGAGAAAGAAGGAAAAGTTTGTGTGGGGTAAAGAACAGGACGAAGCCTTTCGAATCTTAAAGGAGAAACTGTCAAGTCCTCCGGTCTTGACATTACCGGACGGGACTGAAGACCTGGTTGTCTATTCAGACGCTTCACATCAGGGTTTATGTTGCGTTTTGATGCAAAGGGGAAGGGTTATCGCATATGCTTCACGACAATTGAAACCACACGAGGTGAACTACCCGACACATGATTTGGAATTGGCCGCGGTGGTGTTCGCCTTAAAGATTTGGAGGCATTACTTATATGGTACGAGATGTACAATCTACTCGGACCACAAAAGCCTCAAATATTTCTTTGAACAGAAAGACTTGAATATGAGGCAACGAAGATGGTTGGAACTGATTAAATATTACGATTGCGATATCCTTTACCATCCGGGAAAGGTGAACGTGGTGGCGGACGCGTTAAGCCGAAAAGAGTCCCCACCTCTGATTCGAGTAAAATCCATGAAAATGGTAGTTACTCCACGTTTGCTTGATATGATACGGGATTCCCAAATAAAGTCGCTTGGAGCGGAAGACCTAAAGAAAGAAAGAGTAAAAGGAATAGCCGATAAATTAGAAGAAATTTCAACCGGACTCAAAACAAGATTCGGTCGAATTTGGATACCACGATTTTGTGAAGTCAAGACCGCCCTACTCGACGAGGCTCATAGGTCACGATACTCAATCCATCCCGGGGCAACCAAGATGTACCGGGACTTGAAAACCAATTATTGGTTGCCGGGTATGAAACGCGATATTCTATAGTATGTCTCGAAATGCTTAACATGCTCCCAAGTGAAAGCAGAACATCAAAAACCATACGGGGAGTTACAACCCTTGGAAATTCCAGTCTGGAAATGGGAGGAGTTAACTATGGATCTAGTAACCAAGCTTCCTAGAACGAAAAAGGGGCATGATGCAATATGGGTAATTGTAGACCGACTCACAAAAAGTGCCCACTTTTTACCTATTCGAGAAGCTTACTCTTCTGAGAGGATGGCGGAAATTTATATGAATGAGATCGTATCTCGACACGGGGTGCCCGTGTCAATCGTTTCAGATCGGGATACTAGATTTACCTCTCGTTACTGATAGAAGTTTCACGAAAGTATGGGCACGAAGCTACACATAAGC
Organism: Helianthus tuberosus; assembly: GCA_030545235.1. Lineage (NCBI taxonomy): Eukaryota > Viridiplantae > Streptophyta > Magnoliopsida > Asterales > Asteraceae > Helianthus > Helianthus tuberosus. The sequence continues at coordinate 142,492,555 of CM060380.1, read as the reverse complement.
ACAGCCTATCACCCTCAGACTGATGGTCAATCAGAACGAACCATCCAAACGCTTGTTGATATGTTAAGAGCTTGTGCCTTAGATTTTGGCGGAAATTGGGATGACCATTTACCACTAGCGGAATTTTCTTACAATAATAGCTATCATAGTGGTATTCAAATGGCTCCCTATGAACTATTATACGGGAGAAAATGTAGAACTCCTGTATGTTGGGGCGAAGTTGGTCAGAGAGAACTTGTGCCAAGTGACTTAATAGCAGTAACGAATGAAAAGATTGATTTAATTAGAGCTCGACTGAAAGCAGCCCAGGATCGACAAAAAGCTTATGCGGACAAGAGAAGGCGTCCTATCGAGTTTCAAGTCGGAGATTATGTTCTATTGAAAGTATCACCATGGAAGGGTATAATCCGTTTCCGCAAACGGGGTAAGTTTGGTCCTCCTTATATCGGACGGTTTAAAATCTTGGCACGAGTTGGAAGGGTTGCGTATCGATTAGAATTATCGTCTTCACTAGATGGGATCCACAATACCTTCCACGTATCGCAGCTGAGGAAGTGTCTTGCGGATGAAACAGCATTAGTACCTCTCGATGATATCGAATTGGATGAGGGGTTAAATTATATCGAAAGACCAATAGCCATTAAAGACGTTAAGGTGAAGAATCTTAGCAACAAGGCCATTATACAAGTGTTGGTACAATGGCAACACCGAAAGGGGTCGGAACTTACATGGGAAGCGGAAGATGAAATGAGGGAGCACTACCCTTTTCTCTTCGGTATGTAAAGGTTTAAGTTGATTTTGTGTCAAGGTTTCGGGGACGAAACCTCAATTAAGGGGGGTAGACTTATAACATCTCAAAAATGTTAAAATATAACAATAAGTGAAAGTAAACAAAGAATTTAACTAAGTTCATGAGATATGGAAAAATGGTAGTTAGTAATAGGAAAGCCTAAAGTTAAACACTCTTTCAAAGTGGGAGGGTGTAATGTGTAAATAGTAATTAAAAGGTTTTAATAATAAACAAAAATTGAAAAACACCCACATTTTGGGGTTCTGGATTTCGATCAGAGCAGGGGGAAGAACAAGCAAACCCTAGTTTGCTAAATTCCATCAATTCACTTGAAATCTCAAGGAGAATCTAATGCATGAGCCCATATTTTCGAATATCTAACCCTAATTAGTGAAGTGGCGTGAAAGAAGAAGGCTCAAACACTAAGAAAGCGGGAGACTCACAAGATCGAGGTGCGTTAGTATACCCTTATCTCTATTATGTTCTCATACGTATAATAATCTCAATTGTATTATGTCGTTATGTTGAAATCATGAAATTCGAAATCTAAGTTTGTTAGAAGTAAAGTTACATCCGTCATAAATGGATGTTGAGAAAGGAATAAGATACGAAGATAATGTATTATGTCCGGTTCCCTTTAGGCGAACCGGGCATGGAAAGTTAAGTATGTTCGAATGAAAGTTTACTCGATCCGTCTTCTCGGATTGGAGTGTAAGCGTATGTAAAGAATATATTCGTTCGTCATGAATGAATCAAATGAAAGTTAAAGTAACCATACTAGTACCCCTCGTTAGTGGGTATGTTAAGAAGAGAATGTTAGTCTCTACCTTGAGATGAGTATGTAATGAACCGTCTAACGGTTGTTAAAATCATGCATTAATGATACTAGAATTTTTACCTTTCAAATTGCGAAAAGTTTGGACATTTTAAAAAGTTTATGTTTCTAGCGTCTTTTGGATGTCATTTCTATTAGACGCAATTAGGGCCTTACATCTCACTCTTGGTGGCATATTTTTTTGTGACCTGTCAAAACAAAAGAAAACAACAAAAGACAAAAACAAATTAAGATTAGGATTAATCCTAAGTCCTTTGCCTAGACACGGAAGTCAAGGAATGTGCAACTGTGTAATTGAGATCAAACACAATAGGCTAGTGTTTAATTCACTCAATGTTGGCTCTGATACCAACCTGTCACACCCCGATATTTCCACGTATTACCGGTGGGCTCGGTGGGCTCGGTGGGCTCGGTGGGGAGTATCGTGACGTAGTTGATATCATCATAGACAATTAATCACAGTTTAATGCACAGCGGAAGTCTAAAATAATAATACAAACCGAATTTGAAAGTATAATAAAATATTATACAAACGGTCGATAATGGATCCACAGGCGGATCTAAAACAGAAAGTAAATATTATTCAACAGGCTTAAAGTATTAAGAGCTTGCAAGACTCTTTAACTAATACTCAGGAGTTTCCAGCCCATTTCGTGTAGTACCTGCACTTAATCTTTTTGAAAAATATGTCAGTTTACACTGGTAAATACAATTAACTGACTCTTTTTTAAAATATTTAAGAAAATTGATTTAAATGCACAAGGCACAAATATTCTTTTATAACTTGGGACAATTATTTAAAATATTCTTGTATACGGATTTATATGTTTTTCGTACGTTCGGAGCCCGGGTTAGAAGAGCCGGGTTAAGATTAATAGACACACCACTAGTATAAGCCCACAAGAAGTTTCCTCATGAGTGAGATACCGTTTTACATACGCAACTGTCAGGTGTATGCCTACACCCCGTGCTTAAGTCGTGGCCATTTCAAATGAATGAGTCGAGGATATCTAGGACACGGTCATATTAACCCCCAAATGCTTTGTATCAAACAAGACGGATTAAAACAGGTTATCTTAATGATTTAACCACTAATCGATTAAATATTCAATACCCGACCAAGCGGTAATAATTTACCGTATCCCAAGCCCGTATAGGGAAAATAAGTTAAAAGTATTTACCTAAGCTAAAATGTAAATTAAACTCAGCCGTATATTCTAATCAGCAAGTGCAGGGAGCTTTTACTGGGCTCCTAATCTGGAACGAAGGTTTTAATAACCTATTATATTCCTAACGGGTCTTATTTACGTTGTAACTTTGACCGGTTAGTTTTAAAGGAAAGTTTACGGAACGAAACGCAAGATTAAGTGGTGACCGGATTGGAATGTGATTTAGACCCGACAAGTATGAAGACTTGTATATAATGGTAAATATGGTTTTAAACCGTACTATGCGCCTAATTAGCGTAAAAGTCTGTAATTGACGGTATTCAAGGTGTTTATAAAATTTTGAAGTTTTGATCAGTCTCTAATTCTTAAAATATTTATTTAACAGATGATATCAGTAGAAAAAGGTTTGGTGTTCATATCATAAGTTAAACCCATTTTATTAACAAAAAGGGCATTTTTCGTAAATTACCGAATTTATGCTAGAACTATATTCTATGGTCAGTATAAAATTTGACAAAAATTTCCAAAAATCCCTAAATATTATTTCATAACACTGGGTAGGAAGTTTGGTGCCAAAAATTGGGTTTAAATATGATTTATGCCGAAAATGCAATTTAATTAACAAAAAGCTTTTGTTTTACGATATCTTGCATAACTTTTATTTTAGACCAGGAACTGATGTCAAATTTTTAGGACATACTTATATATCAGTAATAAAACTTTTTTTCCTCTCACATTTTTAAAAATCTCATTTTTATATAAAAAGGGCATAATGGTCAAGTTTTAAGCATTTAACGGAAACATGCAATGAACTATGATTTCTATGGGACCATGTAATATAACCTCAGAGGGTTATGCTTACTTATAATATGGTCACAAAGGAACCCTAAGGCACAAATAAACTAAACTAAATCGGGTCAGAACTGAAAGTCAAAGCAAAAGTCTACTTTTGCGACTTTCGGTTGCGAACCGAGCCTAATACTCAGAATTGTCGGGTTGAACATGCCTAAACATGTTCTTATATTATTTACCAAGTTGTTTAAGTGATAAAATGTATTTTAGAGCTTCTACATTATCAGTTATGAATTATTTTGTAAAAACTGACTCGTTTGACTTTTCTGTTAAGTAGTTTGACCCGAAAATTGATCAAGTAAAAGTGATAATTAGGAGGTGCCCTTTTAAGGGTTTAACACCTACATAATTACCAACACATAGCCACTTTCAATTCGAATAATGGCTGGACCGTTAGTGATTAATCACAAAGTCAAAGCGAAATTACGATATCTTTGACTTTCGTTCATTAAGCTAATAAAACCTTAACTACAGGAGCCAAGAACACTTATTAGAGTCCTTAACACGAAAATTATACTTGAGAAAGCTTCCTAGATGATCAGGATGCTCCAGAGAGGTGTTTGAGAGTGAAAACTTGAAATGTGCAAGAACAAATGAACAACCAAGGCACCTATTTATAGTGAATTGAATATCTTTAGGATCAATCCAGCTGTTAAGAGAGGCTCCCAGATGTTTACAGGTGTTATGGTGGCAGGAGAAACCATCAAACAACCCCTGGTTTCGAGCAGAAGGCATGCAAAGGTGGTATGGAAAGCTGCAACCTGCAGCTGCCAATTTTTTTGTTTGTTGGTGCCTCAGTCGCGGCCCGCGTTAACTTCAAAGAAGTCCTTCGCGCCCCGCGAGGCTCCCCCCAATCCGGTTACAAACTTTAGTAAATTGCACTTTCAGCCCCTGGTCCTTTATAACTTTTTTATCTTTAATTTATTTCACTTTTAACCCCCCCAAGTTTAACTTTTAAGGGTCTTGAGTCATCAAACAAATATTGTTAAGCTTCTGGTTAGTTATGAGATCACCCGAAAAGTCTTATATTCAAACGGTGACGCTTTTAACCCTTCATTTGCGAAAATTAACGTATTTAATATCAAACGATATCGAAACCTCGTGAATTTTTCGCCAATTGTTCCTGAGAGTGTAATTAATCGTTACAAAGTCCCGGGTTCGTTAAAAGGTCACTCAGAGGTATTAATTTAACATGTTGACACGTTTAACCCTCGCGTCTTGTAAACTTTCACTTTCTTTCACAAATGGTTTCATACGTTTCACAATTTATTTGTTTAAGAGTATAAACTTCATATAGGGTTAATAAAAGGCAAAATTTTCGAGTGTTGACACTTTGGATCCTTTCACACGTATCTTTTCCTTGTTTGTCAACTTTAGTCCCTCGAAATCAATTCCTTACACGTTTAAAGCTTATGACACGTGTCGTTACTATATTGGCCATGACTTTCCGAGGTGTTACATCCTCACCCCCTTAAAAGAGATATCGACCTCGAGATTTACTGAAATAATTGAGGGTATTTCTGTTTCATCGTGGATTCAACCTCCCACGTGTATTCTGGGCCTCTACGGGCATCCCATTTCACTTTTACGAACGACACATGCTTTCTTTGAAGCTTCTTAACCTGTCGATCCTCGATCGACAAAGGTTGTTCAACAAACTTCAAGCTCTCGTCAATATTCACATCCTTATGAGATATTGCTAGCGATTCATCGGCTAGACATTACTTTAAATTGCAGATGTGGAAAACATTATGTATCCCATTGAGCTCTTCGGGTAGATTCAGCTTATGGGCTACAGTTCCGACACATTCGATGATCTCGAATGGTCATATGTATCTTGGGCTCAGCTTGCCCTTTTTGCCAAAACGCATCACCCCTTTCCAGGGTGATACCTTGAGTAGCACTTTATCACCTACCTCGAATTTCAGAGGTTTACACCTTTTATCCGCATAGCTTTTCTGCCTATCCCTGGCAGCTTTGAGACGATCACGGATTTGGACAATCTTATGCATCGTCTCGAGGACTATATCAGGTCCTGACAGTTGGGTTTCTCCAACCTCCGCCCAACAAACTGGCGTTCTACACTTCCTTCCGTACAAGGCCTTAAAAGGCGCGGCTCGGATACTTGAATGATCCCAGCTTCCACCCAAATCAATAACATAAGCCCTGTGCATATCCTCAAGCGTTTGAATCGTATGCTCGCTTTGGCTATCTGTCTGAGGATGATAAGCAGTGCTGAAATTTAAACGAGTGCCTAAAGATTGCTGAAAGCTTTTCCAAAAGTGAGATGTGTATCTTGTATCCCTATCAGAGATAATAGATACTGGCACTCCATGGAGAGATACAATCTCATCCACATACAATTGAGCTAACTTATCAGAGCTGTGCGTTTCTTTTATAGGAAAGAAGTGAGCGGACTTGGTCAGCCTGTCGACTATAACCCATATCGTATCATTACCACGTTTCGTCCTTGGTAACTTAGTAATAAAGTACATAGTTACCATTTCCCACTTCCAAGTGGGAAGTTCAGGCTGTCGCAGTAAACCTGACGGCTTTTGATGTTCAGCCTTAACCTGTGCGCACGTCAGACATTTAGCCACATAAGTGGCTATAGATTTCTTCAAACCTATCCACCAATAATTTGCCTTTAAATACTGGTACATCTTATCACTGCCTGGATGGACTGAATATTTTGAACTATGAGCTTCTTGAAGAATCACATCTCTAAGCCCTCCATGGATTGGAACCCAGATTCGACCATTCAATCTAAGAATTCCATCCTTGCCATATGATAATTGATCAGCAGTTATGCCTAACTTCTCATTCAGATAGTTAGTTTCTAATACAGATTCCTTTTGAGTGGCTAACAACCTTTCATTCAAGTTGGTCTTTAATTCAATGCTTTTGGCATTGATCCAAATAGGTTTGATCCTTTCTTTCCTGCTCAAAGCATCAGCGACTACATTTACCTTGCCAGGATGGTAGCGTATCTCACAATCATAATCGTTCAGTGTCTCCATCCAACGACGTTGCCTCATGTTAAGATCCTTCTGATTAAACAGATGTTGAAGGCTCTTATGATCAGAATAGATCACACACTTGGTTCCATATAGATAGTGCCTCCAAAGCTTTAGTGCAAATACAATGGCACCCAATTCCAAATCATGAGTGGTGTAGTTCTTTTCATGCACTTTTAATTGACATGAAGCATAGGCAATGACCTTGCCTTTCTGCATAAGCACACAGCCCATACCGGTGTGCGATGCGTCGCAGTAAACCACAAACTCTTCGACTCCTTCTGGCAATGTCAACACAGGAGCATTGCTTAATTTCTGTTTAAGAATCTCAAAGGATTCTTGTTTCTTGGGACCCCAGTCAAACTTGACATTCTTGCGAGTTAACGAAGTTAAAGGTGCAGCAATCCTTGAAAAGTTTTCAATGAAACGTCTGTAGTATCCTGGTAGACCTAAGAAGCTGCGAATCTCTGTAGGTGTTTTAGGCGCTTGCCAATTCATAATCGCTTCGATCTTATCAGGATCCACCTAGATACCACGCTCGCTTACCACATGTCCTAGAAATTGGACTTCCGAAGCCAAAACTCACATTTGGAAAACTTGATGTAGAGTTTCTCTTGCTGCAAAAGTTTAAGGATACACCGGAGATGTTTTCATGATCGGCTTGACTCTTTGAATGAATAAATAAGTATGTCATCAATGAAAACAATGACAAACTTGTCTAGATACGGCTTGCAAACGCGATTCATGAGATCCATGAATGCTGCAGATGCATTAGTGAGCCCGAAAGGCATCACCAAGAACTCATAGTTACCATATCGTGTTCTGAATGCGGTCTTGTACACGTCTTCGGTTCTGACCTTCAAATGATGATAACCAAATCTTAGGTCAATCTTGGAGAAGTAACTTGCTCCTTGAAGCTGATCGAACAAATCGTCGATCCTGGGCAATGGATACCTATTTTTTATTGTAACTTTGTTCAGCTTGCGATAATCGATGCATAGACGCATCGAGCCATCTTTCTTCTTCACAAATAGAATGGGCGCTCCCCAAGGAGATGAGCTTGGTTGAATAAAACCTTTCTCTAACAAATCATCCAACTGAGTTCTTAATTCCTTCATTTCTGTCGGTGCCAACCGATAAGGAGCTCGACCTACAGGGGCTGCTCCTGGAATAATATCGATCCTGAATTCCACTTGTCTATCTGGGGGTAAACCAGGTAACTCTTCAGGAAAAACGTCTGTATATTCAGAAATAACAGGGATGTCTTCAATCTTGGGCTTTGGCTCATCAACGGTCACCTGTGCCATGTAAATGACACAACCTTTCTTCAAACACTTCGATGCCTTAAACATAGATACTTGTTTAGGCAATCCATACTGTGTATCTCCTTGAATTGTAAGTGGTTCACCATAAGGGGTCTTAATGATAACTTGCTTCTTGTCATAGGCAATTTGGGCCTGGTTGCGAGATAACCAATCCATGCCTATAACTATATCGAATCCTGCTAATTTCAATGGAAGCAAAGACAGCGGAAAAGAATGATTCCTAATGCATATAAAACATCCATCTAAGATTGTTGAAGCAGTCTCTATGGAACCATCGGCCAATTCTACCTCGTATTTTATGTTTAGAGTTTTAACAGGCAGATTTAATAGTTTACAAAATTTATTGTCTACAAAAGACTTATCTGCACCAGAATCAAATAAAACTCTAGCATATACATCATTGATGAGGAATGTACCTGTTATAACATTATTATTCTGAACTGCTTCCTGAGCATTCATCTGGAAGACTCGAGCATTGGTCTTTTTAACCTCCTCAGGCTTCTTAGGATTTTTCGGGTAGTTAGTCCTTATATGCCTCTTCTCGTTGCAACCATAACAGGTTGCATCCTTCATTTTCTTGCAATCCAAAGTTCTATGCTCTTTGGACTTGCAGATCCCACAAACTTTAGGCTGTGAATGCGATTGCAATTCAAATCTGCACTTTCCAAAATGTTGTTTCTTGCAGACTTTACACTTGGGCTTCTCCCCTGTCTGCTAGGTATCCTTTCTAAACCCAAAACCCTTCTTATGCTCAAAGTTCCCCTTTCGTTTCTTATCGGAGCGACGAGAACTCTCATCCTCCCGCTTCCGTTTTCCTTCTTCCGAAGCTTTGATAGACTTGTTTCTGATTGCATCGAGTGTGAGAGATAGAGACAGATCCACCACTGACCTATATGTGGTAGGTCTAGATGCTTTCACATTTCCCTAGATTTCTGGAGCCAGACCTCCTATAAAACGTGCTTTGCGCTTTGGTTCCGGTGTGACCAAATAAGGAACCAATCGGGACATGGTATTGAAGCTTGTAACATACGCCTGACAGTCCAAATTTTTCATGACCAGAGTCAAGAAGTCAGTCTCGATTTTCTCTACCTCATGCTGAGGACAGAAGTTTTCCTTGATTAGTGCAACAAATTGATCCCAAGACAAGTTATACAATGAAATCTTCCCTGTGGCTTGGACTAACGACCTCCACCAAGCCAAAGCTTCACCTTTAAATGATTGTGAAACAAACTTCACAATATCCTGTTCCGCACAACCACTGATATCAACCACAGTTTCCATCTCATCAAGCCATGTCATACAGTCAATGGCTCCTTTTTCACCTGTTAAGTCCCTTGGCTTGCAAGAGACAAAGTATTTGTAAGAACAGGTTTTGGCACGTGGCTCCTGGTTAATCACAATTTGTTTGGATGGGATACTTTTCTGATTCGACGAATGATGAGAGTCGTCCTTATGAGATGTATGTGTCTTGGAAGGTGGTTTTGTATGAGATACAGACTGGGTCCTAGTGCGAGTACCACTTGGTTCTTTGAATTGTCTGTCAATGGCTCGAGTAACAGCATTGTCTATCAATGCTTGAAGATCTGCACCAGCTACATTTATTCTGGTGGTATCATTTCTCTCCCTTGGATGACTGTTAACCTCTTCTGATTCAGACATGCTGAAGCTTGATTGCTATAAAACAAATTGACAATGGTTTGTTCAGAGGTTTATTATGGAATCATCATTTTCGGTGATTCATTAACCATGGTAAGCATATACCATAGTGGTTAATTTATTATCAGGTTTATTTTAAAATTTACCTTATAATTAATCCCAGTTATAAACTATTAAGGATATTGATGTTGGCACAAAAGGCCTAGTCACGAGGACAAGCCATGATCTTACAAAATCGAGGCATTAAGGTTTGAACATAGTTCATCACCCTTCTTGACAGGGAGTCATAGACTACAACTGCCATTTGTCTTTAAAGGACAATAAATATGGCCCGCATGCACTTCATCACTAATGGATGTTTAAATCATCAGGTAAGAAATTGGAAAAAAAAAAAATCCAATATAAGGATGACTAGTGTGACTTTATCGAATCACATTTGCCAAGAGTGCTAACACGTTCTCAGGTGTTAACAAGGATTTATTATCTTAAAAAGGTTTTACCATCATGGCCATGTCTAGAGTGACATATAGGCTAGGTTACACCTTTAAGATTTTTCTTTTAAGATTTGATGGCAGATCAATTTAAAATTGAATTGATGTTTTGATTTTTGTGATTTTAATATATATGTATATTTTAATGCCAACTGTAATTTCAAAAAAGGAAATTTCATAATAAGTCCTACAATTACAATAATGCCCTAAACGAGTCTTAAAAGAAATAACATTGTCCACGCAGGGAAAGAAACAAGAAAGACAAGTCCACGCAGGGACCAAATACATAAATAAAATGTCCACACAGGGACTTAATTGAAATAAAAATTACAAAACAAATAAATAAGGATTTTTAATAATCCCTCTTCTTCTTCCCATTTATAAGGTTTGCCAAACCCTTTAGTAGACCGCGGCGGCTCCTACGCTCCTCGTCTACCCTTCGCTCCACCTCGTGCAACCTTTGGAGGATTTCATGCTGCTGCGGTGGTTGAATTTGTGGCGGCTGCTGCTGCTGAGGTTGAGGAGGTGGTGGGTATTGATACCCATATGCTGGGTACCCAGTTGGGTACGTAGCCGGAAAGGGTCCAGGGTAGAGAGCATTGTAGTTTGCTGCCTCGATGTACGGGTCAACGGCAGGGGCATTGTTGTAGTTATAACCCGAATAGGCTGGCTGCTAGAACGGGTTGTACCCAGCTGCACCTGGGTAAGATGGGATTGGGTTTTCATAACCCATGTGTGGTGCTGGTGCGACTGGTGCAGAGTCGACTTCAGAAACTGCATTTGAAGGCCCACCCATTTGCGGGTCTTCATAGAGTGGCGGGTAGTTGCTGTTGTTGGAGTGTTGGGGGGTGCTGAATTGGAAACCCCCACGCACGGACATCCGAGTACCTCTTCTTCGCCTCGGTGGTTCTGGAGGCAGTTGCTGCTCTGGCGCTGCCGGTGGCGGTGGCATGACCGCCTGAAAATGCGGGTCCTCAGAGGGGACCTGTTGGTGAGGTGGCGAGTTGTGGTGAGGGGGAGTGTACTCCCACTTGTATGAAGCCCATCTTTCGGCCCAAATATCTGGGGCCCTGTAAGGCAAACCATGGAAGGATGATCCGCTAGATATATCAATGGGATGCGTCGGCGTCCCTGTCGATGGTAGCTCGTGATTTGGATCCTCGTCCATATCCAAGTTCTGATATTCCGGAATGTGATCCTCCGGTCCCAAAGGGTTTTGATCCTCTGGTTCATCAGGTTGAACCGGCCTTGAAAATAAGGGGTCGGTTTCTGGAAGGAGTGGTGTGAACCCGATCGTTGTAGAGGAATGTAAGAGTGGTGAGAATCGTTGAGCTCGTCCTCCTGTTGCTGCCCAAAGGAATGATGATAGGACGTGAGGAGCTGAGCGAGACAGAGCGTCTCTCAGGCTCGAGGTATGTCCTCCAGTCTTCGTGAGGACTTGATCTGAATGATGTGGATGGTGTACGCCGGTGAGATGGCCCGGCTTCATGGTCGTTCCTGGCAGTAATTGGAGATTTTCCTCTTCCTCCTCGGCCTCTCATGCAACATCCCAAAAATGTTTAAATATAACAATAAGTGAAAGTAAACAAAGAATTTAACTAAGTTCATGAGATATGGCAAAATGGTAGTTAGTTATGGGAAAGCCTAAAGTTAAACACTCTTTCAAAGTGGGAGGGTGTAATGTGTAAATAGTAATTAAAAGGTTTTAATAATAAACAAAAATTGAAAAACACCCACATTTGGGGGTTCTGGATTTTGATCAGAGCAGGGGGAAGAACAAGCAAACCCTAGTTTGCTAAATTCCACCAATTCACTTGAAATCTCAAGGAGAATCTAATGCATGAGCCCATATTTTCGAATATCTAACCCTAATTAGTGAAGTGGCGTGAAAGAAAAAGGCTCAAACACTAAGAAAGCGGGAGACTCACAAGATCGAGGTGCGTTAGTATACCCTTATCTCTATTATGTTCTCATACGTATAATAATCTCAATTGTATTATGTCGTTATGTTGAAATCGTGAAAGTCAAAATCTAAGATTGTTAGAAGTAAAGTTACATCCGTCATAAATGGATGTTGAGAAAGGAATAAGATACGAAGATAATGTATTATGTCCGGTTCCCTTTAGGCGAACCGGGCATGGAAAGTTAAGTATGTTCGAATGAAAGTTTACTCGATCCGTCTTCTCGGATTGGAGTGTAAGCGTATGTAAAGAATATATTCGTTCGTCATGAATGAATCAAATGAAAGTTAAAGTAACCATACTAGTACCCCTCGTTAGTGGGTATGTTAAGAAGAGAATGTTAGTCTCTACCTTGAGACGAGTATGTAATGAACCGTCTAACGGTTGGTAATGTAATTGAAAGATGTAAGGCCGCGATAGTGAATAGCCGGGTTATGGTTAATCGTGTTAATGATGAAATACTAATTTATTTGTTTATGTTGAATGTAGGTAAATCCTCACTCTAGGCGACTTGGCAATTTGGAGCGAGCATATGCACACTTTATGACCATCAAGCGCTTCCGTTATTTTGTGTTAATGTTTTGGGTCAAAATACTTGTTTGTATAACCTTGTTAGTCGTTGCACTTTTAAACACTTGATGTTATGGTTTTTAGACGTGTCTAGTCGAACGGGTTGTAGACTTAGTTGTTTTGATGATGTTTAAAACAGGGATATGCTCGTCTTATAGACGGGTCATGCCCAAATTTTGTTAAAATCATGCATTAATGATACTAGAATTTTTACCTTTCAAATTGCGAAAAGTTAGGACATTTTAAAAAGTTTATGTTTCTAGCGTATTTTGGATGTCATTTCTATTAGACGCAATTAGGGCCTTACAAGTTGATATCAGAGCCAAGGTTTGAGGGATTCGAGCATATGATGTGATGCTTGAACTCAAACCGACGGCTCGTGCAAAAGTGTGCTCGTTCCAAGATCGCCAATGAGGTAATAATTTGAGTTTTTGGTTTAATACAAGTATGTATAGTGTGTTTACGATAAATATTTGAGTTCAGTAAGTGGAGTAGTAATAATGGGAGATGAAACGGGGAGTTCCAGGAACCGTAAAACCGAAACCGGCCCGAAAAATTATTAAAATACCAAAAACGAGGTCAGCAGCGATTTCAGCAAACGGGAGGCCGTTGCCGACGGGCCTCTGGCCTTCGCCGACGCCCCCCATGGTGCCGACGCCTTAATTTCCTGTCAACGGGCAAAAGTGGCCGACGCCACATTCTGGACCCCGTCGTCGACGGGAGGCATGGCCGTCGCCGACGGCTTGCGGAAGTCCAGTCCGCTGGAACTTTTCATTTCATGTTATTTTTCATATTTTGAGTCCCCGAGTTGTCCGAAAGCCTATTTCATGATTGGGTGAGGCACATTTAAGACCTAATAAGAGATATGTAATCACGAGTAGTGGTTACGATTGAATGAAACCGTAAAGGTCGAAAGTAATGTGTTGAGTGACATGAATGAATGATGAAAATCAAAAAGTGAATGAAGTTTAAAGTATAAGAATACGGATGAAGTAAATACGAGCCAATGAACTATGATATATCGAAAGCTTATGATTTGTATTAAACGAAAACATGACCTTGTGTAGATGGTTGATGCAAGAAACGTTAATGATGGTGATGATACGGCTCGTCAAGAAGCATTTAACAGTAAGGTCACAGAAGTGGCGGAAGGGGTTATGCAAGCTAATCTTCCACGATTAGCTCAAGAAGTAGAAAGTCGGGTGTTGGGAGTTGTGGATGCCATGATGACTAGCAAGATCGAAGAATTGAAAGAACTGATTGAGGGATCTAAAAGTAAAAGCAAAGAACGACGGTGCACGTATAAAGACTTCATGGCGTGCAATCCTGCAATGTATGATGGTAAAATCGATCCAATCGCATGCCAAAGATGGATTTCAAATATAGAAGCAGTATTTATACGAAGTCGGTGTGATAAGGAAGACCAAGTGATGTTCGCTACTGGTCAACTCACTTTTCAGGCGAAAGATTAGTGGGATGCGCATAGCAAGGAAATAGGTGAGGATAGACTCCAAGTATTGACATGGCAAGAATTTAAGGAGCCCTTCATGAGATATCATTGTCGTCAGTCGGCTATTGATAAGATTCAGGAGGATTTCTTACGCCTCCGACAGAAAAATGAATCAATAAACGAAATATCAAACACTTTCATGGATAAAATAAAGATCTGTGGAGATTTTGTGAAGACTGAAAGAATGAAGATTAATCCTTTTTATGGCATATTAAAGGCAGAATTTAGGGAGTTCATCACTCCCTCAAAATGTGAAACTCTTGACGAGCTTATCAATTTGGCACGAGATAGGGAAATCGAGATTAAAAGGCAAGAAGAACGAGGAGAAAAGAGATCGAATGAAAAGGGGGCAAGTTCAACTCCGTCCAAGAAAGCAAAGTTTCAAGACCACGGAAAGAAGGACAAGTCAAGGGGTAGTATTTCTCCGTGCAAGACATGTAGGAAACTTCATACTGGGGAATGCCTTCTAGGGTAAGAAGGGGTGCTACAAATGCGGTGAGGAAGGGCATACATCCTACAAGTGCCCTAGCAACCTGAAGACATGTTTTAATTGTTTCCAGAAAGGGCATGTTAAGTCGGAGTCTCCTAAACTCCAACAAGGATCAAAGAAGGAGGGAAAGAATGAAGAAAGCTCTAAGGCGAAAGGGAGGATGTTTCAAATCACATCCGAAGAAGCTAAGTCCCATCCGAACGTGGTTTCATGTATCTTTCTATTAAACTCCATACCGGTTTATGTTTTGTTCGATACCGGAGCCACTATGTCATTTATTTCAAATGAAATCGTACAACATCCTTCATTTAAAATTGAATGAATGTTGATGCCTTTAGAAGTAGAAATAGCCGATAGTAAGACCTATATGTTACACGAGATTTGTAGAAATTGCAAATTCACCATAGAAGATGAAGAATTCGATATCGACCTCATACCTATGGTTTTGGGGGAATTTAAAATGATAGTGGGAATGGATTGGATGACACGACACCGTGTAGAGATTAAATGTGAAAATAAGATAATGTTTGTCCAATCTCCAAGTGGAAGGCAATTGAGTATTCAAGGGGAAAGAAATGTGGAAACGAAATTGTGCACTCTTGTTCAAGCCGTAAAATACGTACTTAACGGAAGTAGAGCATACCTAGCTTATCTAGTAGACGCTCGACAAACCCTCCCAAAGCTTGAAGAGGTTGAGGTTGTGAACGAATTTCCGGATGTATTTCTGGAGGAAATGCCGGGACTCCCTCCCGAACGAGAAATAGAGTTTCGCATCGAATTGAATCTGGGTGCAAAGCCGGTTGCGAAGGCTCCCTATAGACTGGCTCCCACCGAGATACGGGAGTTAATGACACAATTACAAGATCTGCTAGAAAAGGGCTTTATACGCCCGAGCGTGTCGCCTTGGGGAGCACCTGTCTTATTCGTTAAGAAGAAAGATGGGTCGATGCGCATGTGCATTGATTACAAAGAATTAAATAAGCTGACCGTAAAGAACCGCTACCCTTTACCTAGAATTGACGATCTTTTTGATCAATTGCAAGGGGCGAGTTGGTTCTCTAAGATTGACCTGCGTTCGGGGTGTCATCAAGCCAGGGTACGAGGAGAAGACATTGTGAAGACCGCATTTAGAACCCGATATGGACATTACGAGTTCCTAGTTATGTCCTTTGGGTTAACGAACGCTCCAGCAGCGTTTATGGATCTTATGAACCGGGTATGCCGACCTATGTTAGATAAATCCGTGATCGTATTCACAGACGATATCTTAGTCTATTCGCGAAGTAAGGCTGAACATGCGAGGCATTTGCGTGAAGTACTTGAAATTCTCCGTAAAGAAAAACTTTATGCGAAATTCTCAAAGTGTGCCTTCTGGCTCAGAGAGGTGCAGTTTCTGGGTCATGTGATCAATTTGGAAGGTGTTTTGGTAGATCCGTCAAAGATTGATGCCGTAATGAAATTGGTTTCCCCGAAAAATCCAACTGAAATAAGAAGTTTTCTAGGCCTCGCGGGGTACTACAGAAGGTTCATACAGGATTTCTCGAAGATAGCCTTACCCCTAACGAAACTAACGAGAAAGAAGGAAAAGTTTGTGTGGGGTAAAGAACAGGATGAAGCCTTTCGAATCTTAAAGGAGAAACTGTCAAGTCCTCCGGTCTTGACATTACCGGACGGGACTGAAGACCTGGTTGTCTATTCAGACGCTTCACATCAGGGTTTAGGTTGCGTTTTGATGCAAAGGGGAAGGGTTATCGCATATGCTTCACGAAAATTGAAACCACACGAGGTGAACTACCCGACACATGATTTGGAATTGGCCGCGGTGGTGTTCGCCTTAAAGATTTGGAGGCATTACTTATATGGTACGAGATGTACAATCTACTCGGACCACAAAAGCCTCAAATATTTCTTTGAACAGAAAGACTTGAATATGAGGCAACGAAGATGGTTGGAACTGATTAAAGATTACGATTGCAATACCCTTTACCATCCGAGAAAGGCGAACGTGGTGGCGGACGCGTTAAGCCGAAAAGAGTCCCCACCTCCGATTCGAGTAAAATCCAGGAAAATGGTAGTTACTCCACGTTTGCTTGATATG
Source organism: Helianthus tuberosus (assembly GCA_030545235.1). Classification (NCBI taxonomy): domain Eukaryota; kingdom Viridiplantae; phylum Streptophyta; class Magnoliopsida; order Asterales; family Asteraceae; genus Helianthus; species Helianthus tuberosus. The sequence goes on along the minus strand of CM060380.1, from coordinate 142,475,791 downwards.
ATACGGGATTCCCAAATAAAGTCGCTTGGAGCGGAAGACCTAAAGAAAGAAAGAGTAAAAGGAATAGCCGATAAATTAGAAGAAAATTCGACCGGACTCAAAACAAGATTCGGTCGAATTTGGATACCACGATTTTGTGAAGTCAAGACCGCCCTACTCGACGAGGCTCAAAGGTCACGATACTCAATCCATCCCGGGGCAACCAAGATGTACCGGGACTTGAAAATCAATTATTGGTTTCCGGGTATGAAACGCGATATTGTAAAGTATGTCTCGAAATGCTTAACATGCTCCCAAGTGAAAGCAAAACATCAAAACCCATACGGGGAGTTACAACCCTTGGAAATTCCAGTCTGGAAATGGGAGGAGTTAACTATGGATCTGGTAACCAAGCTTCCTAGAACGAAAAAGGGGCATGATGCAATATGGGTAATTGTAGACCGACTCACAAAAAGTGCCCACTTTTTACCTATTCGAGAAGCTTACTCTTCTGAGAGGATGGCAGAAATTTATATGAATGAGATCGTATCTCGACACGAGGTGCCCGTGTCAATCGTTTCAGATCGGGATACTAGATTTACCTCTCGTTACTGGCAGAAGTTTCACGAAAGTATGGGCACGAAGCTACACATAAGCACAGCCTATCACCCTCAGACTGATGGTCAATCAGAACAAACCATCCAAACGCTTGTTGATATGTTAAGAGCTTGTGCCTTAGATTTTGGCAGAAATTGGGATGACCATTTACCACTAGCGGAATTTTCTTACAATAATAGCTATCATAGTGGTATTCAAATGGCTCCCTATGAACTATTATACGGGAGAAAATGTAGAACTCCTGTATGTTGGGGCGAAGTTGGTCAGAGAGAACTTGCGCCAAGTGACTTAATAGCAGTAACGAATGAAAAGATTGATTTGATTAGAGCTCGACTGAAAGCAGCCCAGGATCGACAAAAAGCTTATGCGGACAAGAGAAGGCGTCCTATCGAGTTTCAAGTCGGAGATTATGTTCTATTGAAAGTATCACCATGGAAGGGTATAATCCGTTTCCGCAAACGGGGTAAGTTAGATCCTCGTTATATCGGACGGTTTAAAATCTTGGCACGAGTTGGAAGGGTTGCATATCGATTAGAATTACCGTCTTCACTAGATAGGATCCACAATACCTTCCACGTATCGCAGCTGAGGAAGTGTCTTGCGGATGAAACAGCATTAGTACCTCTCGATGATATCGAATTGGAAGAGGGGTTAAATTATATCGAAAGACCAATAGCCATTAAAGACGTTAAGGTGAAGAATCTTCGCAACAAGGCCATTAGACAAGTGTTGGTACAATGGCAACACCGAAAGGGGTCGGAACTTACATGGGAAGCGGAAGATGAAATGAGGGAGCACTACCCTTTTTCTCTTCGGTATGTAAAGGTTTAAGTTGATTTTGTGTCAAGGTTTCGGGGATGAAACCTCAATTAAGGGGGGTAGACTTGTAACATCCCAAAAATGTTTAAATATAACAATAATTGAAAGTAAACAAAGAATTTAACTAAGTTCATGAGATATGGCAAAATGGTAGTTAGTTATGGGAAAGCCTAAAGTTAAACACTCTTTCAAAGTGGGAGGGTGTAATGTGTAAATAGTAATTAAAAGGTTTTAATAATAAACAAAAATTGAAAAACACCCACATTTGGGGGTTCTGGATTTCGATCAGAGTAGGGGGAAGAACAAGCAAACCCTAGTTTGCTAAATTCCATCAATTCACTTGAAATCTCAAGGAGAATCTAATGCATGAGCCCATATTTTTGAATATCTAACCCTAATTAGTGAAGTGGCGTGAAAGAAGAAGGCTCAAACACTAAGAAAGCGGGAGACTCACAAGATCGAGGTGCGTTAGTATACCCTTATCTCTATTATGTTCTCATACGTATAATAATCTCAATTGTATTATGTCGTTATGTTGAAATCGTGAAAGTCGAAATCTAAGATTGTTAGAAGTAAAGTTACATCCGTCATAAATGGATGTTGAGAAAGGAATAAGATACGAAGATAATGTATTATGTCCGATTCCCTTTAGGCGAACCGGGCATGGAAAGTTAAGTATGTTCGAATGAAAGTTTACTCGATCCGTCTTCTCGGATTGGAGTGTAAGCGTATGTAAAGAATATATTCGTTCGTCATGAATGAATCAAATGAAAGTTAAAGTAACCATACTAGTACCCGTCGTTAGTGGGTATGTTAAGAAGAGAATGTTAGTCTCTACCTTGAGACGAGTATGTAATGAACCGTCTAACGGTTGGCAATGTAATTGAAAGATGTAAGGCCGCGATAGTGAATAGCCGGGTTATGGTTAATCGTGTTAATGATGAAATACTAATTTATTTGTTTATGTTGAATGTAGGTAAATCCTCACTCTAGGCGACTTGGCAATTTGTAGCGAGCATATGCACACTTTATGACCATCAAGCGCTTCCGTTATTTTGTGTTAATGTTTTGGATCAAAATACTTGTTTGTATAACCTTGTTAGTCGTTGCACTTTTAAACACTTGATGTTATGGTTTTTAGACGTGTCTAGTCGAACGGGTTGTAGACTTAGTTGTTTTGATGATGTTTAAAACAGGGATATGCTCGTCTTATAGACGGGTCATGCCCAAATTTTGTTAAAATCATGCATTAATGATACTAGAATTTTTACCTTTCAAATTGCGAAAAGTTTGGACATTTTAAAAAGTTTATGTTTCTAGCGTCTTTTGGATGTCATTTCTATTAGACGCAATTAGGGCCTTACATCTCACTCTTGGTGGCATATTTACTTGTGACCTGTCAAAACAAAAGAAAACAACAAAGGACAAAAACATATTAAGATTAGGATTAATCCTAAGTCCTTTGCCTAGACTCGGAAGTCAATGAATGTGCAACTGTGTAATTGAGATCAAACACAATAGGCTAGTGTTTAATTCACAAAAATGTTGGCTCTGATACCAACCTGTCACACCCCGATATTTCGACGTATTACCGGTGGGCCCGGTGGGGAGTATCGTGACGTAGTTGATATCATCATAAACAATTAATCACAGTTTAATGCACAGCAGAAGTCTAAAATAATAATACAAACCGAATTTGAAAGTATAATAAAATATTATACAAACGGTCGATAATGGATCCACAGGCGGATCTAAAACAGAAAGTAAATATTATTCAACAGACTTAAAGTATTAATAGCTTGCAAGACTCTTTAACTAATACTCAGGAGTTTCCAGCCCATTTCGTGTAGTACCTGCACTTAATCTTTTTGAAAAATATGTCAGTTTACACTGGTAAATACAATTAACTGACTCTTTTTGAAAATGTTTAAGAAAATTGATTTAAATGCACAAGGCACAAATATTCTTTTATAACTTGGGACAATTATTTAAAATAATCTTGTATACAGATTTATATGTTTTTCGTACGTTCGGAGCCCGGGTTAGAAGAGCCGGGTTAAGATTAATAGACACACCACTAGTATAAGCCCACAAGAAGTTTCCTCATGAGTGAGATACCGTTTTACATACGCAACTGTCAGATGTATGCCTACACCCCGTGCTTAAGTCGTGGCCATTTTAAATGAATGAGTCGAGGATATCTAGGACACGGTCATATTAACCCCCAAATCCTTTGTATCAAACAAGACGGATTAAAACGGGTTATCTTAATGATTTAACCACTAATCGATTAAATATTCAATACCCGACCAAGCGGTAATAATTTACCGTATCCCAAGCCCGTATAGGGAAAATAAGTTAAAAGTATTTACCTAAGCTAAAAATGTAAATTAAACTCATCCGTATATTCTAATCAGCAAGTGCAGGGAGCTTTTACTAGGCTCCTAATCTGGAACGAAGGTTTTAATAACCTATTACATTCCTAACGGGTCTTATTTACGTTGTAACTTTGACCGGTTAGTTTTAAAGGAAAGTTTACGGTACGAAACGCAAGATTAAGCGGTGACCGGATTGGAATGTGATTTAGACCCGACAAGTATGAAGACTTGTATATAATGGTAAACTAAAGACATTCTGGATTTTGAAGTAAAAATGATAAGGTTTGACCCGTTTCGGCTAATTTATGCAAACTAGTTACATAAACCGTACCGAACGCGTATATGCATAACGGGTAACCGAATGAGTCATGTACAAGTTCCATGAGTTACTATGCTTAAAATATGTTGTGATATCAATAGGATATCTTCCATTATGCCCAAAACGAATTTAAAACCAATTTAAGCCCCGAAAGGGTATTTTGGTCATTTTAAAGTTTATAAAAGAGGTTTAAATATAAACTGAGGTTCTTGTCTCAAACATTCTGTAAAAATATTTATTTTATGTTGTTATATCAGCAAGATATCATACATATGTGTGTTTAATCATTTATGGCCAAACTATGCACCGTAGGGGCATTTTGGTCATTTCACATAAGCTTTAAGGTCAAATTTGGAAATCTGAGTTCAAGGTACTTACTGTTAAAGTATAAAAATTTATTTATAAAATCAGTAGGTAACAAGTCTTAGGCGTTAAATATGGTTTTAAATCATACTATGCGCCTAATTAGCGTAAAAGTCGGTAATTGACGGTATTCAAGGTGTTTATAAAATTTTGAAGTTTTGATCAGTCTCTAATGCTTAAAATATTTATTTAACAGATGATATCAGTAGAAAAAGGTTTGGTATTCATATCATATGTTAAACCCATTTTATTAACAAAAAGGGCATTTTCGTAAATTACCGAATTTATGCTAGAACTATATTCTATGGTCAATATAAAATGTGACAAAAATTTCCAAAAATCCCTAAATATTATTTCATAACACTGGGTAGGAAGTTTGGTGCCAAAAATTGGGTTTAAATATGATTTATGCCGAAAATGCAATTTAATTAACAAAAAGCTTTTGTTTTACGATATCTTGCATAACTTTTATTTTAGACCAGGAACTGATGTCAAATTTTTAGGACATACTTATATATCAGTAATAAAACTTTTTTTCCTCTCACATTTTTAAAAATCTCATTTTTATATCAAAAGGGCATAATGGTCAAGTTTTAAGCATTTAACGGAAACATGCAATGAACTATGATTTCTATGGGACCATGTAATATAACCTCAGAGGGTTATGCTTACTTATAATATGGTCACAAAGGAACCCTAAGGCACAAACAAATAAACTAAACTAAATCGGGTCAGAACTGAAAGTCAAAGCAAAAGTCTACTTTTGCGACTTTCGGTTGCGAACCGAGCCTAATACTCAGAATTGTCGGGTAGAACATGCCTAAACATGTTCTTATATTATTTACCAAGTTGTTTAAGTGATAAAATGTATTTTAGAGCTTCTACATTATCAGTTATGATTTATTTTGTAAAAACTGACTCGTTTGACTTTTCTGTTAAGTAGTTTGACCCGAAAATTGAACAAGTAAAAGTGATAATTAGGAGGTGCCCTTTTAAGGGTTTAACACCTACATAATTACCAACACATAGCCACTTTCAATTCGAATAATGGCTGGACCGTTAGTGATTAATCACAAAGTCAAAGCGTAATTACGATATCTTTGACTTTCGGTCATTAAGCTAATAAAACCTTAACTACAGGAGCCAAGAACACTTATAAGAGTCCTTAGCACGAAAATTATACTTGAGAAAGCTTCCTAGATGACCAGGATGCTCCAGAGAGGTGTTTGAGAGTGAAAACTTGAAATGTGCAAGAACAAATGAACAACCAAGGCACCTATTTATAGTGAATTGAAGATCTTTAGGATCAATCCAGCTGTTAAGAGAGGCTCCCAGATGTTTACAGGTGTTATGGTGGCAGGAGAAACCATCAAACAACCCCTGGTTTCGAGCAGAAGGCATGCAAAGATGGTATGGAAAGCTGCAACCTCCAGCTGCCAATTTTTTGTTTGCTGGTGCCTCAGTCGCGGCCCACGTCGACTTCAAAGAAGTCCTTCGCGCCCCGCGAGGCTCCTCCCAATCCGGTTACAAACTTTAGTAAATTGCACTTTCAGCCCCTGGTCCTTTATAACTTTTTTATCTTTCATTTATTGCACTTTTAACCCCCAAGTTTAACTTTTAAGGGTCTTGAGTCATCAAACAAATATTGTTAAGCTTCTGGTTAGTTATGAGATCACCCGAAAAGTCTTATATTCAAACGGTGACGCTTTTAACCCTTCATTTGCGAAAATTAACGTATTTAATATCAAACGATATCGAAACCTCGTGAATTTTTCGCCAATTGTTCCTGAGAGTGTAATTAATCGTTACAAAGTCCCGGGTTCGTTAGAAGGTCACTCAGAGGTATTAATTTAACATGTTGACACGTTTAACCCTCGCGTCTTGTAAACTTTCACTTTCTTTCACAAATGGTTTCATACGTTTCACAATTTATTCGTTTAAGAGTATAAACATCATATAGGGTTAATAAAAGGCAAAATTTTCGAGTGTTGACACTTTGGATCCTTTCACACATATCTTTTCCTTGTTTGTCAACTTTAGTCCCTCGAAATCAATTCCTTACACGTTTAAAGCTTATGACACGTGTCGTTACTATATTGGCCATGACTTTCCGAGGTGTTACATGTGCTATTCTGTGTATATTTGACTATGACGATATTAATATTACGTCACGATACTCCCCACCAGGCCCACCGGGCTGAGCTGTAAATATCGGGGTGTGACAGGTTAATAAATGTCTCATTTGGATCTTTTATAAAACTTAAAATTTTGCAACGTAATTTTTTAGTATTGTAATTTTATTTAATTTAATGAAGTATTTTAAGTTTTAAATTTAAAAAAATAAATAATTGTGTAATGATTGGATGGGCGTTATTAGGAATTATTCTCACTACGGCACTTTTGCAATAACGCCCAATAATGCCCCCATGCTGACTGGACTGCTGCTACATGGCTGAAAACGCCCCAGGGTGGGGGCATTATTGGGCTATTGACTACGCATAGTCTTAATAAAATTGTTTTTTGTTAAAAAGACTTCAGTTTTGATTAAGAGGACTATTAGAAGTTTTATAACACAACCTAATTTATTTAAATACATCACTTAGTTATTTTCTATCGATTTATATTTGTCTTAATTAGAGACTTAAAGTGCATAAAATATACGGATGTTACGTGAACATTTAATGGAGCAATGTAACATCTTGTAATGACATATGATCACCCGTAGTGGAGTGAGTTTTGTGTTTTTTCCCCTAAAAAACGCCCCATCACGCCCCAATAACCGCCCCAAGGGTGTTTTTTTCAAAAAAAAAAAAAGGCCCAGTGTTTTTTAAAACGGCTAATTTTGCGCAGGATTCGAGAATGGACCGTTGGGTCCAACGGTAATTAAAAAATGTATTTTTTTATTATTTTAATCCAATTTCTTACCTATAAAAACCCAACTATCCACTCCATTTTTTATAAACTTTACCATCTTCTCTTCAATACTTCTTCATATTTTATAATAAAAAAAAATATCATGAATCCCTTCTGACTCCCTTTCGGTGTTCCGTCTAGACCCGACAACCAAACTTCATATCGCCCAGACACCACCCGACTGCAACCGTCCTTCAATTTCCAAGAGATGGACCCGAATGTGAAGGCGTAGGTGCAAATTTTAGCATTTTCCGGTTTTTATTTTTTTATTTTTAGTAATGTAATTTTTTTATTTAATAAAATATTATTAATTTTAATTTAAAAAAAACAAAAAAAAAATAACTGAGTAATCATTGGATAGGGCATTATACCATTACACTAATTTTAAACAAATGTCCATAATGTCCCACTGTTGACTTAACCGCCACATGACGAATCATGCCCAAAGGAGGGGCATTATCTTCACCCTCCACTACACGTGGTCTAATTAATATTGTGTATCACCGATTAGCTTTTATTAAATATAAATGCATAGTTTATATTTGTATAGAACTAATTGATGCCCCGCCCGCGTTGCGGAGCAATGGCCGAATAATTCTCAATCAATTAAAAAACACTACTCTAATTTTGCTAGGAAAAAAACTAAAACAATGATAAGACCGTAATTTTGGGCTCAGGGCAAAACTGTAATTTCAGGACTAATGAGCGAGTGTTAGGCAGCTTCTTGACACGAAAAAAAAATTAAATCGAGTGAACCAATTAAAAATAAACTTTTATAGTTTTGCTAAAAAAACTAAAACGACGGGAAAAATGTAATTTTGAACTAAAGGCGAAATCATAATTTTAATTCAGGGATAAAATCGTAAATTAAATGGAACAATGGAGGAGTGTTAGACAGCTGTCAGCATGACTTAATTTTACGCTGGGGGCAAAAATTTAATTTAACCAGGGAAGCAAACAAAAACGATGGAGAAAATGTAAATTTTAGTTGAGGGCAAAATCGTAACTTGGCTGTCAGGAAAAAAATAATGGCAAAACAATAAATTTAAACGGGGCAAAAACGTAATTTTGAACCGATGGCAGAATTGAAATTTTTAGTTGAGCAAAAGCGTAAATTTATTTTTAAGTGGGGGTAAAAACATATTTTTGAACCGATGGCAAAATCGTTATTTTAAGGGAAAAAACTAATGACAAAATTGTAAATTTAAACCGGGCAAAATCGTAATTTTGAACCGAGGGCAAAATTGAAATTTTTATCTAGGAGCAAATGCGTAAATTTATCTTAAGTGAGGGTAAAAACATAATTTTGAACTGATGGCAAAATCGTAATTTTAAAGCGGGATAAAATCGTAAATTTGTTGGGCCAATAGGGGAGTGTCAGGCAGCTGCCTGACACTATTCCCTTTGCCGCCCATGCGAGCCAGTAGATGGGAAGCGGCCGCCCATTTGAACCAATGGTACGGAGATACTATTCCGTACAATGTGGTTTGTATATGTTGAAAATATTAGAATTTAAGATTAATTATGTTAAATTTGGGTATGTCACATGATATAAATATATTTTCGAAAGGCAAGAAAATAAGAAATGTTTTTTCTTTACCAAAAAAGGTAAACTTTTAATATATTTCTTTTATATAAATCACCTGCAATATAGCAATGTTTTATATTTTAATTTTTATCATCTGTGATATATATTTGGAATATATTAGATTTTCTTTTTCAATTGTTACATTGAGTGCTAGTATCATAACGAAACAAATTGGTACTGACTGAATTGTCAACCCATAACAGGGGAGATTCTTCTAGTATAATATAAGACTATGGGGTATGGGGCGTGGGTTGGAGAGAAAGGCCCAAGTCACCACCCTGGGTGGGCTTGGGTTTGGGCGTGGCCCCTTGGGCGGGAGTTTAAGGCCGGACGTGGGGCGGGGCTACCACATGACATGGTGGAACCTCATTGGACAAGAGCACAAGCCCTTTGAAATTGGTTTTTTTTCCATTCACCCAACCCACGCTCCACTATACCCCTTTGAAATTGGCTTTTGGTCTTGGGTGTTCCATAGTCCACGTGTCGTACCATGCCCCCAACCCACACCCCACCATACCCCACGGTCAAACAAAGAAAGGCAAGTGAAAGACTGGATACAAAATAGAAGAAGAAAAAACAAGAACTACAACAGACAACAATTACACACGTTACAAAGTTATGTTGTGTGGCTTTTAAGCATGTGCGAATCTTATTGGGTGCCATTAGAATCTAACGCCCAAAACCAATCATTAAAAAAGTATTTTAAAAATGACAAAAAAGAAAAAAAAAACATTTGTACTTTCTGGTCAACTAAGATAATTAGGGTCAAACTTATAATAGAATATAGAAAATAAGCTAAGACCATGCGTAGTGGTAGAAGGTTATAATGCCCCCACCATGGGGCATTATACGACACGTGGCGTCCTAGTCAGCAAGGGGGCGTTATAGCAAAAGTGGCGTAGTGGGGCATTATGCCAATAACGCCCATATTATTTTTAATGAAAAAAAAAAAAAAACAAATCAGCCTTTAAAAAAAAAAAAAAAACAAATGGGCATTATTGATTGGTGGGGGAAAAAGTTGTCAGGGAATCTTGAAATTGATTGGCCACTTCAAACCACACAAGAACCAAATAAGCGTTTTAATAAAAACGCCGGCCTCCAATTTTTTGCTTTAAAACGCCCCATGTAATGGGGGTGGGGGCGTTTTGGGGAGTTATTTTTCAATTTTTTTTAAAAATCACGCCCCACTACGGGTGGTCTAATAGACGTCATTGGCCATCATTGATCCCACTTTTGATTATTTCCACCGATGGTCCCTCTTTTTACCTATTTATCCTTTAACAGTCCTCAGTTAAAAAAACTTAACGGAGTTAACTTGTTTTTTTTCGAATTACAAATTAATATTTTAGAGCTTTTGATCGGAATGAGGATACAAGTTGATTGATTTAAAACTTATCTCGAAACGGTGCTCAAAACAGTGTTTCAAGGTAACGTTTCGAGGTAAGTTTTAAATCAATCAACTCGTATCCTCGTTCTGATCAAAAGCCCTAAAACATTAGTTCGTAATATGGAAAAAGCTTTACTATGTTAAGTTTTTTTTAACTGAGAACTGTTGACGGCAAAATAGTTAAAAGGTGGGATTGCTAGTAAGATATTCAAAGGTGTAGGGATGACAATGGGCCGGGTTTGGTCAGGTTTAAGTAATCCCAAACCCAAACCCGGTTAGATAAGCTTGTCTCAAACTCATTCCAAAACTCATCGGGTTTCTAGCAGATAAATAGCCATCTAGTATTGGGTATACCCACAGATTTCAGGTAATCCGTTAATCTAAAAAAATTACTAGTTGGTTAGGCACAAAACCCATCGGGTATTTGGCAGGTATCTATTCATGAGTTACATTTAATATTATAACTATAAAAATGTATTAAATAACTAATATATATATATATATATATATTAAAAAATTAATGTATCATATATATGCATATTTAAAAAAAATATAAATAAATTATATCGTGTATACAATCGGGTAACCGGGAACACTTTATCGGGTAAATGGGTATACCACCAAATCCCAAACTCGTCCCAAACCCTATTAACCGACTCCAAACCCGCCCCAAATGTGTCGGGTTTTGAGTTTGCCCATGTGGTTATGGTTCCATTGCCATCCCTAAGGTTATACGTAGTGGGGCGGTATGCCCAAGCATAGCGCCGGTATAGCGCCGGGCACACCGCCACGAGGGGCGCCATGTTTGGAAAATTTCGAACGGCGCGATGTTGATAACGGCGCGATAAAATTGAACTTTGTTATTTTTGACCGTTTGTAAACGGTCATTTCCTTAAAAAAAATCAATTTTTTTCAAACTTTCTTTTATAAATACCTCCTTTCCTATTTTTTTACCAGACACACTCAAACACTCGACCCAACCCTTTCGGCTCCGGTTTTCTCGACTACAATCAACAAAATCCCGGGTTCATAAATCTTTTTTTAAGTGTAATGTTTTTTTTTTAGTGTAATGTTTTTTTAATTTAATGAAATGAATTTTAATTTTATAAAGTTAGAAAATAATTATTAAAAAATAGAAACTAATAATTGAGTAATGATTAGGCGGGGGCTTTATGACTACGGGCTTAAAATACATAACGTCCCATAACGCACACCCGCACACGTGGCGCGCCACGTGTCGCATAACGCCCACAAAGGGGCGTTATGACTACACATGGCCTAAAGATGGGACTGTCAATGGCAAACCACCTCTATGTGATATTATTAAAATACATTTTCCTATAGAATATCGATAACCCCATTTTAGAAGATGGATAAATACAAATTTGACCAATACTCCTTTCTTTCACATGTATTTTCTGATAATATATTTTCTGGAATCACTTTTTACCCGACTCGACACACGCAACAACTTTTACCCGACCTGACCTAGACCATTTTTATAATATTTAATAATAGAGTACCGATCTCCAAAAATTCCGCCCCCATGAAATAAATTTATGGGTCCACCACCGATGACAACATTACACGTTTTTCATAAAAAGTTGGATTTGTGTTACTAAAATTCAAAGAAGAGTTAATTACTATTTCAGTCTCTGAGTTTTGTCAAAAATAACGGTTTCAGTCCATTAGTTTAAAAATTGTTATTTCAGTCCATTAGTTTCATTTTCATAACCATTTCAGTCCACCAACTTAACTCCCATCCATTTATTCTGTTAACTTTGGGTGAAATGACCAAATTGCCCCTGCTAACTTAACAAATTGTAATAAAAAAATTCTAAAAAATCTAAAAATCAAAAATTCCAAAAAATTCAAAAAACTCAAAAAAATTCAAAAAAAATCTAAAAATTAAAAAAAAATTAAAAAATCATAAAAATTCTAAAAAATCTAAAAATCAAAAAAATTCCAAAAAATTCAAAAAAATTCCAAAAAATTCAAAAAATCTAAAAATTAAAAAAAATTAAAAATCATAAAAATTCTAAAAAATCCAAAAAAAATCTAAAAAATCAAAAAATCAAAAAAATTCCAAAAAATTCAAAAAAATCTAAAAATCAAAAAAATTTTAAAATATCATAAAAATCCAAAAAAATTCTAAAAAATCCAAAATGTTTCATTAAATGTTTCGACGCGAACCGTTTCGACCCGTACCGTTTCGAGCCGAACCGTTTCGACGCGAACCGTTTCGACCCGTACCGTTTCGACGCGAACCGTTTCGACGCGTACCGTTTCGAGCCGAACCGTTTCGACGCGAACCGTTTCGAGCCGAACCGTTTCGACGCGTACCGTTTCGACCCGTACCGTTTCGACCCGTACCGTTTCGACCCGAACCGTTTCGACGCGAACCGTTTCGACCCGTACCGTTTCGACCCGTACCGTTTCGACGCGAACCGTTTCGACCCGTACCGTTTCGACGCGAACCGTTTCGACGCGAACCGTTTCGAGCCGTACCGTTTCGAGCCGAACCGTTTCGACCCGTACCGTTTCGACGTGAACCGTTTCGACGCGAACCGTTTCGACCCGTACCGTTCAGCTCGAAACGGTACGGGTCGAAACGGTTCGCGTCGAAACGGTTCGCGTCGAAACGGTTCGCGTCGAAACGGTACGGGTCGAAACGGTTCGCGTCGAAACGGTTCGGCTCGAAACGGTACGGGTCGAAACGGTACGGGTCGAAACGGTACGGGTCGAAACGGTACGCGTCGAAACGGTTCGCGTCGAAACGGTACGCGTCGAAACGGTTCGCGTCGAAACGGTACGCGTCGAAACGGTTCGGCTCGAAACGGTTCGCGTCGAAACGGTTCGGCTCGAAACGGTACGCGTCGAAACGGTTCGCGTCGAAACGGTACGCGTCGAAACGGTTCGCGTCGAAACGGTACGGATCGAAACGGTTCGCGTCGAAACGGTTCGCGTCGAAACGGTTCGGCTCGAAACGGTACGGGTCGAAACGGTTCGCGTCGAAACGGTTCGCGTCGAAACGGTTCGCGTCGAAACATTTAATGAAACATTTTGGATTTTTTAGAATTTTTTTGGATTTTTTAAGAATTTTTATGATTTTTTAAAAAAATTTTGATTTTTAGATTTTTTTGAATTTTTTGGAATTTTTTTGATTTTTTGGAATTTTTTTGATTTTTAGATTTTTTAGAATTTTTATGATTTTTAAATTTTTTTTTTATTTTTAGATTTTTTTGAATTTTTTGGAATTTTTTTGAATTTTTTGGAATTTTTTTTATTTTTTTTATTTTTAGATTTTTTTTTAATTTTTTTGAGTTTTTTGAATTTTTTGGAATTTTTTTATTTTTAGAATTTTTTTATTACAATTTGTTAAGTTAGCAGGGGTAATTTGGTCATTTTACCCAAAGTTAACAGAATAAATGGATGGGAGTTAAGTTGGTGGACTGAAATGGTTATGAAAATGAAACTAATGGACTGAAATAGCAATTTTTAAACTAATGGACTGAAACCGTTATTTTTGACAAATCTCAGGGACTGAAATAGTAATTAACTCTTCAAAGAAATAAATAGGGTAAGCATGACTTTGAATTTTGATAGAGAGATATTTGTATTTTTGTGATTATTTCATTTATTTGTGTATGGTTTCCTTACTCATACTTAGTTTCGTTGACTACTCTTTGCATGAAGGGTCTCTTTTCTTTATTTTACGCGGCTCTGAGTTGTACCTATCCCCACACTATCGTACAAGATCAAGGGTTAGTTTTTACAACTTACAAGGAGCCACCAGATGTTTAAAGTCTAATACATATAAATTGAACGGCTAATTTGTATCATAAAATTGTTAAATGGAGGAATAAGTATTATGATTATCTATACTATATAATAAAAGAAACCAATAAGTGACACGTGTCATTCATTGAAGACGTCTACATTTGTAATTTCCCGCATTTTCATACTTATCTTATATCAATTAATTAAATAATAAATAATCAATTAATATTAAATATTATCTTATTTTGAATGTCGGATAGAATCATTCTACTTTTTCTAATAATATTTTATCTTCAAATTTAAGCTATAAATATTCTATTTTTTCTAATAATATATTATCTTCGAATTTAAGTTATAAATTAAAGATATTTTTTAAACAATGCTTTCTTTCCCTTCGTATTTTATCTTTCTTATTTATTCATAATATTGAATTGATTCTAACAACAAACATTTAAGATGTTGCACATATTATATATTTTTTTATAAACATTGAACATCATATATTCGCACGGTCGCACCGCTTGCGGTATGCGCATATAATATATATGTGTGGACGCTCGGAGGGCAAAAGTGAAATTGCACTAATTTTAACGTTATTTTACTAAGTTCGTGAAAATAACGTTAAAAGCGACGGACGGTTAATAATGCATCATCATCATGTGGTGGCGTTGATAACAGAAAGACAAAAGGGAACATGCACTAATCGGTCTTTGTCCCGATTGCTGAGTGTTATGTGCTTTATGTCCAAGGCTTGATGCAAAACTACTATCGAGCCGGGGGTCTCACTGAAAGCAGCCTCTACATCCTACCCTCCTCAGACCCTACCTTAGCTTTGCTATTGGTGGGATTTACTGAGTATGATGATGATGATGATGATTTAATACATATAATTAGATTTATTCAACCCGTATAATACACGAGGTTTATAAGGATATATTTTTTTATTATTTAGTTTATAAAATTACATTTATCCAACCCGAGTAATGTACAAGGTTATAAAATTACATTTATTTAACATGTGTAATACACAGTGTTTTTAAATATATAACTTTTTTTTATTATTTAGTATATATAATTAGATTTATTCAACCCGTACAAATCACGAGTTTTTATTATTTGGTATATAAAATTACATTTATTCAGTACAATACATGGGATTCTTAGAGATATAATTTTAATATATAAAATTACATTTGTTCAACCCGTGTAATAAACGAGATTTTTAAAGAATAATTTTATTAATTTAGTATATAAAATTACATTTATTCAACCCGTGTAATACACGGGGTTATAACCTAGTGATCAAATAAAATAATTTTAGGATCAACAACTTTAGATTTTAAAATAAAATCTCTTAAATGCCCCTAACACTATTTACAAAGTTTGTCTGTTAATAATAGAGATTAAAAAAATCCCTTAAATGCCCCTAAAACTATTCACAAAGTTTGTCTTTTAACAATAGAGTAATAATGAGTATAGCGAGTCTCTCGTGTGGGGGCAGTATGGTTTCCGGGCGGAAGTCAGCTTGCGCGGCGGCCGGGGCCATATCGAACATCGCGTCCGTAAGTGCGGGGCTGACGGGGGAATGTCTTCGACATGAACCCGGTGACTACTGGTCCAGTACATAGAAAGTCACATTCCAAAAAAAATTAAATGATTATGATCAAATAAAATAATTTTAGGATCACCAACTTTAGATTTTAAATAAAAAAATCCCTTAAATGCCCTAACACTATTAACAAAGTTTGTCTATTAAATAGAGTAATTAAATAGAGTAATTATTTTTATTTGGAATAAGAATATCTAGATTTTTTTTTCGTGCTCAAATCCAATAGCATGGACCTTGTATTGGGCCACTCTAATAGCATGGGCTTGACCTAAGACATAGAAGTCTGAACGAGCTAGACCTAGGTGTTAGATTAAATATAATTTGTTATATTTAATATATAACCATTATAATCATTTATATTATATTATATTAAAATAATTAATTATACCTTATTATATATTAGTTGACTAGGTTTTTACCCGGGATTGCTTCCCGGGCTGGGGAAAGTTATTTAGATTAATTAATTACCATTGGTTATTAATACGACCGCATTACATCAACCATCTTATACTGTTATTAATAAGACCAAAAGTCAATCAGATGTTGACCAAAAGTAAAACGGAGTATATTGTTTTTAGTTCACAACTCCACATTGTTTCCGTTAGACATGGAGCTAATAATTTACATGTACATATATAGTTTTAGAATCACAACTTCAAAACTAAACAAACAAGTCTAGTATCAGTTTCGAAAAGCAAACAACTAGAACCCGAAAATTTAGTTCAATGTATGCTTCTGCATTTGCCTTCTTCAAACCACAAACATTCATCCGAACATAAAAAACTTTTTACCTTTCACAAAGTTAAGTGTAAATGCTTGACCTGAAACCATGCCTTTATTTCTCACAAACTTTCTCATTCCTTGCAGATAATATCTTGGTTGACCTCGAGATGAACCTATAGCAGCTTGAATATTCCAAACATCACCTGCCACGTCCACAGTCTTCAAACCCATCTTACGATTCAGTCCAAGATCTTCAGCCTGTTTTTTAAAAAGGTGCTGTAACAAACAACGAACAATTCAATAAACAAAGAATTAACACATCTTTAAAATCTGACTAAAGTATTATATATTAGTAAACTCATCATCACAAACTTACAAAATGACCGTCCACACGGAAAGAAAGAGGTACGATCTGATCATCTTCATTCCCAACAACCATACCACTATTATTGACATCAACGATGTCCTGTACAGCTTCACTATCTGAACTCAACACAATCTCTTCTATCACCTTTTGTTTAACAACAGCACAAACCTCAGGTGGAAGCACTAAATCACATGTAGCACAATTGAAAACCGTGATATGAAAAGTCTGAAGATCTATCATCTCAAAGACAATGAGATGATCAGCAGTTAATGACAAGTCATTCTTTATCTCCTTCCATCCGGTAATTATGTAAAGTTCATTGTTGATATCTTCCACCCCTACAGACCAGTTCTGGTTTTCAGATCCTTTAATAACGACCGGATATGAAGGAATAGTGTTTAACATCTTGTGATGAACAAAAGAACGATTAATACTCTACAATCAGAATAAAACACATTATATAGTACATTAGTAAAAATATATCAGAAAATTAAGTAAAAAAATAAAACACAACAAATAAACAATTGTATCTCCAATAAAATTACATGATGAATAATATTCGAAGTTACATACCACATAATCTTCGTTACCAGATGGTTTGTAGTAAAATTCTTCACAAGGAGAAAGAGCAATGTCTTGATAAAAATACAATATTCTGAAACTTTGTAAAGCTTCTTCATAATGAAATATCAACCATGAATCTGAAGGTATTTTCAAACTGTCTACCAATTGACACCAACCATTATAAAAATAATATCTGCCATTGCTTAGGGGATAGATCTTGACTTTAAAAACATTTTCAGCTGTGGTTCGGATATTTGTATTTCCAATTGGATAATTAAACTGTTGAATCCAATTTTGATATTGTTTTGGCAAAATCTAAGCATAAATAAAAGAAACACTTTTATTGCTAATTATCATACCAAAAAATTAAAATTAAGTGTTAAACTAAGATCGGATAAAACTACTAACCAAACATTTCCTTTTACTGCTTTGAAGGTAACACGGAAATCCATAAATCATTCTCACATAAAACTGTAACAGTATCAATCATATATAATCAAAATCAATAACATTAAGAAACAAATGAATACAATGCATTAAGGTATGCAATACATCTAAATAAAAGATGATACAACTAATATATATCAAAATAACAATAGACAACATCAAAAAGGTGAGAATACATGTAATTTCTTATCATATCGAAATATATATATATTTTTACATCAAATCATATAATTAAAACTTAAAACCTACTTTTCCGATTAAGTATCACAAATATACAAGAACGATCAACAGCTGTATAAATTGTATAGAAAAACAGGATAGTGACTTGTGTCTATTCAAAAGAAAAACTTAAAAACAGTATACCAAGTACTAATCAAAATAAATTCAACTTTTTTAAATACACATGAGAATACATCAGATGGTATATCATAAATCAGAATAAGATAAATACATGAGCAAAGTGAAATCCAATAAAATCAACAATAGATAACACAAATGGTAGATACAGGAAATGCAGATCACTTTTTTTAGAAACATATATGTCTATCATAACATGCATAATAACTACATATTAATCGGATATCTAAAAAAATTAGGACTATCAAAAATTGTTCAAGTATAAGCCGCAACAATAAACGCAATCATAACCAACAATGGATTGAAAAAAAAAACAGGGACATACATGAATACACTACCGTCGACTACAACTTCTTCATTTAAATAGCAAGAACCATAATCGCCCAAAGAATTCATAACTAAAAGAATAAACATAAAAAATACAAAACAAATCAGATTATTTAACAATACCTTTATTATTATACAAGATGATATTGATGAAGATCGGAAGAAATCGAAGAAGATGACAGATTTTGTTGGAGAAAGTGTAGAAAGAAACGTGAAGAGAGAAATGAACCGAGATTTTCTGAGGATCTTTAAAATGTTAGAAGTTTAAAAATATCCCATGTAACCGGGTCGGATAATCCCATTTTTTCGTCAACATCTGTTTGACTTTTGGTCAACCGCTGTTTGAGTTTTGGTCAACATCTCATTTAGTATTCAACAGAAATTTGGATAAGTCAATCAGTGGTTTGAAAATCTGTTTGACTTTTAGTCAACAGATGCATGGAAACCCATGTTAGATTGAACAGTGTTTTGAACAGATATTTAAACATCTGTTTAGACCTAAACAGATGTTGGGGCTTAAACAAATGTTTGGCGTTCTATATCAGTTGTTTGGACTTAAACAGATGTTTGGATTTAAACAGATGTTTGGCCATAAACAGAATTTGCCAATAAGGATATGTTTGGCCTTAAACAAATGTTTGAAGTTAAACAGATGTTTGCTCATAAAGAGATATTTGGCCACAAACCAAACATCTGCTTGAGGTCAACATCTGTTTCACTATTCGCCAACATCTGTTCGACTTTTGGTCAACGTCTGTTAAAATATAAACACTGTTAACATAAATTACAAATAATTAGCTAATAGACGGCACACAATTAGCAACTTAAATCATCAAGACCCTTAACAATTTGACCATATGATTTAATCATGTGTTTTATATTAGATGGGTCAACTGAAAAAGAAAATTCACTAAAAGGATAACAAATTAAACAGCTCAAAAAAAAGCTCAAAGAGTATTTTTACTACAAAACAGGATTAACAAACAATGCCAATAGTGAAGTCAACCATGTTTCTTTCACCTTTGACTTTCAAAGTCAATTCAGTTACTTACCAAATTCACAAATACATAAAATTTCTTATATAACCGCAAACATTACCACACCTAGTAATCTTAACTCTGCTATAAACTGTAAAACACAAACCCAAATATCACATTTCCATTGTGAATCTTTATTGCCTCATCAATAATTCCCTGACTTGCCCTTTGAATTGTAATTCAAAGTCCAACGAATCTGTATTAGGATCTCCTGATTTGTAGCTTTTTTGGCTTAGCTGGAACCACTACTTCAGGGTAAACAGGCTTTTGGGGAACATTAGGATCTTTCTTTCTTAATTCTTCCAGCTTTTTGTAAGAGAAAAACACTTTATCCTCTTTCCACCTTGACACTTGGTTCTTTGACCCAAAATTAGCTGTTATTAACTCTTCTTTCATTCTCTTCAGCTGCAGAGACCTATCTGGAACATTTTTCTTAAACTTTGCCCAGATAGGAGGAGTCTGCTTCACCTTCTTTTTGATCATATCTTGAATTCTAGCTGTTTCACTTTCTAGCTCACTGATGGTCCATTCTTTGTACTTGTACTTTTCTCCCTTGTATGTTTTGTAAGCCATGATATAGTCAATATAATCTTTCCTCAAAGTTTCATCAGCTCTTTCTGATAAATTTTGACAGAGATCTTTTGAAAACTGCTCCAAAATTTTCACTTGGGTTAGCAAATGTCGGTAAAATGTTTGAATCTCTCTGTCAGATTTTCCTTGTGTATTTCTTTTGGAGATATCCTCTGCTTGTTGAGCCTTTAACTTCAAGTATTCATTAATGTTATTAGGCCTTGGATATCCTTGAACAGATGGCAAGTTCCTTTTAGCAGGGTCATCTTCAGAGTAGAAGGATATGATCTCCTCTCTAACTGCTTCCAGTTCTAATGGATACAGGACTGCTGCAGGAAGAATGGCAGTGTTTGAATTTGAAACTTGTGCTGAAGAGAATGGGACAGCATTGGGAATGGTAACAAGGGACAATGGTTGGGTGGATGTTTGCGGTGTTGAAGGATCAACATTCAGAATTATCCTTCTCCTTTTATGTTTTGGAGAGGTTGGTGGTGTTTTGGTGCGTTGAGTGGTAGTGATTTGAGTGGTAGATGGTTGACTAACAGTTGTTGAAACAACTGGTGTTTCAACCACTGTTACCATTACAACAGATGATGTGTCACCTGAAGTATTTTCCTTTTTGGTAGGTGGTGTTGGTAGTAATGAGGATGTTTTTGATGGTAATGGGATTTGTGGTAAGGCAGTGGATTGAATTTGTGTTGAAGTGGTGCAAATTGTTGGTGTAACATATGTTGAAACAACTGAAGTACCTACAGCTGTCGATACAACAGATGTTTTAACATCTGCTCGTTTTGAGGTTTGATGTGTGGAGCTTTTGGGAGGTGTGGATTTGGGTTCCTTCACTTTTCTAGTGGGCTGTTTTCTTTTAGGCTCAGGATTTTCTTCATTCTTGGCCTCAGAAACACCCTGCTCATCCTTCTCCATACAAACTCTTTTCTCCTGTTCCCACCTTGCTTTATCCTTTGCCTCCATATCCCTTTTTACCGTTCCTTTTGCATCAGAAATGGCATTTGTGGTTACATCAACCTTTTTAGTACCATCTGGCTTAGGTATCTCTGCAAGCATAGTGGATTTGTCTGGTGCAATGTACAAACCATCTTCATATCCCTTTTTCTTTAGCTGCTTCATTTTCTCCCACTTTTTGGCATCAGCTGGTAGTGGGTTGTCCACAAAGATGATAGTAGGAGGAGCAGAACCAGTGGTTTTCAGCGAGTGGGCCTTCAATGCCTTTATGTCTGCTTGTGTATCCATAAACCTAGCTTCCATCATATTTCTGATCTTTTGAATCTGTATTTCATGTTGATGATCAGAATATGCCCTTTGTTGGTGAAGCACAGGTTGAAATAAACTCCAAAGCTCAATGGGAGTAGGAGCAGATGATGGAGCAGATGTTGTATCTGGTGCTGCAGTGGGTGTTGCCTTTTGGGCTTGTAACAACTGTTGGAGCATTGACTTAATATCTGCAACAGAAGTTTCCAATTTCTTAACCCTCTCCCTCAATTCCTTGTACATTAAACCATCACCCAAGTTAATGGGATCATCTGATTTCCCGCTGGCAGTGGTTGTATCAGCAGTTGACTTAGGGAAAGTTTCCCAAAATTCATCCACAGATGCCCCTTTTTCTTGGTACTGGGGACTTCTTTCCTCAGCAATTGGGATCCTTTTAATAGAACCAGGGGTTGGAACAAAGACAGCAGCGGATATCACAGTTGCTGGAGAGGAAATTGCCTTCAGAGGATTCTTATTGATGAAACAACTGGCCAGGTGTAGATCAGTGGATCCAACACCTGTAGTTGCTGCTCCAATTGAACTACTGACAGGAAGTACTTGTATTTCCTGCAGTGTAACCTCCTCAGTTGTTGGTGGGTTAGCAATGATTGAGACACCAGACCCAATCACTTGTTGAGGTATATTCTCATTAACAGGTGTTTGAGAAGAACTGGTTTGTGTCCGGGCTAAATCAACTGCATCCAACAAAAGTTTTGTTTCTGGGGGGATTTGAGAAGTGAGGATAGGTGTAGAAAGCGAATTTGCCCCGGGCAGTGGGCTGTGGATGATGGAATCAAGTGATTCCAGAGCATCATAATTTGGTGTCCCTATTATTACAACCTGCTCTTTTTTAGAAGAAGCAGGAGGAGTTTGAGGCTCAGGTTGAGATCTTTCTTCCAACTGCTGTGAGGTAGTAGCAGCAGTGGTTATTGGTGACTTTTGTGTTGTCACTGGTAGTTGCTCTGGGATCTCATCTTCCAGAGTTACCTTTGTTTTGGGTTTGGGGGGCTTTTGTGATTTTTTCTGTTTTGGTCTTTTGGTGGTTTTAGGTGGGGGTTTAACAGCAGTTGTTTTATTGCTATCATCACCTTGAGCAGTGGGCTCAACAGCAGGTGCCTGAGGAGCAGTGGTAGCTGCTGAAGTCTGCTCAGGAACCTCTGCTTGTGTTTTGGAAAGTTTTGACATCCTTGTAAAGGTTTCAGTAGTGAGGCTCTTAATTGAAAAAGGATTACCCTGGATAAGCACATGGGCATTATCTTCTGAAATTTTCTTTTTAAAATAGTAACTTAAAAACCTTGGAAAGAGCAAAAACGCCTTTTTATTAACATTTCTAACAAGATAATTGAAGATTACCTGGGAATAGTTAAAATTTTCACCATGTAATATAGCATAACCTAGATATTGAATCTTCAATGGGATTTCATTGAAAGAAGTGGTCTTGTTTGAGACACACATCAGTAGGGTATGAAACAAAAACCTTGTGGCAGGAGGAAAACTGCCTTTTTCTAAAGTGTCTTTTTTGATTTCCTCTTCATAACCCATTTGAATGAAAAACGTTTGATACTCTTCTTTAGGGAAAGATGTTTTACCTTTAAGATCATCGAGTTCAAAAACTTCCGAAATGGTTTGAGGTGTTATTGTGACTGGAACGTCCTTTATAGAAGAATTGATGGCTAAGGGCTTTTTATCCTTAGTTTCCAACTTAGCATTTTTCCAGAATTCTTGCTGGGTATCCATGTAGATCGGAGCATCACAAGTCAACAAAGTTTTGTACTTTGAAGAAGACAGAACATCAATGATGGAATTGAAGGTTTTGGTGTGACTGGGTTTTTCAAGTAGACCTAAGTAGTTATGTGTGGATTTGCGTGGGAGAGACATCGTGATTTGATTATGATTGCGAGAGGAAGAAGACGATGAAGAGGATGAGTGATTTTGAGAGAAATGGATGATAACTGCTTTGAGAAAAGAATTTAGAATTCGATTCGACAGTAAAAACACTGTTTGGGGGTTTTGATCAGGGTTTTTTTTTTGGTGAAATAGTGAATGCTGACGTGGCATCGGTTACTAATAGATCTTACCGCTATGTACTGTCCACGTGCCAACCTCTGATGATAATGGAGGACAGTTGGTAGGAAACCACTGATGGAACAATAACAGTGGTTTGCAACAGTCACAAATGAGAACAGTGAGT
This sequence comes from Helianthus tuberosus, assembly GCA_030545235.1. Lineage (NCBI taxonomy): Eukaryota > Viridiplantae > Streptophyta > Magnoliopsida > Asterales > Asteraceae > Helianthus > Helianthus tuberosus. The sequence continues at coordinate 142,452,186 of CM060380.1, read as the reverse complement.
AAGTTTTTGCTAGCAGTGGATAGCCATCAGTGTGTTAAAACACTGATTTTATACAACAGTTTTTTTTTATTTTTTATTTTAACTTTAATTTTTATCACCAAAACAATATTCGAGGAACTCTTATCTCTTTGGAATGTAACGATTAGATAATATAGTTAACCTATCATTGTAATTCTAGTATTCAGTTAATAATATCATTCTATAATTAATTAACCACATCAACAATAAAAATGTGAGCAGTGGATGATTTTTAAAAAAACCATTGATTGTAAATTTCAGTGCATGTCAACAATAAAAGGGGAGCAGTGACTATTTTTTAACTATCAGTGGATACCCAACAAAATGTAACACAGATGTTTGGTCAGTCAGTGGTCAACAGTTGTTTATGAAGAAACAGAGGATGGCCTTCAGCAGTGGATAACATTTAACAATCACATGTTTGCGCTTAAACAAATGTTTGACATTAAAAACTGTTTGCAAGAAAAGACCAATTTGAAGAATACCATACCCAAACAATCAAAATGAGGAGCTTAATAATCATCCAAGTGTACTTCACTTTTATTCAGTGGATGTCAACCTCCAAAATGTGAGCAGTAGTTGTTTTTTATCTAACAGTGGATAGATATTGATTTAATTTGCAACAAATAGTCATCAAGAATATTTTTTATTTTGTAATTTAACTTGCCATTTTATCATTAAAACAATGTTTTAAATTAAATACTGTTAAACATCTAATCTGGACATAAACAAAATTTTGAAATTAAATAAATATTCGACCTGAAACATCTGTTTGAACATAAACAGATGTTTGAAATTAAATAAATACTGTTAACATAAACAGAGATATAATATTAACAGTTTGGACATATAAATACTGTTAACAAAAACAAAGATAGAATATCTACTGTTGATGATGAACCACTTTTGTTGTTGGGCAATGGTTAATCTTTGAGTTTGTATAGGTTTGTCTCGAGAGATAAAGTATAGAGAACCAATGTTTGTCCTAAACACTGTTACATAAGAAAAACTGATACATAAATACTAAAGTTGAATCCGCTGTAGAAGCTGTTATAACTACACCATAAGTGCTAGTCTTTAACAGGACTTTGCCTCCAACAGTGCATAGCCCTCATGAGACAATAAGCCCATCAGTCTTTATATGGAGCAGGAATTAATTATAACAATCCTTAGCATGATCAGCTGTTATAACCAAACCACCCTTTCAGAGTTGGACCATTAAACAAATCCTTCACACTATTAATCCTCTGTTGACTTACCAAACAGATCTTCAGACACAATTCAACATCAACATAATCTAAATATTACTGAAACAATAAATAATAAGTAAAAATAAAACACAACAAAGATTCATAAAATTATATTTAATCATTTATTCAGGACCTTAAAACTAAAAGTCCAATAATTACATGACATACTGAACAATATTCAAGTTCAAATCTAAGAATAATAGCAAGAACTAATAAACTTTAGTTTCCACTACATCTATTGCTGAACCTCTTGATGTATGTCCTTCAGCATCGCCATAAACTGCACGTCTCTATCACCACACTCCATATTACTGACAACACAAATAAGAATAAGAAACTAATCTAAAATTCAAACGTGTCTTTTTCATTTTTATTGCACATCTGAGTTTTCACGAGCTTTGGACGAATGTATACTTTCTTTAAAAGAAGAAAATCTTCCTGGAGCAAGAAAACGTGACTTTGGATTTAACGGAAATAAAAAAAAAATGGCACATGTAACTTTAAAGTTGCATCTCTGCCATCAAAAAAGGTAACACATGCAACTTTTCACGATGTTGCAACAATGATATTGCAGCATCGATGTTGAAAGGTTGATGTGGGATGCGAATTTACATTGAAACAACGATGTTGGAACAATGATACAGGAACGATAACATGTAAACATTATCAACAAACATTCGAACAAAGAAGTGTAATGGGAAATTAGCTGCTAAATCATAAGAAAGATGCATTTGAGAGAGAAAGATACGGTCACATATATGAGCGAGCGAGATTTGAATGTGAAACCAGATAATTGTATCTTATTTATAGAATAATAAAAATATATATAGTTTGAAATTTGAATTTCAAAATTACTAATATTAATTAGTAATTACTGATTTGATTTGAAAGCAATTGTTATGATGTTTTTTGGGAACTGAAATATGCAAAGTAGGAAAAAAAAAAAGAGAACGTCAATTTTAAATTACCTTTTACATATTTTTTATTTCAAAATTACTGAGAGATAATAACCGTCAGTTTGAAATTCTAGTTTTGCATATTTTAAAGTCTAAAGCTCAAGAAATTACAATTAATTATTATTGATTAGATTTGCAACAAATAGTCAAAAAGTATTTTTTTATTTTTTAATTTAACATTAAGGATAAAAATATATATGGTTTGAATTTTGAATTTCAAAATTACTGATATTATTAGTAATTACTGATTTGATTTGACCGCAATTGTGATGATGTTTATTGGGAACTGATGTTTATTGGGAACTGAAAGGTAAGTAGTGTATATCTTTATATCCCTCCTTATTAAAGTAAATAAATATTAGTAATCATATGCAAAGTAGGGAAAAAAAAAAGAGAACGTCAATTCTAAATTACCATCTTGCATAAATTTAATTTCAAAATTTCAAAATTTCAAAATTACTGATATTATCAGTAATCTGATTTGAAAGCAATTGTGATGTTGACTTTTCTAATATTTATTTTAACTTTAATTAAGAGATAATAACCGTCAGTTTGAAATTCATATTTTGCATATTTTAAAAGTCTAAAGCTGAAGAAATTACCATTAATTAGTGATTTGATTTGCAACAAATACCCATCAAGTATTTTTTTTATTTTTTAATTTAACATTAAATTTCATCAGGAAAACAATATTGGAGGAACTCTTATCTCATTGCAATGTAACGATTAGGTAAAATGGTAAATTCCTTTTAATTCTAGTTTTTATTTGATAATTTCAATATATCACTAATTAACACCATGGATGGTAAATATCAATGGATGTCAAGAATAAAAAAGTGACCAGTGGCTATTTTTTCCTATCAGTAGATACCGAACGTCAATTGTCATTATGACTTTTCTGTAATTACTGATATTATCAGTAATACTGATGATGATTTGAAAGCAACTGTCATTGTCATGATGACTTTTCCAAATTTTAAACCGTGAGTTTGAAATTCACATTTTGCTTGTTTTAAATGTCCAAAGCTCAAGAAATTAGCATTAATTACTGATTTGATTTCCAACAAATAGTTATAAAGAATTTTTTAAATTGTATGATCAAAACAATGTTGGAGGAAATCTTACCTCATTGGTATGTAAAGATGAGGTAAAATGGTAATTTCATTGTAATTCTAGTTTTTATTTGATAATTTCAATCTATCACTAATTAACACCATCAATAACAAAAAAGTGAGCAGTGGCTGTTTTTTAGGAAAACAACTGATGGTCAATATCAATAGATGCCAACAATAAAAAAAGTGAGCAGTGGCTATTTTTCCTATCAGTGGATACCCAACAGTTTTTTAAACACTGATGTTTGGTCAGTCAATGGTCAACAGATTTTGAAGAAACATATGTTTCGCCTTAAACAGAAGTTTGCCCATAAACAGAAGTTTGACCATAAACAGGTGTTTGCACATAAAGAGATGTTTATCTGGTGGTTTAAAACCACTGTTGGGTCAAACAAATTTCACAACAGGACCAATACTCAAATAGATGTTGACCTTAAACAGATGTTTGGTTTAGAGCCAAACATCTGTTAAACCCCAAACATCTGTTTAACCATGAACAGATGTTTAAGTTAATAACATCTACTGTTCAACCTAACAGGGGTTTCCATTAACTATTGACCAAATTGCAAACAGATGTTAAAACCATTGTTTGTTATTGTACTTCTTTACAAAATTACATAGAATTCAAGAAAACGAAACAAACACTTAAAGAACTATAATTTAACACATAATCTAATCGGGCAAAGCAATCTATTATCTAAGAATTCACTGATTCTTACAACATGAAACAAACTCATAATGAAACACTAAAGTTACATAAGAACCACTGATAATTAAATACTAAATTTGAATCCGTTGTAGATGCTGAACCACTGCTAATACTAAACAGTCGTTTTCCTTTGATTAATCAAACTCTAGGTACATAAAGTGCTTGTCTTTAACAGGACCTTGTCTTCAACAGTGGATAGGCCTCGTCAGTCTTTGTTCATAAATAGCTCCTTTAAAACAAACTTTATGCTTCTTTTAATACAAAAAAGGTGGGAAACACCATTACTCTAGACTCTCTAGTAACATAAAATCTTATCTTACAACAATAGCAGATCCTTTCTTGCGTTTAGTAGGAACTACTGTGGGTTCTACATCATCATCTTCTGCACAAGTCAATTATAATCATCATCATCATTTAGACATAAGCAAAAATTATTTTAACTATAAATTTAATAATTTTTCTTTGTGTTTAATTAAACTTTATGCTTCTTTGAATACAAACCTATAATAACCCGCAGCAGATTGTATGAATTTCAAACAACTGTGATTAGACTGAAATATAAACCGAGAATTAGAGTATATCACTTCAAAATAAAAAACTCAAAATTGAAAATCAGAGTAGCAAAAAACACATACTTTAAACGATGTTGGAACAATAATACTGGAAACAACCGTGGAACAATCATCATCATATATGAGAATACCCTTAATTTATGGAACCTGTAGAATGAAATGCTCCACTGTTGGGTTATTAACTTTCAACCTCACTTTCCCTAAATTTATCAATTCTAATTTTCAACAGGATGTAATACAATTATTACCTTAATTAAGATATCTTCAACTGCAAACAACAATAGCAAACAACATCAAACAACAATAGCAAACAACATCAGACAATAATAGCAAACAACATCAAACAATAATAGCAAACACCTGATGTTGAATCCACTGTAGATGCTGAACCACTGCTGTTACAAACAGATAATACCTCGAGAACTGGAAATGAAACTCTAATTTCAGAAAGAATAATGGCTGAACATACTCAAACATCAATAATCAACAGTTGTTATACTCATATCATCACCATCTAGAAAAAAACGCTAATTTCAAAACATATTCAAACATACCAGCTTATGGCAGAAATCTATCCGCAGCTAAGCGGATTTCAACTTTGATGACAACAACCCTGGAACCATATGATTAGATTACGAGTAGAAATTAGGATTAGTGTAAATAAGAGGAAATCATGAAAGTATTTCAACTAAAAAAAAGAACAAACCTTTTGATGAAATAATCGATGAACAAAAGAAGATTTTATGGTGGCGTCTGAAGAAGATTAAGGTTTGGATGGAAAGAATTATCTCAATAATTTGCAGGGTTTGTGAAATTTGAATTTGAATCGCCTGAATATAGAGAGAGAAAGAACCCAAGGTTTGTAAACAAAGATTAGAAGTGAGAAGAGAGATTATATAAGGAAAAGGGGATGGCACTGTTGGGCGGGAAAAGAGAACTGAGGATGCCCTAATCAAGTGACACGTGGCCCAAATAACTTTCATTTATTATATATAATAGATGGGTTGAGTTATAATACAAAGTATTTAAAAGTAAGAAGGGTAAGAAGCCATCAGAGAATGACAAGTGTCATTGGAGGAATTAAATGGAAATGGTAATTTTGTCTACAAGAGGAAAGAGAATATGCACATGCAAGTCACATGTTATTTCCCCCTCAATTTTTAAACGTCCGTAACTTTTTTATACATCATTTGTTTTTAAAAAAAAATTATACCATAAAATCGAGCGTTTTTTTATCTTTAATATGAGTACCATATTGTTATATTTTTCAAAAAAAAAAAAATTCAAAAACCCAGTTGCATATTACACAATAGCATGATGTAAAACACAATGTAAAGTAGATCAAAAACACAATCAATGACAACAGATAAAGACACAATGGACAACATACTAAAACACAATGACCATAACGTATAACACAATGGCGATAACATATAACACAATAAGTATCAGACTAAATAAAAACACAATTGATAACAACAGATAAAAGACACAATTAATGACAGCAGATAAAAGACACAATGGAGAGCAGATGAAGACACAATGGAAAACAAACTAAAAACATAATACACAACAAACTAAAACACAATGAACAAAGATAATAAAAAAAATTAAACAAATTATTAAAACACAATGGACAACATATTAAAACACAATGAATAACATATTAAACACAATGACCTGAACTAATAACACAATTTATAGAAAACCCAAATATAACACCATCTTCATTGTGTCATATATTGTGTTATAGGTTCTTATAAAAACGCAATGGATAGAACCTAAATTAACAGTGTGTTATAGGTTTTGATAATAACACAATGGACATGATGTAAAACACAATGTAAAGTAGATCAAAAACACAATCAATGACAACAGATAAAGACACAATGGATAACATACTAAAACACAATGACCATAACGTATAACACAATGGCGATAACATATAACACAATAAGTATCAGACTAAATAAAAACACAATTGATGACAACAGATAAAAGACACAATTAATGACAGTAGATAAAAGACACAATTAAATACAGCAGATAAAAGACACAATAGAGAGCAGATGAAGACACAATAGAAAACAAACTAAAAACATAATACACAACAAACTAAAACACAATGAACAAAGATAATAAAAAAATTAAACAAATTATTAAAACACAATGGACAACATATTAAAACACAATGAATAACATATTAAACACAATGACCTGAACAAATAACACAATTTATAGAAAACCCAAATATAACACCATCTTCATTGTGTCATATATTGTGTTATAGGTTCTTATAGAAACACAATGGATAGAACCCAAATTAACATTGTGTTATAGGTTTTGATAATAACACAATGTATAGAAACTCTACTGACCAAAACCCAGTTAAAAGACACAATGACCTGAACCTTTAACACAATGCAAAAAAAACCCAGTAAAAATGAAACTTTTTATTTTATTTTTATATGATAATATGGTACTCATATTAAAGATAAAAAAACGCTCGCTTTTATGGTGAATTTTTTTTTAAAATGTCGTATGAAAAAGTTATGGACGTTTTAAATCGATGGGAGAATTGGCATGTGCCTTGCATGTGGAGAGAGAAAATCTATAAATATAGGATTCCCTTTATGCCCTTCTATTATCTTCTTTTCCCTACAACTAATCTCAACCCACCAAATCTAAGATCAATGGACTAGGATCCTTCTTACCCTTCTTATTTATTTTATCCTTTGTATTTGATCCTAACCCATTAATTGATAATTGTTAATGCATCATATTACTCTTATTAACTAATAAAGGTTTCATTTGGTGTATTTAAGAAGATAGTTAGAGAGAATAATGGTTACACACATCTTGTAAATTACAAAAATCGTCCTTTATGTTAATACTAGATTGCAAAGTGTGTCCTTTGTATTCAAAAAGTACAAAAAAACGTACTTGATGTTTGCAAATCACTACACGTTATGTCTTTTAACCCTAACTCAATTATTTTTAGGGTTAAATCAGGGTAGATTGGTAATTTTACTCATTTACTTAAAATATATTTAATAAATAAAACAAAAATAGAATCATAAAATATTAAAACTATACATATAAAAAAGATAAATCAGTCTCTCTCTCTAAACTCTCTTTCTCTCTCTCTCTCTTAACTCTCTCCCTCTCTCTGGTTCTTTGTTCACACCACCACCACCAACCCTACCTTCTATTTAATAAATAAAACAAAAATAGAATCATAAAATATTAGAACTATTTATATAAAAAAGATAAATCAGTCTCTCTCTCTAAAATGTCTTTCTCTCTCTCTCTCTCTCTCTCTCTGGTTCTTTGTTCACACCACCACCACCACCACTACCACCCATTTACCACCACCATCTACCCCCACCGGCCATCTCCACCTTGCCCCAAAACCAACACACATTTCCGTACACAAATATCATTAATCCATCACCAGATCTACCACCAATTCTACCAGATCTACCACCAATTGTATTGTAAATCAAGTAACTGTACGTTTCCAATTCATTCAAACCTATCAATCTCCTTCGTATATATAATTATCATGTGCACAAGTTGTTTGCGCTAGGGTTTCGTTTTCCGATCAATTTCACCGGACCGATGGTGACCATCAGAAGATATGGAGACGCAGCGGCGAAACGGTGGCGGTAATTTCACGAATCAGTCATTAGATCGGATGGAATCACTGTCGATTTCGAATGGTTCATCTTCTTCTTCGTTGAAGAATCCTGTTTCTGATAGTTCATCATTTGGTGGTGGTGGTGGTGGTGGTGGTTTGGGGTATATTGAACATACAGTTACGAAATTCGATACGCTTGCTGGTGTTGCAATAAATTCGATACGCTTGTGTGGAGGTGGTGGTGGTTTAATTGGGTGTATGGAGGTGATGGCAGTGGTTCGGTTCGGTGTATGGAGGTGGTGGCAGGTGGGTGGTGATGGTGATGGGAACAGGTGGTGGTGGTGGTGAGAACAGGCAGTGGTAGTTAGAGAGAGAGAGGTGTTTATGTGTGTGTGTATATAGAATTATAAATACATATAATAATTTAAAACAATTTTTTATTTATTATGTTAATGATTATTTATTTTTGTATTTAGAGTAAAATGATCAAAATACCCTCACGTGGGGTCCATTTGGTCAGATTTAACCACAAAAATTAACTGAGTTAGGGCTAAAGGACATAACTTGCAATGGTTTGCAAACATCGAGTACGTTTTTTGTACTTTTTGAAGACAATGACACACTTTGCAATCTAGTGTTAACATAAAAAAATGATTTTTGTAATTTACTCTTTTTTAAAGGTGTGAATTATTCGCAAATGTCGAGAGGTTTAGCATACGTTGTCTTAACCGGGTCCGCGCTAGAGAGCTCTCTCACACAATAGGTCCCCAATTTAAACCCCCCAATGAGAAACCCCTATCACCCAGACTCGAACTTGAGACCTGGAGGGAAAAACTCACATTGGCCCACCATAGGTGGAACTTAAATATCCGTGGCCACCACTAGAGCATTAGTGATGGTTTAACATCACACATCTAATTCGACTTCTCTCTCTCTCCCTCCATTCACGAGTTCATATTCAAGAACTCATAAACCCATAAGAACGATACACCCTAAAGGGGAACTTGACCAAGATAACGATGATGTCGTCTACTTTATTCTCTGATACGGTTACCGGCTAATTAGGTACACACAATTATTATGTGTTTTCCATTACATGTTTATTGAATTGATCAACATGTCAGAGCATATGTTGATAATATAAATTCAATCAAGGAATTTAATGTTTTAGGATTTAAAATATTAAAATGGAGTTAGCTCATTTAATAGAAGCTCTTATATTTTAGTGGAAGGTCTTAAATTCAGTCCCAAGAAAGTTATATCATTGATGGTAACGGTGCTTTGGGTGCCAATATCATTAGTGGTTCACGTTTTCACTCCCACCACATATTAATTTCTATGATACTGTTATGCTTTATTTAAATTTGCTTTCAAATCATAATTCATACAATAAACTCCTTATTAGTTGCACTTCACGAAATTATTTAATTGAAGTGAATTGGATAATATATTAAATTAATTGAAGTCTTCATAGATTTCTTATGTAAATTATTAATGTATTGTTAGCCGCAATGCAATTGACACTTTTTGCAAAAAAAAAAAAAAAAAAAAACTCATTTTCAGATGATATGGGCCGTTCATTTAGGGTAGTTATTTGTGAGGTTTAATCCTGACCAGAATAACCTCTAAAAATTTGACAATTTTTTTGGAGGTGTATTCGTTCGCCGATTACCCCTCAACTGATTATACGCTCCTCTTACCATTGTCGCATCTATTTCCATCTCCCCTAAATCCATCCATCCTACGTACTCTCCTGCTTTTCTCTCCTGTTACTTCTCGTCCTCTCATAGTTTCGATCTCCATCACAGTGGGCATCAGATTCTCAAGAAGACGAAATCCATTGGAAGTTCAGAGCTATGGTTAGGGTTACACCATCATTAAAAGTTAATGGAAGGTAGGGCTGTCCAAACTGTTCGACGATCAAGGATCGCTCGACGATCGCTCGAAAAATGCCCGAAAAATGCTCGTTCGATTCCCGCTCAGTTTGTAAATGAGTCGCTCGGCTCGGTTCGATTTGTAAACGAGCCAAGCATGAGCAAAGATCCGCTCGCTCGTCGATTGCTCGGTTTCGCTCGAATTATTTTTATTAAATAATTAATATAGATATTATAGATTTTAGAGATATATATATATAGAGTATGAATTCTGCGAAAAGTGTGTTTTTCCTAGAAATCTAGGAAGCGATCTGGGCCATCCGATTGGTGTTTTTAATGGCTTAGATCAAATGGATGGCATTTTCGTAATATCTGAGTTATATAATTAGAGACTTTTAATATAGTGAGGGTATTTTGGTAATTGGAAGTGTTTTAAATCAGTCAAGAAACTGCCATATCAATAACCAATCCCTAAAATCATGGGATTTCCCCTCTTTCTCTCTCTCTCTCTCTCCCTAACCGCAACCAAAGAAGAACCAGCCATATTTCCTGCAAATATTCTTCTCCGATTGGTCATATATCGGTTCCTTCGAGGTATAAGCCGATCATGACGTCATCAGGCACGCCTTCTGTTTGACAGTTGATCAGTGTTGTTGATGTTGCTGACGGTTGTCGTTCAAACAGTAGTCGGAATCGTTGGTCGGCCGGTGATGTTTCCCTATCGGTTGTTGTTTTTCATACTTGTTTCAAATTTTTTTTATCTATCATTGAATCGGGTTCTTATTTTTAATCAATGGACCTCAATGCTTGACATCTTAGAGTGGGCTCTAGATGTAATTGGGGTTACCTACAGACGTCTTGATGGAAGTACCTACAGATGTAATTGTGTTTTAAAATGACATCTGAATATGTTGATGATGGCAGTGTGTTTTAAGGTTTATGTGTTTTACCATTTTAATGTTGATGATGACAGTGTGTTGAAGACGAAGACACTGGGTTGTGTTGAAGACGAAGACACTGACAGTGTGTCCAGCAATCTGCTTGCTGTTAAAACACAATGTCAAGAAATATGCTTGCTGTTAAAACACAGTGTCAAGAATCCTCCAGCAATCTGCTTGCTGTTAAAACACAGTGTCAAGAATCCTCCAGCAATCTGCTTGCTGTTAAAACACAGCGTCAAGAAATCTGATTGCTGTTAAAACACAGTGTCAAGGAAATCTGCTTGCTGTTAAAACACAATGTCAAGAAATCTGCTTGCTGTTAAAACACAGTGTCAAGAATCCTCCAGCAATCTGCTTGCTGTTAAAACACAGCGTCAAGAAATCTGCTTGCTGTTAAAACACAGCGTCAAGAAATCTGCTTGCTGTTAAAACACATTCTCAAGAAACACAACGTCTTGTATGATTTAAATTGAAACTGTCAATTTGATTTAAATGGAATATTTAGTTTCCATAATTTTCTGGTTAGTTAGTTATCCTAATAAAATAATCCATAATTAAAATAATATTCAAATTACACAATTGCCCTTTTAGTTAAAATCATTCAATGCCACATGTCGCGTTCTTATTACTTCCTAGGCTTTCTAGGAAAAACACACTTTCCGCAGGAACCCTAATATATATATATATATATATATATATATATATATATATATAGGAACGGGATCAGGAGAAAACGCCCAAAAGTGTGAGAACGGTGAGAACGCATCCTGACCCAACACGTGGCGCGGGACATGATCAGGGTCCGAGGGATTTTTTTGTCTTTTTAGTATTATTCTCCTTTCCTGATTTTCGCGTTTGACATGCTGCTTCATTTTTTGCGTGCAAGATAATTTTTGCGTTATCTAGAATCATTAATTACTTGGCGTTTTACTGTTTTTCTCAAATTTCTTCTCGTTGAATTAATTCTTTTTGTGTCGCATAGTTAATTTTTTTGGCGTTATGGCTTTTTCGATGTCATTGTTTTGGCGTTTTTTGTATTTTTGTTAATAATTGAATACCATAGATTAATATTTTATAAAATTACAATAATACGAAATCAAAATAAACTAATAGTCTTCCGTGGGTGGGATTACATCAGAGATGTACCCATCGCTTTGTTCATCACTTTCTTCAGATTCATCATCATCAAATTTTAGATTGGCGTATAACGTCATTAGCTAGTCTCTTCTTTGCTGCAGCCTATTCTTGAATATCACTGCATCCTTGGATTTTGGATCGTTCGAAGGTGCTAAATCACAGAGTTGTTCAATGATAGATAGCAACCCTGTCTTCAACATTTCCTCCATTGGCAACGAATATTGCACCCCGTTTTTATAAGTCACTTCAAGCATTCCTTCTTCCTCATGCATCACCCAACTGCTAACTTTTGGTAGAGGAGTATCGTTAATATCATCATCATCTTCTGCCAAAAATTTTCTCTTCAGTCTTTTTATTACAGTTCGGTTTCTTTCACAATCGTTGGCCATTGGAACCCCAAGGGCCAGGATATCCCTCTGAACCTCTTCATTCATACCAAGCATGGCTTTGATTGACCTTACCTTCACCCTTCTCCTATCAGAGAACTTTATGATGAATCGTTTCTCTTTCCTTTCAAACCTCCATGCAATAACCTTAGCCATTTTTAAAGTTTTTGGCGTTTTGGACAATATGTGGCATTTTTAGTCAATGTTTTTGGCGTGTTTGAGCTTGTGTTCTCATGGTCTTCTTTTATATTGACTTTTTTTTCCCGCGCATGACAGGTAATTATGGCGTTTTGAAAAAGATAAATAAATTCAATTCCCCAAGTATTTGGCTTTCAATATAATAAATGTTAGTAATTATGGTTTTTCGTCGTTTCATTTTACTGTTTTTGCAGCTACTGTGTTTTTGTTTTCAGACTCAACTGTTTTTATGGTGTAACACGTCTAATCTTGATGGCTGTAATAATGGCATTTTGTTTTCCAATGACGTTTAGATAACGATGGGATTTTTTTGTTTTATTTTCTTTGCACATTGTTTTACTCTTTTTTTATAATAGTACTTGTTCAAAGTAATTTTATTATAGTTTGGTAGTTTTTTGGGGGCGTTTTTATGGCATGATGGCGTTTTACAAGCATTTGCTCGTTTTGGCGTTTTATTATATTTTTCATTATAGTATAATGTACTTTTGTTGTTTATTAACTGAAATTACAAAACAAACAACAGATAAAGAAAATTAAAAAAAACAAATAGAAGCAATTTATGATCTAAATCTTCAGTATCATCAGTCTCTTTTTTCTTTTGAAACTACAAGAACTGTCACAAATAAATGGCGTTCTGGGTTTGGCGTGGTTTATTTTTTTTTATTCATGTGTTGAAGTGTCTTTGTGGATGTTGGAGACATAGATCGACCCTTTGTGGGTGGATGCTATCTGCCCGTCGTCTTCATTATAATCATCAAGGCCAAAGTAGCATTTACACTGGGATAGGTCTCTTCTAATCATCCAAACCTTCTTCAAGAACAAAGATGACAGAATGACATATGGGTGTCATCAGTCTCTCTTTTTTGAATTTTGTCCATCTCATGCAGCAAAATCTTACTACACTCACGTAACAAATAATTCAGCGAAACTTCATGCAGAACATTATTGAGTATCAAAGAAAAGATGTTTGTCATCGTTGTATTTTTTGGCGTTTTACATTGAGTTGTATTTTTTTAGGAACCACTGTGTTTTTTGTGTGTTTTTTTTTATGTGATAAACGGAAGTTGGTGAGACGTTTCTATTTATATGATTTTTTTTGCCCGTAATTTAGGCGGGATATTATTTTTATAGCAAAAAATGTAATTAACATTTATCTGGATGTAAGGCTTGGCGTTATATATTATGGCGTTTCACATTTTGTGGCGTTTTTGTAGCCTGAGAGCTTAAATAAAAACACAGAAAAAAAGTACGCAGTGATAAAATTGGCGTTTTGTATTTAGTTGGCGTTTTATATTTCAACGGCGTTTTTATGTGAGAAATGATGTTTTACCTTTTTTACCCTTAATGAAGCGCGTCCACGTAATAAAATTGATGTTATTTACGAAAACGCCACCGCGCCAATCTAGTCCATAGATTGTTTTGATCGTACGATCCATAAGCGTTCTCACCGTTCTCACACTTTCTACCGTTTTCTCTAAATCCTGACCCTATCTATACTATATTATAATGCATGAGGCAATGACATTTTAAGATACCCAAAAAATAAGAACTCCCCCCCCCCTTTATTTGTAGAAAGACCCTAAAATGAGGGTAGTTTGGTCTTTTAAACACTATTTATTTTTTAGCCCCTAAACTTATTACACTTAAATCCCTGAGTTTTAACAAAATTATAGATAATTAGCTACACTTTTCCCCCTCCACTATAATTCTTTTATGTATTCTTGTGATATCTTTTAAACTATGACGTTATAAAAACATTCGAAGGTACCGTGATGACCTGCTCATTTTTGTCGACGTTTCGATAGTTGTCTTGGTCAATATTGACGTGTTGATTAAAATGTACAAGTAAATGATGCCTTAGTGTACAAGTGATTAAATCCCGCTAAAAGCACTAACATTTTTAAAAGTAAAACTATTGTTGATTAATCAATTAAACTTTTCTTTACACTTTAGTCAAATATCAACAAAACGTCCTACTTTAAAGGTACGTAACAAATTTTAACTGGGAAAAACTTTTTAAAATTTAAACTCTAAATAAATTATATAACAATCAGTTAAAAATCTTTATGTACAGTCCATTTATGAGATCCTAGAGGCACTAATGCTATTTCAAAATTTAAACGCTTCTTTCCCTCTCACTCTCAAAATCTCTACTCGCATTTCAAAATTCAGAAAATGATGGCCGGTGTAACCACATATTTGTGAAGATGGCGGCCTCTGTTCAGGTAAGACGAAGGTAAGATGACGACAATGGAGATGAAGTCTAGGGTTTGCAGCGGCGCTACAGGCGGTAAAAGTAGTGATTGATTCTAAACCAAAAGTGAAAGTAGAAGATGGTGTACGGACGGAACCAAACACAACTTTCATCTTCCTCCTCAGGTACCAAAATCGTCTCTCTTTGTCTTTAGTTTTCCACGGGTCCTTTATGTTGTACACTCTAGGGTTAACTTCGATTCTTTCATGGATGGGTGGTTTGGAGGTGTTTTTGGAACTAATAATTGATGTGGTGTTAGTTATTTCTCTTGGTGTCGATATGGCAGTAGCTTCCTCACTAGATTATGCTTGATGAGCTTGCCGAAGGTTCAACGAAGCCTAGATCTGGTATGCTTTTTCTTTTTTTAACTGATTGTACTTTCTTCAATTTGATGAAAATTTATAATTTGTGTGAATAGATTCCATTTGTTGTTAGTGTGCTTTGATGAAAAAAGGAGAACCCGATAATTAAAACTGTATGCGATGTATACAAATTACTTGTTATTTTATGTGGATCCATCTATGAATACGCACAGGATGATAGAATAAGTGACATTTAATAATTTATATCATTGAGAAAATTCTATCCAGTAAATTATATCAAATTCTGACGGAGTGTTTTCCTAATGCTGATCAGATCGAGAAACAAGAGCTTGTTGAAATGAAGTGTGTGGCGGCATATATATTCGCATTATCATCATTGGTTCATCATCATCATTATATGTTTGATCATGGGCTTCTGATTTCATGCTTTGATCTTCAACCACACTTGTAAGTTTTACTTCCTTAGACCACAAATTTACTCATGGGTCTTTCATTCTGACCCTGAAGCTTCTTTGACAGGTTCCAGTCTAGCCAAATTGGTCACCAAATGTCGTGTGCGTACTTTGAGTTGGTGTGTGTGGTTGTGGTAGGTCATATATATCACACATATAACAAGAGGCGAAATGTAGAGGCAATTTCGTTATTTTGTTTAAATTTGTTGTCGAAGGAAAGAGTTAAGGTTATTATATTACCAGCGGCGATTTGTAGACTGAGACGCCTATTAAGCCGAATGTGATGAATCGACTGATCTTTCACCACCATCATATGTAAACGACGCCAATAAGTTTTCCAAATTTTAGTTTGTAGATCGGTTACATAAAGTGACATGTTGCTAAACAACTAGCTTTCCACCAACTTAGATCAGTTGAGCAACTTGGCTACATCCGGTGCTTATATATTTATATATGAACCGATATTCTTTTTGTATTTAACTAATACTTTGTAGGAATGACTCTCGCATCCGTGGAGTGTAGTTCATCCGTGGAGTGTAGTTCATCATACAATCTACAGTAAGGTAGACACTTTATCTTATTGTGTTTATATGATTGCGATGTATGAGTATATGAATTGACCAATCCCGTTTTAACAGGGCCCTAAAGATATCGACTAAAGGGTTCAGGCATTTCTTAAGATGTTTGAGAGTAAACTATATGAGATGCTTGATCGAGGTTGAATAATTATTTTCTTTCTTTAATTTTTAATTCTTTTGTCTTGATGAGTTTTTGACAAGTCGGTTTAATGTAATACCTGTATTAGGTTTTCTTGGTTGTAAACCAGTGCAACTTCTTTCTTTGATACCACATAAGCTAAAATTCCGACCTGACTCTTGTGTTTTACAGGTGGTCGTGTGGCTATGGTGGTTTTACCAACGTATCTTGATGAATCAGACACACTACACATGATGTTGCTACTGTGGTACTGTTATTCAGTTTATTTTTTCATGTTCTGTATTGATTATTAATGCTATTAGGAGTTATTTATGTAATTGTTCTTTGTTTCTTAGGCTCCAGCAAACTACTAAAGTACAAATTTTCAGACTTGAGCATTTCAACTCATTTTGTTGGATTGAATTTCGTAAGTTATGTTTTCGTGTCTAGGTATTGATTTACTCTGTATTTCATGTTAAATACACGTATTATACACTCAAAATTTCATTTTAGGGTTACATCTTGGCAGTTTCCTTAAGTGAATGGGAGTAAGCAGCCATGTACATTAGCGACCAACCATCCTAACCAATACATTAGCGAGCCAAAATATCCTGAAAGAAAAAGGTAAATTAGTGATACCGATTGTTTGTTAAATATGGTTAGAAAAATTATAATATTACTCTTTCAAACACTTATTAAACTTTAATTCACTCATCTTAATTACACTTTAATTCCCTTGTCTTTAAGTGAATTATAGACACTTAGTTAGTAGTTATACTTTATTCTTCTTAAAAAAACTAGCTACCCTTGACCATTTTTAAACGAGTATAACATTTTTATTTTAAATTACACCATAAAAACAAATGTTTTTTAATTTAAGTATATTATAACTATAGTTTATTTTACTTAAAAAAGTGATATGTTACGTGATTAATAGCGTTTAGGGTGAGGAATAACTGAATCGTTAACCGAAACTAAAGTGAAAACAGACGAAATCGAACCAAAATCAACAAAAAACTGAATTAACTAAAAATTAATTAACCAAAAACCGGTTGTCAGTTTTTTCGTGTCCTCGTTTACCAAAATTCGTTTACCAAATTTCACTGAGCCTAATGGAACCATTTTAATTTTCATATATTTCTAGCTTTTAAACCTTTAGTTCATGTATTTCATATTTTATATCTTTATTGCATGTATTTATACTTTAATTTCATGTATATATACCTCAATTTAATATATTTCTAAGTAAAAAGTTTTATTCCAAGTTTGTTTTGTCTATTAAACGAATCAAACCAAAATCCATCGAATAAACCGAAATGATTAACAAAAAACCGATTGGTTAATAAAATAGAATAACCGATGACTGCGGCTTGGGTTGAAACAATAACTGAACCATGCATACCACAATGAAATGAGCTAACCGATGACTTCGTTTAAGACGTATATCCACCAAACTAATGCTAAACCCGCAATGCAAAGTGTCGCTCCCGCCGCATCGCGCGGGCACCCCCTACTAGTATATATATATAGGGGAAGGTTCTATGCATAACACAAAATATTGCGAGAACACGTAGAACAAAATGAATTACTCATTTTTTCAATCCTAAAAACCTTAAAAGTAAATGGAAATGTTACAAATGTAAGATTTGTTGTTTCTCACACTAGAATTCAAAATAAAACATGGAAAATTTCCAATTTTTATATAACCTACACACAGGTAGGTTATGTGTAGATTAAATCACCTACATGTATGTAGACTATGTGTAGGTAAAAATATATGATTTTTTATGTATATATAATACACATATGAATATAAGAAACATAAAATTTAAAAAAAAAATATCACCCTTAAATCCCAAAATTTAGTGATTTAAAGTTGTTCTTTTTGTTCCCGCAATATTTAGTGTTCTGTAATGATCCTCATCCTATATATATATATATAAAGCCCAAGAAATATACTAGCCCAACTCAATACCACCCTAATTCCTAAAAATTCATCAGCACCTAATCTCCTGCTACATACCTCGTGCTAGTCTGATACATACCCCGCCGCTGCTGCTCAAGTTTAAGTGTGCAACTCATATGGATACAGTACAATCGCCGCTGCTGCTCAAGTTCAAGTTCGATTGTTGAGGATCCAAATGATTTTTTTGCTTGCCTCAATTCAAGAACCATTTCGATTTAAAGAAAATTTGAACTTGAGGAGTATTTGGATGAGCTGAACCTAAAATGTATGGATCCAAAATTTGATGTGCTGAAGTGGTGGAGTCAACATTGTAGCAAGTTTCCGGTTTTGAGTAAGATGGTGAAAGACATTTTTGGCATCCCGATCACTACCGTGGCTTCCGAATCAGCCTTTAGAGCTGGGGGCGTATATTGGATGAGTACCGGAGCTCTCTTTCAAAGGATATGGTGGAACTTCTTGTTTGTGGAAGTTAGGATTTGTTTTTGTTGAATGCAGCCTTGTAATAGTCTTGATTTCAGTTTTTTTTTTTTTTGCTACACATCTTTTAATTTCGGTGCTGAGAAAAACCGAGCGAAAACGAGCCGCTCGATTCAAATTCAATCCGAGCACGAGCATCACTTTTGTGCTCGGTTTTGCAAATTCGATCCGATCAGATCGAATCGGTTGTAATTCATTCCGAGCACGAGCAGACCCTCGCTCGGATCAGATCGGCTCATGAACACCCCTAATGGAAGGTAATTGTTGTTATGTTCTTCGATCTTATTTTCAATTTCCAACAATTTTGGCCCTAATTTCTCTTCAACAACGTCTTCTCAACTCTATTTCTATTAAGATTTGAGGATAAATCGTACTATAGTTATGTGTCAGATTTGTATATGATGTTCCTCAACTGATCGACTTTTCTGGAAGCATTTGTTATGGATCGTTTAGCAGTCTCGGAGACGATGTCAGCGATTCTGAGTTTTATTTTGTCCATAGATCTACCCTACTTTCTTCATCATTCACATGTAGCTCAAATTTCTTCATTTAATTCATGATTTTTGTGTTTGATTCAAACTTATTTGTTAACAATTTGTGTTGTATTTGTAGGAATTGCAGATATGAAACGATTATGAGATAACATGTTTAGTAATCCATAAATCAAGCAACCCATGGCATTATAGCCTAGTGGTATCTTGGTGGTGGGATAAGGCTTATGACCATTAGGTCATGGGTTCGATTCTCACAAAGGGGGTTTTTCCCAGATTTATTGGGTTTCTCCTGAATTGGTGTATAGGCATTATTGCCTAGTGGAGATGGATATGATCGGGTGGTTCTGCTGGTGGCACGATGATACTCCAGTGGTCCGTCAGTGATCCAAATTTGCCGTTCAAAAAAAAAAATTTAACTTATCGGGAATATGAATATATAATAAGTTAGTATTTATTGGAAACCCAACGAGTTTTAATACTTGTTCGGTTCTGGTTAACAATTAAAATCATTTTTTATGTTTTAATAAGATTACTTGTTTCAATGTACAGCTGTAAAGCTGACTTTTCTGCTGCTTTTCAGAGTAAAAATAGTATTTCTCACTTTTCTAACGTCTATACTCTATACTTTCCATTATCAATTTCTTTACACAATATGACTTCTCTGCAAAATCTAACTCTCCTCTGTTCTTCAAGATTATGTAGTGGTATTTTCACGGTAAGTTGTGTTCATTCAAAGGGTAGAAAGAAAGTGACGAGATCTGGACCATCTTCTTCAGCGGTTTCGGTCTTCAAACACTACCCGGAATGTCCGAGACCGAGGTTTCCTGAATTGAATGTTAGGTCCAGTAATTGGTTCTTGCTTTTATGACTTTTCCGGTTTCGGGTTGGGTCGAGTATGACCCGGTTCGGTCCGGTCTAACCCATATGCTCACCCCTAACCAAATTTTGTGCTGAAAGGAAAGGAAGAGACACAAGAACAAACAAAATTAATATTTTGTTACTAATATAAAAATAAGTTAGCTTTTTCTTTTGTTTATTATAAATTTATTTTTCTATCCTTTTATTTGGTTTATTGTTTGCTTATTAATTTTTTTAACATTTTTTTTTTGTTTTTATTACCTAATCATCAACAATGCCCCAAACCAAGCCCCTACCATTAGAGGTGTACAAATCGTTTTTTTTTAACCGGTTCAGTTTTTAACTGAACCGGTTAATTTTAGTCAAAGTTAAAACCGGTTCTGGTTTTTAACCGGTTTTGATGTTTGAAAACTGTAACCGGTTGCAATGGTTTTATAATCGGTTATAAATTAACCGGTTTTTATAACCGAAAAAAACTAGTTCTGCAGAATGTTGTTTTCCAGTTTTTTTCATGTTTTTTTTGCTGCAGAATGCTGTTTTTTGACTGTAAATGCAGTTTTTTCTTTTACTTTTATATAAACATAACTTAAAATATAGGGCATGTTTGGGTAAGCTTTTAGAAACAACTTATTGACTTATTGGCTTCTTGGAAAAGTCAGGATTTTGTGACTTATTGACTTATTGGCTTTTTCCCCTCACATACACCCTCTTTGCCAAACATCATTTTAGAGCTTATGACTTTTCAAAAAGCCAATAAGTCAATAAGTTGTTTCAAAAAGCTTACCCAAACATGCCCATAATATCATTGAGTCTTGGAACAAACGTTTTTACATAATAAAGAAAATACGAACGCTAAAACAAAGGAAATACATAAACTTAAAATATTAATCTGCAAGAACGTCCACTAATATATATATATATTTTTAGTGGGATTACAATACTAATATATCTTGATAAGCCTCGTTTAATCTTCTTCGCCCGAACCGGAACTGGAACAATTGCGTAGGAAGTCAGCGTATGTGCCTTCTTTGTCGGTCATTGGGGTTGTCAATTTGGCTTCGACCTCGTCCTCCTCCTCGTACACTTCGCCTTCGTAATCCAATTCTCCCTCGAGCGAGCGTATGTGTTGACATCTCTCCGCCGCATCCAAGTAATGTTTCAAGCAAATCGATATCTCAACCGTCTTTGGTGCTAGTCGAGTCCTCCTTATCGAAATCACCCTACCACTACTAGAAAAAGCACTTTCTGAAGCTACTGTGGAAGCTTGGACCGTTAGTAAATCTCGGGCCATTGTGGCTAAGATCGGAAATTGATCTTCCTTACTTTTCCACCAACCCAACAAATAAAAAAATTTAAATTCTTGTGAAGTCATCATTTGTAAAAAGTTCGACCCACCATACCGACCGAGTTCGCTACTACTAGTGTTACCACGTTGCATTTGACTCGACTCATCATACATTTGGTTAAAAACATACAAATCTTGATCTTCCATACTTGAACCTTCGCCGAAAGTGGCATTTCTCATTGACTCGTGAATGTGTGACGAGGTTGTACCATATTTTGTTACATAAACATCAAACATTTTTTAAAGTTGATCTTTGAAACGAATTTTTGCGGCTTCACCAAAGTTTGGTTCTTGTTCGGTGTTTAAATTCAACTCGTTTGCAATTTTTTCAATCAAAGACCCGGTTCCAAAAACATTAAAGCAAGGGTTTAAAGCGGCGGCACAAGTGAAAACCGCGGGTAGTTCTTTAAAATATTTTCTTAGTTTTTCCTTCATCAGAGCTACTATATCACAATATGGTCTACCTCTAACCGACAACTCGCTTAATTTTAAACACATTTTAAACAAATTGTGAAGTACCAATGAACTTGTTGGATAGTAAACCGCCGATAAAGTCTTTGTTGATGTTTTGAAAACTTGAAGCAATTGTGTAACCGTTTCAATAGTAGCCCAACCCGATGGGTGGTAAGCCGGAACCTTTCTACGACTAGACAAAATATTATGAAATTCTATTAAGCTTTCTTTTTGTAAAATAGCCTTTTCAAACATGGTGTAAGTCGAGTTCCATCTATGAGCAACGTCCCAATTGGGTCCAAAGCATATTCGACTCGCTTCCTTACATGTTTTAATATATTTTGCATGTCTTTGTGTGTTACTATATATATTACGTAACATTCTTTTGAAAGCTTCTTTTTTGTGGTTCAATAACCTTTAAACCGTCTTGAACGGCTAAATTTATGATGTGTGCAACACATCGACTATGGAAAAAATATCCTCACAAATCGGATTGTATTTTAATTTTAAATGCATTAATGAAACCGTATTGTTTGAGGCGATATCAAAAGATATTGAAAAAACCTTTTTTTTCCAATTTGTATGTTGTAATACATTTGTCGATTACTTTATATATAGCTTCACCGGTGAGAGGGTAATTGAATAAGTTAAACAAAATCGTGCGTTTCATCATTGCCACATCGCCAGATCAATCCAATGGGCGGTGACACAAATATACGAGAAGGGTGAACCTTCGGGTCAACGGACCAAACGTCACTAGTCAAGTTAAGACTGGTTTCTAATTTTTCAAAATAAGAAATTAATTCTAGTGTAGCATATTTCCACAATCTTAAACAATCCCTCCTAAGAGTAGCACGACCTACATGGGTGTATCATGGTTGGAGAGTTCTTTGAACCATCTTTGTATAGCATTAGTTGTCGAATGGTTGAACGGCAAACTTTCTTGGATTACAAACTTCGCCATTTCCTCACTAGCCATATCGAAATTGTAGACGAACAAAGTAGCGCCTTCACTTGCCATGGAAGCTTGACCACTAGCGGGTTGTTATTTCAACGCCATGTAAAACGGTTTTTCAATATGTTGTTTCAAGGTGGAGTTTGCGGTTTCGGCGTAAAAGTTTTGACAATGATGACAACGCGCTTTTTTTACCGTTGGCCATCTCGCACAAATCGAAATTGAAACCAAACTTCGAAGTTGCGCTTCGTTGGAAGAACACGAACCACCGTGTCGGATGTAGACTCGCCAACATTGACCGAATCATGAGCACTAGAGGTTGCCATAAGTTTTTTGAGAATTATCGAACAAGAAAGTGAGCGTTTTTTAGAGTTTTTGGAGATTAGAGAGTGGTGCGATTGAACCTAAACACCCATTATCCTTTTATACTAATTGGAGATGGATTCTAGGCAAAAAAAAAAGTACAAAAAAAAACCCCGCTAGATTATTGCCCAAACGGTCATATGCCTGTTACTATGATGTGCAGCGAAATCGGTTTTTTTTCCGGTTAAAAAACCAATTAATACTAATACGTTGTCGATTAACTGGTTTTTTTTAAATCGGTTATAAAACTGGGTTTTTTAATATTAATTCGATTATAAAATTGGTTTTCCAGACAGAACACCAAACCGGACCATAACCGGTCTAACCGATTAAAAACCGAACCGGTTATAAAAAAAACCGGTTTTAGCATTTTTTGGTGAGAAAAAAGTGTGTTTATGTGTCAGGCACGTGACATCACTTTTTTCATAACCAAGCCCCATAACACATAGCCGAAGGCCATGTGTTAGCAGGCGTGGTTGGGGGCGTAGTTGTGCCACGTCGGCCGCTCCACCTGTGTGAACACCACCACACTCCAGCGTGTTATTTCATTAAGGCATAAAGGGCTTATTTTTTCGAAGTCAGACAGGGCACCTGAATTCTTAGGGTTGGCCCTTGCTTATTCCATCAACATCTTTTCCATTTTTGAATTGATGCTGACTCTTGTTTTTACAAAGAACAGGCATGTGATGTGTGGTCAAGGAGTTGGACACCCTCTTATGAAGGATTATTTGCATTGCTTAAGAAACCAAAAACTTCAAGACCTTACTTTTTTGTTAATCATCTCATTTCTTATATACATCCAATTTATTTAAAAACAAATTAAGGCAGGCAGGCAGACTATGTATAATGCTCTTGATTACATCATGTCTGTCTGTCTCTTAATTGCTTTTTGTAGATACAAAATGATGTTCATTAAATTAAAGAAGACATAATAAATGCGGTAGAGAGTAGAAGTGTATAGAGCAAGAGAAAATTATTCAGTAGAGTGCTTCCAGATGTAGTACTAGTAGTATATATAGAGGTCAGTCAGCATGAGATTATAGTTTTCATTCTCTGTTTACATCAAGAAACAAATTAAAGTTAATAATTGGCCATTGTGTTGAATTATAAGAATGAAGTCAATTGGCCCAAACAATAAAGGGAAGAAAACCAACACGGCAATTTTTGAGTGTTCTGTCAGCAGCCTTCTTTAGCTCAGGCTGCCTGCTGCTAGCGTTAAAATTCAGAACTATGGACTCAAATAAACAACCCATTTATTTAACATATAAATTTTAAAAAAAGAAGCATTCAAAATCTTAATTTTTCTTATTTTCATCATCTGTTTATTCAATCACAGTCAGGCAAGCAATTTAACACTCTTTGAATTGTGACAATTTGGATTTTTTAGTTGGGAATAAAACAAATATGAAAGCACATACTGATAATTGACTTCAACCTCAAGGAGAGAAGGTCAAGGGTGTGTTTAAAAATAATAATAATATTAAAAATGTACCAAAACTATTATTTGGAATGGACCTATGAGTGTGTTTTGAGTTTGAGAAATTTGCTCTAGGAACAAAGGTACATACATTATTATGTTTGCTGGTCTTTAAAGTTAGTTGTATGGGATCTTTATTCTTGTACGCATATGCAATGTTTTCAATTCTTGATTATGTTTGCAACTAGTTGATGCCCCGCCCGCGTTGCGGGCCGATGGTCAAATAATTCTCAATCAATTAAAAAAAACTAAAACGATGACAAGACCGTAGTTCTGAGCTCAGGGCAAAACTGTAGTTTGTCAGGATTAATGAGCGAGTGTTAGGCAGCTCTTGACATGGAAAAAAATTTAAATCCAGTCAACCAATTAAAAAAACACTTTTATAGTTTTGCTAAAAAAACTAAAACGATAGCAATATTGTAATTTGAACTGAGGGCAAAGTTGTATTTGTTGACTTGGGTAAAATTGTAATTTGCCAAAAATTAAAGTGATGACAATACTATAAATTTGAACCACAGACAAAATCGTAATATAACTTTGCACTAAGGACAAAATCGTAATTTTAGGCTGGGGACAAAACTATATTTTTAATTTGAACTGGGGCAAAATCAAAATTTTGAACTGAGGGCAAAATCATAATTTTGAATTGGGGGGCAAAATCATACTTTTATTTTGAACCGGGCAAAAACATAATTTTAAACTGAAGACGAAATCATAATTTTTGAAACGGGGCGAAAATGCAGAATCGTCATTTTTAGTTTGGGGCAAAAGCAAAAATTTATTTTGAACTGGGGCCAAAATTGTAATTGTAATCTGGGGATAAAATCATAATTTTGAACGGAGGGCAAAATCGTAATTTTAAGCGAGGGACAAAAATATAATTTTATTTTGAAGTGGGGGGCAAAAACGTAATTTTATTTTAAATTAAGGACGAAACCGTAATTTTAGAACGAATATAAAATAATAAAATGAATGGTCTAATAGGGAAGTGCCACACAGCTGTGTGGCACTATTCCCCTCACTTGGTTTTGTATATGTAGGAAATGTTTGTGTGTAGGGCTGTAAACGAACCGAACGTTCAGCGAACAGTTCATGAACCGTTCGGCGGGAAGTTCGTTTATGTTCGTTCGTTTAATAAACGAACGAACATGAACAAAAAATTCCGTTCGATTAGTTAAATGAACGAACATGAACAAAGGTCTCGTTCGTTCAATTGTGTTCGTGAACGTTCGGTAAGGTATTCATGAACATTCGTTCATTTGCGTTCGTTTATGTTCGTATGTTCGTGTTTTAATTAAAGATTTTTATACTTTCATATATTTTATCTATACTTTTTATACTATTAAACTTTTATTTATATCATTACCCTAACAATTAAACTAGGAAACCCTCTTTCACCTTGTTTGTTTATGCACAATTTCCCTTTCTTTTCTCATTATTTACATCGACGAATATGATCTACCTCCGTTCCACAATCAGGGATTCAAGTTCTAGTGTTACTATCTGGGCCATCCACCTTTATCCTTCATCGCGTTCGCCAAATTTATTTGTGTTCGCTTGTGTTCATGAACCGTTCGTGAACACGCTCATTTCCTTAATGAACGAACACGAACATAAAATCTCGTTCGGTAAGTGTTCATGAACCGTTCGTGAACACATTTATTTCCTTAAAGAACGAACAAGAACAAGGCCTCGTTCGTGTTCGTTCGGTTCGTTTATAGCCCTATTTGTGTGTATCGACAATCAAATAGGTTAGTTTAAAAAGACGTTGCGCAAGGCACATTAGGAGATCAGGAAAGCACCTCTTGTACATTTGGGTCAAACTTGTGGTTTTAGGAGAGTAATTTGTAAAAAAAAAAAAAAAAAAGGATACAGAGATTATGAATGGTTTGAATTGATAAAAATGTTATGCAGCTTTTGATTTTATATAAAACTTAACTGGTTGCACACAGGCCTTTGCGCGTTTATGTGTGAAGCTCCTGCATTGGAGCATTTGTGCTTTTTAAAACAGGTAACCAGTACAAGGTTAAGGTTGTATCTTGTTCGGTCTCATAATCATTTCAAAATAGTTGGGAGCCCAAACACTATTTTGTAATGATGCATTTTCACACAGAACTCATAGCTGAAAACTAAAATGCAGCATAAATATTTATCGACTCGGACCCTAAGTTATTAATACGATAAAATATCAGGTATCAGTCAAGGACCAATAATCGAGATATAGGTTATCACGGTGGGATATCTGTGTGGTGTGGTGGTGGTGGATCTCCGGCGTGGGTTTGAGGGAGATTCACTTTTTATCCAAAATTTTTTTTTTTGAACGGCCAACAAACTCAATCCCGAGCACTCTCGGGGCACCCACTGGACAAACGGAGTACTCCGAGAGTAACCCGAGTCCACCACCAATTCCGGGGAAAACCCGGTAACCCACCCGCCCATAGGCACGACAGTGAAATTACCGGTAAAACCCGTTTGGCTCAAGGATCCAACCCAGGTTTCCCTAGGTCTCCTATCATTGCCCACCAGTGTCTCACTCTGCACCAAGTGGGAGTCGAACCTGCATCTCTCAAGAGAAATGCAAGCCCTCCACCACTTGATCTAGTGATCATTGGCTAACCAAAACTGATTGATAAAATAACAAGTGTATTTATTATTTTACAAGAAATGTGTTATTTTTTGTGAGATTATTAAGATAAAATAATATATTTCGAGTTTTTTTGTTTTATATTGTGGCAAACTTGGTTACATCGCAAAACTCTAGAAAAATTGTATCATACGTATTATCCAACTATACATTTACCATGACCGGAATAGTTCTTGTATTTCATTTGCCAAAATTGGCCGAAACCAATACAAGTTTTTTTTTTTATAGGTTACCATATAATAGTTAAAATTACGATTTTACCACCAGTTTAAAATAAATTTTTGATTTTACCCCAGCTTAAAATTACGATTTTGTCCTCAGTTAAAAATTACGATTTTGCCCACAGTTCAAAACAAAATTATGGTTTTGCCCCAGCTATGGTCCTGCCAAATTACGATTTTATCCCCAGTTTAAAATTACGATTTCGCCCCAGTTTAAAATTACGATTTCGCCCTCAGTTCAAAATATGATTTTGCCTCCATTTCAAAATTACGGTTTTACCCCAGTTCAAAATTACAATCTTGCCATCGTTTTTTTTTTTTTTGACAAAACTATGGTAGTGTTTTATTTTACTTGGTTGACTAAGTGTAGTTTTTATTCGTGCCAAACAGCTGCCTAGCACTCGCTAATTGGTCCTAACAAATTATTGTTTTGCCCCCAGCTCTAAATTACATGCTTGTCATCGTTTTAGTTATTTTTTTGGCAAAACTATAGTAGTGTTTTGGTTTAATTGGTTCACTCGATGTATCTTTTTTTAGATCATGTTATAAGTAGCATGTATAAGTGACCGAAATAAAGATGTACATGTTATTAAACTAAGAAATATTCGGTTTAGCGCCCCGCAACGCGGGCGTGCATAACACTAGTTTAGAACACAATAGTCGAACATCTTCAGCTTGAAAAAGCATCTTCAGCTTGAAAAAGCAACCAACAAATAGAAATAATACATTGGATAATAAACCGATTTTAACATAGATCGACCCACAACCGATGGTTAAACGACCCATGGTTGACTAACCATCAGTCATAGTTATGGTTAAACATCTTTCGTAACCAAAACTTGGTTACGGTTATGGTTAAGCCTCCATACCCTCCCAAACCAAATCGATTTTGTACAACCCTTCGGTTTTTACAATCTACTAATGAATCCACTAAATGCCGCATGACATTTTCTTCTTCCACTAAATGCCGCATAGCATTTTCTTCTTCCAATAAATGCCATATAGCATTTTCTTCTTTTTCTTCTTCTACTAAATGCCATATAGCATTTTCTTCTTTTAAGTAAATAAAAAATAATTAAAAAAAAAGAGTACGATGCCACTTTCATCCTTGATGTTTGGCCACTTTTGCGTCTTTCGTCCATGAGGTGCCATTTTCATCTAAAAAGTTTAAATTCTTGTCATTTTCATCCCTAAGAATAAATTGTCAACTTTAAGAACGAAAAAAAAAAACACTAAAAGGTGAAGGATTGTAATGCACAAAAAAATCGTTTTGGATAAAACAGACAAATACCCCCAAACCTCATGGACGATTTTGACAATTTACTTTTAATATTACTTTTTATAGTTTTTTATAATTTAACTCCGCCGCGATAAGACAAGGGGTTGAAAGCAAAAGTCGCCAAAAAGTGGCGGAATGCTCTCAAAACCAAGAGGGATGAAAATTGTCCCGTGAGTTGCAAATTATATTATATTATTATAAAGTACCATCTACTTTCTCATTAAGCATGTGGATTAAGCTTCTCAAGGGGAGATGAAGAGCAAAGAATTTGTCAGTCAGTCAACAAAGAGAGAAAGAGTTTGTGTGGTGAACAACGCCAAGTTTCAAATATTATCTGGATTCAATACCATTCCATACCCCTCTCTCAATTATCAATCAACGCCAAGTTCAAAATTAAATTACTTATATGAAAAAAAAATATATAACACCTTAGCTATTACTTTTACATTGAAACCTATCTGATCTCATCATATAACATACAACACTAATGTAACAATAAATGAATGAGAGAAATAACAATTACCAAATTATCGAGGAGGAGGACGAATAGCTTCTTGTGTATTGCACATACATTCACTGCAACGAGGGTATCTATATACACTCCTTCCTACGGGTCGTGAAAACACCCGTTTGTTTTGTCTCACTGCTTTCCGGATTCTGGTTTCAAAAACTTTCCATTCGATCGTGTCGTTTTTCATGAAAATGTCTGCCAATCTGCGTTTATTTGGTCGGATTGTCGGCATTTTCCCTCCTCCATAGTATACTCTGTAACCTGATACTAAAGACGATAACTGACTCCCCGAGTCGGTCATGGCAAAAACATCCGATGATGTACATGTTATGAAGTCTAGTGCTGCTAGCTGCAATCAATATATGAGATGAATTCATAATGTAGCCAAAGATTCATTTCTTCACAAGTAACAAACAAACTAGGGTAATTTCTCTCTTCTTTTCATTATAGTAACTGATTCTTCAAAAATGACCCCTAATTTCACCCATTAATGATCAGGTAAGTTAATCAAACATCAGAAACCGACCACACAAAACGCTCCTCTATTTCTATTTTCAGCAACTGGACTACACTCAACGCTTATTTGAGCTTGAGAAGCCTCCAAGAAAAGAAGATGTTGTAATGGTAGATATACATACATACATACATACATACCTGAGATGAGAAGTTCAAGAAAGGTTCAATTTCAGATGGCGACAACAGGTCCTCTTTAGTGACCATATTAGGAAACAGTGTCGTTAAAGCATCCAGCCTTGATTTTCCACCATAAATATGTGCACCTGCCAAATACATTCGTGTCTCACGCTTGAAACCAAGGCCAGCAAGCATAAGCACGGTTTCCTCAGGCATTAAGGGACACAGACCTTCTGCCTTCAGTCTCTCTGGTGGGGGTACCCTGAAACAACTCAAAACAAAGAAAATGAATTTTCATGAAATTATCAAATGTTTATTAATGGTTTATTCATACTTAGTGCTGTTATTTAGCTCCACTAATCCAGGAAAATGAATTTCACGATATGCTTGCAGCTCCTTCTTTTCTTCTTCACCGCCACCAAAATCACATAAAGAATGAGCTACCATGTCGATTTCAAACCTCAAGTGTAAAGCCAAGTATCGGAAATCCTTTTTGATTTTTCCCTTTGACTTTGCAAACGGTCCAACCAGGGTTTCATCCAATATTCCTGAATGTGTTGCATTCTGACGCATCCTCTGAATTAACAAGGCAGCTGTTGCTTGTATTTTTGGAGTAAATTGCAGGGCGTGAAAATTACATCTGCATCGGAGTCTCTGTATGAAGTTCCCACATAACAAAGAAATGTTTAAACAAATCTAATCTGAAAATAAACCATGAACTTGCAACATTTTCATTTCAGAAGTTTCTAAGTTAAAACTGTGCAGTAGTCTGTCATTATGTTACCATTTAACTAATGTTATTAACTCATTCTTTATAACCTTTTTTAAAGGAGTTACTTCAGATATTTTGGTTAGAACATATGCTACCTGCAAGTGATATGGTATTGGATCAGATGCCAAACGATTCCCAAACCCAACAAAATGAACAACTCTATTCTTCATTAAAAGTGGAAGAATATGTTTCAGGTAAAAACTGGGTCTTGCCTCTTTTGCAATATCAACATCCGTCACCTGCATGGTTTCAAAATAAATACAAGAAATCATATATTATTAGAAGACACTAGCTTCGAGTGAGATAAATCACTCACCACACTACCAATGGCTTCAAGATCCAGTGACTGTAACTCCTTTGGCAATTCCTTCACTATACGGATATCGGGTTTCAGGTAATCAATAAAAAAGTCCTCTTGATATATATCTGCAAATTGACTAAAATATAAAAGAATTCAATCGTCACTACAGCCCCTTATAATCAAAATATTAACAAAAGACACGAGTTATTACCTCGTATCTCTCCACACGCTACTGAACATAAAGGTGGGAATAACAAGAGTTGCATTAAGTAGTCTTGCAACTGCAACTATGTTGCAGACCTGTTGTTAAACCAAAACAAGCTGAAATCCGTGTTTGTTTGCAGATAGTCCCAAACTAAAAATGGTCAAAAAAAAGTGGTAAGAAATGCCAGCTTACAGCTACTCTCTGTTGGTTTATACCACCATTTGCAGTAACCAAAATGTAACCATTGTTTCCCTCTGAAAAAAAGAACACGGTTAAAGGATGTGTTTAACTAATAACCGATCGGTTGAGAGGTGGTTAAAAAAAATGCATTTCATATTTGTGAGTTCCATAACACACATCCAACATATCAGTGGCGCGGCTTTGAAGGGGCGGGGGGGTGCCCGACCCCCCGAACTTTTCGCTCAGTAGTGTTATATATGTAGTTTTCGTATAGAAATTTTTGTAGTTTTCGTATATAGAAATTTTTGGGCATATACGTTTTCGACCCCCCATCGAAAACGTCAAGCTTCGCCACTGCAACATATTAAGCAGAATATAAATACAGACCACTAGGTTTCCAAACACGTTGATGAGCACAAGGTTGCCACAATGAAGCAACAGCATGATAGGGTTCCAGCCACAAATCTTTGGGCTCTGTAGATTTGTACTGATTCTGAAATGTTAATCAACAATGAGAATGATTTGTAAAAAGGGTATGTGAAATAAAGGGGGAGCAGAGCACTTATTACTTCAGCCAAGGCATGAGCAGCTTTATATAAGAGCCTTGCATAAGCAGTTTTATGTGGCTTCTTCCCTTTTGCAATCTTTCTCAGTTGGTCCTGAGACTTAAACCGAATACATGTTAAAAGCATTGCACTCCAAAGTAAAATTGTGGCTGAGAAGCTTCTACCTACCAACATGAGGGGTTTTTTTTTTTTTTTTTTTTTTTTTTTTTTTTTTTTTTTTTTTATAACAGCCAACACTTGGATCTGGTTGACAAATAACGGAAATTTAAGTGAAAATATGAAAGATCCCCTAAAGAAAAGAAAAGGTTACCGGAAGTGAGAGTGTGGAGGAATTTGATTTGAGGAAACGCAATTTAAGAGAAGAAGAAGAAGAGGAAGAAGGCGAATCTTGGATCCGGGAAAGCATCCAGAAATTGGTGAGGATGAAGAATGCAAGCAAAATCCCAATTGTTCGATTGGTAACTACTTTCTTCTTCATCTTCGGTTGCGGTTGATCCATAAACCTAACACTCTAATTTCATATCCCTTTGGACTCGGAGGAGTCAAGAATGAAAGAAAGAAATCCGTCCGGAGGTCGACAAGATTTATGGGATGACGAAAATGAAAGGGATCATTCTCAGAATTTCTATTTTAATATTTATGTCTAGATTTCGATTTGCGGCTCAATTCTTCTTTTCATATCTTTGCATACAGTTTACAGCAAAGCAAGCAACCAATACTTTTTGTTTTTTGTTGCTTTATTTATTACAGAAAACTCATATCAGATACACTTGTGTAAAACAAATGAGAGCTTTTACCAAAGTTATAAATATATTTTTTTATCTGTGTATTTACCAATTACTTTTTACGCATCAGCTATTCATCCTAGATTTCATTTGTGGTGTGTTTGGACACATTTTTTCAATAAAAATGTGGTTTTTTTTTATTCTATTACGTAAAAGAGAAACTGTATGTTTTTATTTTTTAATAATATTAAAGTACACAAATATACTGTGATCAATAAAATGTACAAAATGTCCGTGACTAAAAGGTCATATCACATATGTGTTTTTTTTTTATTATGTTTAGCTTGGAGAGAGGAGTTGTAAATGCTAAATAAGCCCATGATTAGGGTAAAAAATCAAACATATAGATCTCGCTTTATATTATTTTACTCTATTTTTGTTTTAATAGAATTATCCTCTCACATGCATTATACACCATTTTTTTTTTTTTTAAACAATCTAAACTTTCATTCCACACGAGAAAAAGGCAATTACAAAGCAATGGCAGGTAGTCGGGCAACAAGTTGCGCCGCCACCCCCTTTTGAATAGAAAAACCAATTCTACTAAATACAAAGTTTGAAACCTTTAGCGACGAAGAATTACTATTAACGACTTTTTGAACCCGATTCAAAAGTCGCACAGCGTCAGGAGCGAGACCCCCAAAGGTATCAAACGCAAACGGGACAAACACATGTTGATTCTCCAGGCAGGCTTTCTCATGTTTTGCCACTTTACACCATTTTATTTTGGACATTCAAAACGGAGATGTGACATATGTCAATTTCTCTCCTCCACGTATCTTGCTTCCCTCCTCCTCTCAAGTCTCACCATGAACTTGCATCTCTCCTACACCTCTCACATTCTTCACTCTGGTCACGCATTTCACACCTTTCTCCTCGCCACATCCTTCGCATCAATTGCCCCTCCTCTCTTTTTTACGTCGGCTTATAGATGTCGACACATCACAACGTTGGACATGCTATTAAATTGGTTATTTTGTAAAAATATTAATAAAGATACTAACTTTAAAACTTTTGGACGATTTTCGAAATTTGTATTTAAATTTAACATTTAGTATGTTTTTTTCTATAATTTAAGTGGGTTACACCTAAGGCATTAACATATTATATGTTTAAAAGAGACAGAATATTTTACATTTTGTATGTTTTTTACAAGTCAAAAAAGGAAACAATACTTGTGAAACCATCACTCTTACATTATGTATAGAATTGGGTATAAACCCACAATAAATCTCTATCATTTTCATGTAATGCAATATGATGTAAATTACCATTGATTAAAATATTTGATGGGCTAAATAAATAGTTTCAGTTTAATTAAATACACAGATCTAGGTAAATGCTTTATAATAAAAATGGGCAATTAATATATTATCATGGATCTCAATAGAAGCAATGTCCACATGGTGGAGAATGAGATAAATGTTTTATAAAATCAAGTGTCGGATCTTGAACAAATGACAATGATGACACTTTAGTTCAACAGAAAATCATCTAGCCCAAATATGATAGAAATAAGATTC
Organism: Helianthus tuberosus; assembly: GCA_030545235.1. Classification (NCBI taxonomy): domain Eukaryota; kingdom Viridiplantae; phylum Streptophyta; class Magnoliopsida; order Asterales; family Asteraceae; genus Helianthus; species Helianthus tuberosus. Next base: position 142,417,660 of record CM060380.1, on the reverse strand, counting down.
AATTTAAATTAACAAGTTAAAAGTTTATGACGTCACAAGTATCTTGTAAAAAATAAGATAAAGTAGAATTAAAAAAAAATTTCATACAAAGATATATCGAATCACCAGTAAATATATATTTACCTTAAAACTTGAACATCAAGTGACCATGGAAAATGAATTAGATATACAAGCATACACTCCAGATCTTATTATTTTTTAGATCTCTTCATCATCATCAATGTGGAGTTTTGACCTTGTATGTGAAAATTGCAAGGTTTTCGTTGCCGGATAATACTTTAGAGTTGGATATATTAATATGACATCTCGTACGCCTCATGATCTGGGGTTTTGTACATAAATCCTGAGTCGTCACTAGATCGCCTCTTCACCACACTTGCCCTTTGCATTAGCCGAACCAACGCTTGCACAACTTCAGACATGGGAGGCCGGAACTCTGGTTCAGGCTGTATACCAGAAACATCATGACTTTTGTTCTCATTTATCCAGCTTAATTTGCCACATGAAAAATCGTTATCACCCTCACAAACAATTTGTTTCCAGGAATTTTTGTATCATTGAAATTCGTCTTGAAGGGTAGTTTTAGATTATTTGATGATCAGTAGACATTTTATTTAGGGCCTATGTCAACAATTTCAATCAAAGTATGTACATTTCGAAACAAAATTTTACCTGAACACAAAGGGCGATGATGTCAGCAAAGCGAGATAAAGACTTGGCAGGATACATGCCATTCAATGTAGGATCAACCATTTTGGCCAATGAATCAATATCATGGAGTTGAGGGGTGGCCCATCTTACAAGTGATTGTTCAGATCTCACTCTTGAACTACATACCAGGAAATAAATTGATATCTTGAATATGGAAAAAAAAGTATGATTTAATCGACGGTTTACCTATCTAGTGGCTTCCGGCCAGTCAACAGCTCCAACATCACCACTCCAAAGCTATAAACATCACTTTTTACAGTGTATATGCCGGACAATGCGAACTCAGGAGCACTATAACCAAATGAGCCAACCAACTGTGTCGCCACCTGTACAAATTTTAACACACTTGCTCAAATTCCAACATCACTACTCATCAAACAGTATGAGATCAAACTTACCTCTCGCTCTGTGTTTGGAGTGAGGGCAGCTAAACCACAGTCTGATAAATGAGGATTGAGTTCTTCATCAAGTAATATATTTGCTGACTTTAAGTTTCTATGTACAACAGACGGTAGGCAAACTTCATGCAAGTACCTGCCAAGAAAAACAGGCTTATGTTAAACCAAGAATAATAAAAAAAGATTATTTTTTATTTTTGTATTGTATTGTATTGTATTGATGGTGACATACTCTAGAGCTCGAGCAGTGCCAAGTGCTACCTTAACACGTGCATTCCATGTTAAGGTTTTGCTCCTATCATCAACAAAATGCAGCAAATCTTGCAAGCTGCCATTTGCAATGTAATCATAAACCAAAAGACGCTGCCCGTGCTCTACACAATATCCAGCCAATGGAACTATGTTTGGGTGCCTTAAGCGTGACATGTTAGATACAGCTTCAACAAAATTATCTTCTTCTTGAAGTGATAATGCTGCATTATCTATCTTCTTAACAGCCATCATCTAGGACAAAACAAGCGTATAAGTTTGAATATCCGCTAATGATCTTTAGATGAAAATGAATGTACCTTTCCATTGGAGAAATCTGCTTTATAAACACGACCTAAAGAACCTTCACCAATTATATTGTCTTGAGAGAAGCTGTTAGTTGCTGTTTGAAGAGTTGCAACAGTGTAGGAACTAGTAGTTATAGGGGATTTCACTCTCTTAGTGGATCCACTTTTCCCTTTTTCAAATGTGGAGTTTTCTGTTGGTGGGGGTGGGGGCTTCAAATCAGTTACGCTGGCTGTGGGTGTCACCCTCTGCTCTTGCATTTCTGCATTAACTGCATACGACATTAAAAAGTAAAAACATTATTTGGTGGTTAACACCCCGGGACCCCGCACATGCAGGAGCCTCATGCACCAGGTTTGCCCTTTATTATTGGGTTGAGACTTTTGAACTGTTATCCTAACAACACCATCATTTCAAAGAATCTCATCATATACGATACCTCATTTATTTCATTCCTAATAGTTTGTATCCAGATTTATCTAGTTATTTAATCAAAGCATCGTAAAAGAACCCCCTATGCACTTCGTCTTTATACAAATCAGCATAATTATGCCCTTTTTTTATGAATAAGCATACCTATGCATATATAAAACGATCAAAAAAGATGAGCTGAACCTTTCTCGTCATTAATAGGAGGATTTACGGTGGAAGTTCTTCTGACATTTTCCGTCCTTTTCCCTTTTTGAAGGCAGAAAATAAGAACAAGAACCGTAAAAAGTATCACGAATCCAGAACCCAAACTTATGCCTAAAATAGCTCCAGTGCTCAGCTTCTTTCCACTGCTTGTATTTGACGATGGCAAATCAGGCCCCAAATGTGTACGTGATGGAGGAGAATGGCTCTGGTTATTACGAGCTTTACCAGGAGGAGGAGAGGTGTATGGTGGTGGAGGTGGTGGAGGTGGTGCAGGGCCATTATCAAACGAATTTCCATCATATCTGTTTATTATAAGAGACAAAATAAATGCATATTGTAAGAAAATACTCGTATACATGTCACATGATAGCTTACATGAAAGCAGGCACCGAAAGAAGCTCCTTTGGTATCCATCCACTGAAACGGTTGTTTGCAATATTTCTGTGATAAAGAAAAAGGAATAAGATGACCGCCACGAATCAAGATGAACATTGTACATGAGAATTCAAACTTACACATCAGTCAAAGGAAGAGCAGCTAGGGAATTTAAAGAACCTGTTAATTGATTGTTCTGTACATGACTGTCAGAAATGAAAGCATTATTACAATTCCTGACAAAATAATACAATAATTTAGTAACGAGTATTTCCAAGAAACAGGCTTACAATGTTGAAATGCTTGACAACGAACTCAGAGAATTTGGTAGATCCCCTGTGAGGTTGTTATATGAGAGATCCCTACATCAACATGTAGCAAGTTAGAATACGGATAATATAAGAATCTAACTTCATCTAGCAATACAAATTATGAATGCAAATGGCAAACCAAATATAGTCTTGAGGTTATTTGAATTAAAACTTACAAGGTAGTGAGAGCAGTAAGATTATTAAATATATCTCCCATATTCTGAGCAAGCAAATTGCGACTAAGGTTCCTGGAAGCAAAAAGATACAGGGATTAAGAATTACGTAAAATAGGCAGACGCATGAGTGTCATTTTAATTTGGTGTGGCTCTCACATGTAATTCAGATTATACATCAGCGAGATGGAATATGGAATATTCCCACTTAAATTGTTGTTTGCAAGATTTCTGCAAGGTTGAAAAATGAAAATGCATATCATCAGGAGTGTCCGTCCGTCAGATATATGGAATAACAAACAAACAATACAGAAGAAGAAGAAGAAAAGGGTGAAATATTACAGGCTAGTAAGATTTGGCGGTAGCTGATAGGGGAGTGCATCATGAATGTTGTTTCCACTTAAATCCCTAAAACAGAAGCCATAAGGATGAGATAATGTTGTGAAATTAGAGATGTTACTCTTAATTACTTACAATGTTTTGAGTGAGGAGAGGCTTGATAAGGAGTATCCCAATGTCCCATGAATTCCTAAATCAGGAAGTTGACTGTGAAAGCAAAAACAATGAATCTGATTAATAATTGTTTTTGCAGATAATAAGATTGAAAGCACAATGTGGAATGGTAGTATGCAGAAAGTTTTAGAAGATGAAATGAACTCACTCACATAGAAACAACAGAAGTGGCATCACATGTGATCCCTCTCCATGACTCGGTGCATGGGTCGCCATTATTAGCTTTCCAATTTGTTAGTTGTGCATCACTGTTCAAAGAAGTGTAGAGAACCTGTAGCGCTTGAACTGCAACAAAACAAAATAACAACTTTTATGTCCTTCCTACACAAAGCAGCATGATTGATTTCTATACCTGGGGTCAAAATCTATCAGATAAAGCTTTAAAATTTAATTCACCCTCAAACTACATTAATGATTCTATCTGGGGGGAAAGGGAACACATTTTCACTTAAACATGCAGTAGAGTTGAATATTGTATGGAAATTAGGCTCTGTTCGTTTAATATATCGGAAAAACATTAACGGGTAATTGGTATTAAGTTGAAGTAAAAAATGCAGTAGCTAGCTTTTGATCCTAACATTTTGAAAAGAATGAGAGAGAAGCCCAGCTGGTAACTTCCCTCAATATATACTAAACTTCCAACTCAAAAATATCAGTGAGATAGAGAGAGAGAGAGAGAGAGAGAGAGAGATGTGTTACCGTCAGATGGATCAGTATTTCCGTGAACACAAGTCAATGAAAGGAAGATCACCAGCAGCAGCAGCAGCAGAAAGTGATTTCTCCCCATTTTAGGCAGAGTTTGACCTAGCTAGACGAACAAGATCAATGAAGAAAAAGGGCTATTAGCAGTAAGATTTGCCATTTAGAGAGAGAGAGAGCGCTTAAAAATAACAATAATGAAGAGAGAGGAGAGGAGAGAGTGGAGTAGAAGAACATACATACATACAGGGAAGGAAGGAAGGAAGGTGTCGGGGAACTAACGCACACATACAAAAAGCTCGCGGTTCAAAATTCGCTCGCTTGCTCGGATTTAGCTCGGAAAAAGCTCGCTCGATATGGCTCGGTTTGAAAGTGAGCTGAGCCGGCTCGGCTCGGTTAGAAAGTGAGCCTAGCTCGGCTCGGCTCGTGACGAGCGAAATTGGCTCGGTTTGGCTCGCTTGGTAGCTCGGCTCGGCTTAGCTCGAATTATATTACTTATAATATATTTTATTTTTATATACATATAATATATTACAAAAAAAATGATTATTATTTACATGTATTTAGCCTTATAGTTTGATATCTATGACATATTTAAAGGTTGATTGTCGTTCTAATAAACAACTATTGTATTTACTTGAACTATAAAACTTATTTTGCGCTGTTGAACGTGATTTTGGCTTGTAATGTATTAAGTTGAACTTATTTTGAATATGTTCTTTTGAAGTATTGAATAATATTTTAGAATACTGAATTTTTAGAGCTATGTATTAATTTTTATTTTTAAAATCGAGCCAAACCAAGCCAAGCCGAGCCAGCTTGATTTAAAACCAAACCGAGCTCGAGTTTAAATTTTCAGCTCGTTTTTAAATCCGAGCCAAGCTAAATCAGCTCAGTTTATAATCGAGCCAAGCCTGAGCTTTCTCTAGCTCGGCTCGGCTCGCTCATGAAGAGCCCTAAAATAGACCATCTTATCATTCATCACAAGCAAGTAGTTTACAACACAAATAAATGTTTACACAATCCGAGTCAACATTTTATATTTCTAAGTCAATTCAGCACTTATCATTTACTATAACTAGTATCAAGGCCCCCCGTGTTGCGGTGGGGGCGTAAAACCATGATAAATAACACTAATGTCACACCATCGTCAGCAACAGTCAACACTAAAGTTGTGGCGTGTTAATGCGAAGAAAATTATAATGAAACGTAAAACATAGAAAGTAATAACTAACACGATTTAAGACCCGCACATCGTGACGAACTTGTAAAACGGGAAAAAATAGACGACATAAAAATGTTGAACCACACATGCACGTCGCGCCAAGTTTACTCGGAAAAAATTAGAACGAAACGTAAAAACGTTGAACCACACACGAACGTTACGCCGTGTTAACTCGCAAAATTTAGAACGAAACGAAAAATCTTCGAAATATGAAAAGTATAGGGGACCAAAGTTGAAAGTAAAAAGTTGTGAGGTTAAACTGGAAAATATGAAAACTTTTGGGTTAAAAGTAAACAATAAAATAGTTTTGGACTAAAAGTGTAATATAATTTTTTTTTTGAAACTTCCCCTAAGCCTATGTTACAACACCTCTATGCATGAAAGTATTGCTTATTTATAGTATTTAAATTGTTAGTTATTATTTACTATTTTTTTAATTAATCTGTGTCAGTATTGCGTATATAAAGTTCATTCAACGCCTTCAAAAAAAAAGAGTTAATTACTGTTTTCGTCCCTGTGGTTTGTCAAAAATCACTATTTCAGTCCATTAGTTTAAAAATTACGATTTCAGTCCCTGTGGTTTCACTTTCGTAACTATTTCAGTCCACCTTCGTTAACCTCATCCATTTATTATGTTAAGTACACGTGAATTAACCATAATGCCATTATTAATAAAAAACAAAAAGATATCTAAATGAGTTAATTACTGTTTTCGTCCCTGTGGTTTGTCAAAAATCACTATTTCAGTCAACTAATTTAAAATTTGCGATTTCAGTTCCTGTAGTTTCACTTTCGTAACCATTTCAGTTCAGTCGCCTAACGCCGTCTATTTTACCGTTAAGTTTTTAATGAAATGCCTAAATTACCCTTGTGTTAATTAAATATGGACTTATATGATTTTATTATTGGATTTATATGATTTTATTGTTGTATGACATATGGACTTAAATTGGATTGTAGGGTTCGACCCACTATGGCTTCAGTAGAAGTAGAAGTCTGGCACTATTTTTACATATATGGTTCCAAATTTTTAATTTTTTATTTTAGAATGAGAAAATGTCCAGGTAAGCATTATTTTTCAAAGTTATTATGTTAATTGATGCTGTTAGGAAGATATTAATTGGGGTGGGGTAATAGGTCGCCGGACATTAAGAGGGTGGGGTTGTGATGCCGGAGAAGATGACCGGAAATGAGAGTAGAGATGGAGTGGGGTGGGGTAGCGTGGGGTTGTGTTTTAACAAGTGGGTCCTAGAATACAATTCATGTGTACTTAACATAATAAATGGATGAGGTTAAGGGAGGTGGACTGAAATGGTTACGAAAGTGAAACCACAGGGACTGAAATCGCAATTTTTAAACTAATGGACTGAAATAGTGATTTTTGACAAACCACAGGGACGAAAACAGTAATTAACTCATTTAGATATCTTTTTGTTTTTTATTAATAAGGGCATTATGGTCAATTCACGTGTACTTAACAGAATAAATGGATGGGGTTAACGGAGGTGGACTGAAATGGTTAGGAAAGTGAAACCACAAGGACTGAAATCGCAATTTTTAAACTAATAGACTGAAATAGTGATTTTTGACAAACCATAGGGACGAAAATAGTAATTAACTCAAAAAAAAAAATAAAGCAACTTTATTCACTGGTGATGCAATCAATTGTAAATTGTTTTGTTTAATTAAATACTTACACCTAAGTAAATAAAAATGATGAGAATCTCCACTGAAAAGGTTGCCTTAAAATCGCCAAGCAAGGCATATGAAATGAATACTTCATCTTTCATGTGGCTTGCATATGACTTCCTTCCTTTATAACCCAACATTTTCGAAAGCATTCCATTAGCCCCCTCCGTTTTGTTAACTAAATTCAAAGTAAGTGGCATCCTCTTGCGTCTTGCCCCCATTAGGGTGAAGCGGGTGCCCCCTAATGAGGGGAGGGAAATTATTTTTTAACTCAATCGTCGCTTCCATATCATTTCGTCTCTCTAACTCTTCTTTTGACCAAAAACTTACGGGGTGCACCATGCTTTTTAGGTTAAAATTTAGTATATCCTTCAACTCATACATATTTAGTTTATGATCCTTATAACAAACAATATAATTCCTCATTCCTTGTTTTTCCTCGTCCACGTTGTCACAAATCAAAGATTCAGAATCATTTGGTTTCTTAACTTGATTTAGATATTAAAATACTCAATTCACACTAACATTTGGTCAAGATAACATGTATATTAGGCTATTTTTATTAGTTTTGATGTATTAACTATAACTATATTACTTTAAATACCTTAATAGTCAGTCATGTTCATCATAATGGTTATGGGAAAATTATGAAAATATACATTGTTAACTATAAACTTTCAATGTAAACATTTCTATTCCACCTACATTTCCACCCGTTACAAGCTACCACATCATCTCTGCCAACTAAGACGCTTAATATTTAGCCTACACTTTTAGCAAGACAGGTAGGATTTTGCCTACACTTTTTACGAGATGGCTAGACGGCTGAATGACTGAGACACCTAAGCATACACTCTTTCTAAGGCAGCTGAGACGGGTAAGCACCCGTTTTTACAAGGCAACTGTCAACTGAGACCGCTAGCGCTTTAGTATCATGCATGCCAAGTAAGTTGTAAGAGTTTTGAAATGCTATAATTTAAAAATTATAGCTTTTATGGAATAAAAAAATCTTATTCCATTACAAAAAAAAAAAAAAGTATTTGAAAAATTAAACTTTAAGAATTAACTTACATTGGATAGCTTTAAAAACATGCTAACGCTTTTGAGGATATATATTTGATAAAACTAACTAGGAGGTAGATGTTGGATTTTGGTGTACGTTAAAAAAGTTGTTTGATATAAAGCAACTGAAAAATATAAAATAAACAATGCTAGGAACAAACACACTCTTTATGTCACCAACTTTAAAACTCATATAAACAATGACTGATTCCCTTATCTTCCTCTATGTCATACACAAACAAAGTTTAACATTAGCTATCTTCGAATTCATATGAACCCTACCAATTCAAACTGAACTCAAATAACATGAATATGTATGTGACTGGCACATGTTTTTGAAGTCGAATAACCAAATATCATCCCACACGAAAAATGGCAATTACATGCACTCATACCTATTATTTTTGTGACTGACACATGTTTTGTTCTTGAAACATGTTAATGGTGAAGGGAGTGGTTAAACAGGTGAAAGTGACAAACTTTAAAATGGACCAATCAGAGTGTGCCATGTCAGCAAGTGTGAAGAGTTTAAACTTTGGTGAAAAGTGTTGGCAGTGGTGTAGACACTTGAAAGTGGCAAACTTTTTTTATTTTTTTATCTTTAAACACCCCTTCACCACCACCACCACCGGTTCCACCGCCACCACCACCACCACCGGTTTCACCACCACCACCACCGGTTCCACCGCCACCACCACCACCGGTTCCACCACCTCCTGTTCACCACCGTCGTAGCAACACCACCACCTCCACCGGAAACTACCGCCACCAGTCGCCGTAGCACCTCCTCCTGCTCCAAACATGCTCCAATCATTGTTCCAATCATTGTTCCCCCCCCCCCCCCCCTCTCTCTCTCTTCTTTGTCGATCGGTAATGCTTAGCCGATTTCATCATTTTGCCGCGCGGTAAAATGGGACGGCGCCGGTGTTGCCGATCGGCAAACCGGTTTGCCGCGGTGTTCACCGCACCACTCCATTCACCCTAAGGGTGAAGGGAGTGGTTAAACAGGTGAAAGTGACAAACTTCAAAATTGACCAATCAGAGTGTGCCATGTCAGCAAGTGTGAAAAGTTTAAACTTTGGTGAAAAGTGTTGGCAGTGGTTTAGACACTTGAAAGTGGCAAACTTTTTTTTTTCCTACCCTCCACAAATACCCTTCAATCATCATCATCATCACTTTTCATGTTTGTCGATCGGTGAGTTGCCCCCGATTTCACAAGAAGGCCACGCGGCAGAAGGACGGCGCCGGTGTTGCCGCTCGGCAAACCGGTTTGCCGACCCCTTCACCGTTCCACTCCCTTCACCCTAAATGCACTTTTCATTGCGACTGACACATGGGTCATGTCATGTTAAATGCACTCATTATATTATTATATTATATTATGTTATATTATATTATATTATATTATATTATATTATTATAGTTATATTATTATATTATATTATATTATAGTTATAGATATGAATTCAAAGTTGGCATGAATAGTAAATTTGTTTTTTCATTGATATTTGATTTTTTAAATAGTATATAATTCTTTATTTTTCTAATAATATTTCAATTTTTTACGACAATAGTTATATCCTCTGTTTTTTTTATTTTCTTTACCACTTGATTATGTATGGTATACATTTTTAACCCATTTATTTTTTTTTTACTATTTTGTCTTTTATTCGATGGCTTGCTTTCGCTGACTTAAAAAAACTAAATACGTAGTTGTATTTGATTTTATAAATTTTATTGAAAACGTGTTGACTTCGAAAACACAGTGTTTTTTTGGTATCGAAGGGTTGATTAAGTGTCATTGTCATAACGGTACCGTGATGAACAAAACAAATACTGACAAGGTCGATACCGGTATCGATATTAATGGAACCGGTATTGGTACATACTTTAAAATATGTACGTCTTTAACGCAGTTAGTTTTTATTTAATTTGATTTTCCTTCGACTACTTGCGTTCATTGTCTTTTTTATAAAGATGAATACACGGCTGTGTTTAATATATATCTTCCACCGTTCATGTATAAACTTTATTGAAAAAAATGTTATTCAAAATAGTATTGTGATAAACTACTGGTATTCGTTTTTAATCTAAAAGGCGTACGAATATATTATGAGTTTAAACTGAGTGCAAGTCTTATACCGATACTGAACATTACCATCCTGAGTCTCCTACGTAACAAATCGACCCGATACGGATGACTTCTCGCCGCATCACGCGGGCAAATCCCGCTAGCTATACATATGAATAGAAGACGCGATGAAAAGTGTTTTTTTATTTTTTTAACATTGTTTTTTTTTCTAAGTTTTTATTATTATATTATTTTATTACTTTAATTGATTTAAATGTATTTTTTCCATATAAATTATAAGATACGGTCAAAGTACCAATTATCAAACAGGAAACCATAAATACCGGTACCAATGTTGTTCGGTACGGTATGGTGGTGATACAGTATTAGGTTATCGAAAGCTAAAACAATAAAAATAACTATTGGTACCGATACAAATGTTGTTCAATCAGTTTCGATTAGGTTTGGTACGATAGTAGCACAATATCCGTTAAAAAAACATCGTAACGTTGAAATAAAATAAACATGAAATGCAAATGTAACGAACCGATATCAACTGAACAACATAGGTACCATATCGATATATGCTTTTTGTTGTTTTTGATCTATGTAGTGTTCTCTTTCAAATGCTATAGCGAATGCACGCACCAAAACAAACCAAATTGATACCGACTTAATCCCCGCCGCAAAGCGCGGGGAATATCACTAGTACCTATTATTTTTGTTCGTTATTCACTTTTCATTGTGAATCATCAAACTTATTTTCATATATAATCTTAATTCAATTTATTATAAATTGTTTTACAAAAATTCGTATCTTATATATTACATTGCTTATCACATTTACTCACTTGGTAAGTTTTGTTAATGATAAAAAGAGATAAAGTGAAATTAGAGAGAATACTATAGGTGTATTTAAAATATATATATAGATATATATATATATATATATATATATACAGGGGGCCGCTAGAATGAGAACCACCACGAGTTGTAAGAACCACGAGAACCGCGCCCCGCGGGTGGCCGTTGACCACGAAATTTTTTTTACACCTAGATCCGTATATTTTAACACCGGGGGTAAATTTTGGGTTCAAACGGCGCGCCCGAGGGGGTAGTTTTTTACGCCCAAAGTTTGGTTAAAAAAAAAGAAAAATTAAAAAAATTAAAAAAACCCAAACTTTGGGCGTAAAAAACTACCCCCTCAGGCGCGCCGTTTTAACCCAAAATTTACCCCCGGTGTTAAAATATACGGATCTAGGTGTAAAAAAAATTTCGTGGTCAACGGCCACCCGCGGGGCGCGGTTCTCGTGGTTCTTACAACTCGTGGTGGTTCTCATTTTAGTCATCCCCTATATATACATACATACATATATAAACTTTACTTAGACCACCCGTAGTGGGGCGGTATTTGTAAAAAAAATTGCAAAAAAACCGTATAACGCCCCCCCCCCCCCCCCTTACGATAGGCGTTTCCGGACGTTTTTTTCAAAAAAAAATCAGGTTGACGTTGTTTAAACAACGCTGGAACTTCATTTCTTTTTCCAATGATACCTTGCCATGTGTATATAATATTTGTGTGTTTATAATTAGTTTTTTTTTTTCTAAAAAACAAAAGAAGAGGAAGAAGAGAATGATTTAGTTTCTGGGTTTTTTTTGAAGTTGCAGGTGGGAGGTGGGGAAGAAGAAAGGAAGAAGAAGGAGAAGGAGGTAGTGGGGTCAAAAAGAAGGAGAAGAGGTAAAGAAAGTGGGACCTTTGTAATTTTTTTATGTTTTAAATAGTGTAATTTTTTAATGTTTTAAGTAGTGTAATTATTTTTTTTTTCGGTTTTTTTTTTCTGTTTTTTCATTTTCTGTTTTTTTTATTTCAAATAGTGTAATTTTTATTTTAAATTAATGAAGTTTTTTAATCTTTAAATTAAAAATAATAATAATTGAGAAATGATTGCATGGGCGTTATTGGAATAATGTCCCACTACACCACTTTATGCTATAATGCCCCATGCTGATTGGGATGACACGTGTCGAATAATGCCCCATAGTGGGGGCATTATTTTGATTTACCACTACACATGGTTAAGAGAAGAATTCAGTTTTATGTTAATAAGCATGGTTGTAAAAGTCGCTAGGCGCTCCCTAGTCGGTCGACCGGGGAGTTGAGAGTACTCGGTCTAGGCGGAGAGTACACGGGGAGTACTCGGAGATGCCAAATTATAAAGAAATTAGTTTTCGGATATTAAATATATGTCAAATAACATAAATTTAATAATATTTATAACAAAATACGTGAAATTGATATTCATTCTTTAATATGATAGGCATAGAAATTATGTTTTATTTTATTTTAAGTCAAACTCGGCCCGAGTTGACTTACTAGATCCACTTTTGGCCAATGTTGACCGCATTTGATCGATTCCGAGTAATTAGTCGGGGTTGAAGAAAGTCGCATCGGCAACCTATCTTGTAGCGACTACTCGGAGAGTACTCGGCCTTGGAGACCTTCTTTTACAACCATGTTAATAAGTATACTTAAAATGGTATTAAATAAAAAAGGAGATGGGGTTGTTATTGAGTGCACATGAAGTCCATTTTTTTTTGAACGGCGATTGACTCCAACAGACGAGAGGATCACACCCACATTGCATGGGTCCCTAGTCCCCCTCGGGCGAGGCATCCGAGGTTGACCATAGGCGCTCCACGAGAAAATTTCCCCCCGGCAGCCACTTGACTGCAGTTGCGGCCTCCGCACTCAAGAGCCGGAGTAACCGCTGGGTAATAGAAAACTCGTGTGCGGCTCAAGACTCGAACCCGGGCTATTACGCGCTCAAGGCTCTTATCCATCATTGCCATGACCCCTCATCTAAGAATGGGGTCATTTTTCCCCCAAATGCAGCGGGTGGGGATCGAACCTGGGTCTCCAAAGAAACCCAAACTCTTTCCACCACTCCGCCACAAGTGGAGAAGTCCATTGTTAAGTATGAGCTGGATGTTGACACTGGACAGGTGAGATTTCCCATTAATTGTCGTTGTCCATCCAATCTATACAATCAAACATATTACCTCGCATCATCGTCATATCCTCATATATATTTGGACAATGACTTTTTTTTTTTTTTTGAATGGCTAACATTACTCTTCCAAACTCATATATTTACAAATAAATCACTTTTGCTTGGGATTGAACCCAAGACCTCCCACTAAGAGACAAGAGCCTCTCTGACTATTTAAATTCTTTTATTCACATTTATCTTTTCACGACTCATTATCCTATGACCCATAGAAAAATTAAGAAAAAAAGTTAATTTTACAGATAGCCCCTGGTTCGATTATATTGCATGTTTGCCACCCGGATTGAAAAAACGCAAACTTAGTCAAAACAATTGCGCATGGGTTGCATGTTTAGCCTCCATCGTTAACGCCCGTTAGTTTTCAGCGAAATATAACCCTATGTGCCATCCACGTGAGGTAATTTAATCTTTTCAAGTTGCAAAAACCCAATAAAATATTGTTGGGTAAATTACTTTTTAAGTCCCTGTGCTTTAGTGATTTTAACCAGTTGAGTCCAAAATCAAAATGTTTAACGCCCTGAGTCCAAATTTCTAACTCGGTTTAATTTTTCTGTTAGTTTTTCATTAAAAGACTAAAATACCCCTGTATTATATTATTATTATTAAAAAAAAGTAAATAAATACACCTGCACACATAAACCACTTTCCCTATGTATATTTTCTCTCGTTACCCTCCTTCATCTTTGTGACAACTCGAGATTTCAAGGTCTTTCTTTTACGCTTACTTGTTCCACAATTCAGTTGATGATGCTGTAACTTGTGCATGTTATTAGAATGGTTAATGTTAATGCATTGTTATGTTTGAATGATTGGTGTATTGTCACATTTGGCTGTTACATGAAACTGTAAGTGTTGTTTATTGTGTAATGTTTAGACATAGCAGAATACCACACACTTGATTCACACTTGACACACGAAAACCTAAGTCGACGAAGAACTAGGGCTCGACGAAGGAGTCCTTCGTCACCAACACCCATGACGAAGTATGGTTCTTCGTCAAGAGGTCCTTCGCCAGTAAGGGGCCTCGGCCCAGGTTATTTCAGCCCAGAGTTGTATGCGTATAACTTCTTAAAACATAACCGCTGAATCACAAAAACCCTAAGCGCCCTCTCTCTTCTTCTCCCCTCTGTTCGTTGGCAGCATTCTAATCATTCGAGGTTCTTGTGTCTCGATCAAACCAATCCATTTAAATATCAAGGTTAGTGTTCTCCTGTTATTAGTGTGTTATGCTTCTGATGTGGTCGTGGTATATAGGTGATTGGGGTTTACGTGTTTCAATGATCATTGTTCGATTTGAATTGTATGTGAAACGGAAAACTGTTATGTTAAAGTGGTCGATGATTACTTCTGTTTAAGAGTGTGTAACGTGCAAAGTAATGATTGGTTGGATTGTTTATGTTATGTTGAGGGTGTAAAGGTTGTTATAAGATTAAGATTTATGTTAAGGTATGATATTGTAAGTTAATGTTAATGTTAATGTTATGAGATTATCGTTTTGATGATTGAGAGGTAATTAGGATTTGCTTGAATGTATGTGATGTGTGCAAAATGCAACATATAAATTACATCAAACAAGGCATAAAACTAACCCTTTTTAAGTACTAATATTGGAAAAAGAGTGTTTTTGTCTTCCTTTTGTATTTTCAGGATTAAATGAGCTCAAAAACACAAAAGAAGCAAAAAGGCAGCTAAATCCAACATAAATACAAGGAAAGGAACATTAGTGGACTGCCCGACCCCTCAACGGCACCTTCCAAAGCAAATTAGAGAAGACAGATGACTGAACACGCCCCGTGCTCAGCCAGCACGGGGGCGTGCCCAAGAAGCAGCAGAAAAGACAAATCTATAGAAGCTTCTATTGCCCACCACGGGGCCGTGCCCAGCGGACACGGGGGCGTGTCGAAAGTACAGCAGGCGCATTTATTGTAATTGCGAATTACAATTAATGAGGAGAGAGAGTGTCAGAAAGACACGGGGCCGTGTCCAGCGGACACGGGGCCGTGTCCAGCTCTCTGTTCAGCCTATAAATAGGAGTGCTTGGATTCATTTCATCTCATCCCTTGGCACACCACCTCTCTCACACTTCATCCACCACCCACCACCATCACAACACCATCATCCACCACCATCATCCATTGTCCATCGTAGAGTGTGTGAGTCGTCTCGGGATCCAAGATTGATCGTAAGAGTTCTTGACAATCAAGGCCATGTTTGCCTAAGTCTCTTACATCACTTGGTGAAGACAAAGTGTCTAGTATAATACTTTTTATTTCTAATCTTTTGCACTTTTTATTTGGTTTTGTATTAATGACTTTAATAACTAGTTACTTATGTTGAAGGTGATCTTTCCTTATCGTTTGTCCGTGGTGTCTTGGCATTATTTTACTGTCTATATAAAATAAAGGATTTTCACCATTCATATCTCCACGGTCTATATGGAGGTATGTTGGCTACCTGGTCGGGGGTTAAGGGAACGGTTTGGTAAAGGTCTTGCCATTGTTCAGCGTTTAGAGGTCCTGCAATGGACCTGGGTCAAATTTAGTAGGACCTCCTTCAATGCTTCACGGTATTGGATGGCGGGGGTCCAAACTCTTTGATCCCCTCATAAGTTAACTACTATTAATACTATAACCCGACTATTTAGGATTGTATCTCTGCTGACTCAGACTACTTAGCCGAGGGTAACGTCACCGCCAAAAGCGGGGCCTACCACAATACTGCATTAATAACTTAATTCATTATCTTCCAATAATCCACCCTTTTAGGATTGTATCCTTGCTGACTCAAACTACTGGGGTGAGGGTAACTTCACCTTCAAAAGAGGGGCCTACTACAATAACTAAGATAATCTCTTAATTATGTGCAAAAGTGCGGAAATAATCAAAGGTTATACTAGATACGAGTCGGAACCAAGTGATTCATCTTGTCTATCTGTTTTTATTTTATTTTTATTTTCAGCATTTTAGTTAGTTTTTATTTTTCTCAGCTTAAAACATTTTTCTAAACTTTTATTTTTGATTAGACGTTGAGGATAAACCGGTACTAAAAGCTCTTGTGTCCTTGGACGACCTCGGTATCTTACCAACGCTATACTGCACTCAACGATGGGTGCACTTGCCCATATGTGTGTTTAGTGTTAGTGAAATATCGTGTTTTATAAATTTAAAACTTGGCTAAAATAAGTGTTAAAAAGGGCTTAAAATATACACCTAATATATATAACACTTCACACGCATCAAGTTTTTGGCGCCGTTGCCGGGGACACAAGGATTTTAAGAAAGCTTAAAATCGACGGCCTAATCAGTTTTTCAAAACCTTTTTAAAAGCGCGCACATTTTTTCTGCATTTTAGTTTAGATTTGCATTTACTGTAGCCTGTACACGGGGCCGTGTTCGCTGAACACGGGGCCGTGCTGCACATTTTCATAAAAACACCTAGTAATAGAACCTTGAACACGGGCCGTGCTCACTGAACACGCCCCCGTGCTCAACGAAATCAGTAAATTTAATTAAAACGCCCAGATACAGACCCTGAACACGGGGCCGTGCTCACTGAACACGGGGCCGTGTCCAGCCTCTGTTTCCGTTTTTCTTTTTGTTTTCTGATCTCGAGACTCGGTTGTGGTCTGCTGAGTGATTCTCATGGATCAATACTCAGGAGGTTACAACTACACCTATGATGAGGATGATTGTAGGGGTAATTATTGCACTAATTGTCGTAATGCACGCTCGATTCAAAATAATCGCTCATATCAACCATCCAATTCATACACCTACTATGAGGAGCCCAGGTACGAGCCATCAACTTCATACACATCCTATGAAGACCAAAGGTATGAACCTCCTCCCTCATACTCATATTTTGATGAACCAAGGTATGAGACTTCTTACTCATACTTTGAGGAACCAAGATATGAGCCACCGCCTTCATATGCTTATTATGAGGAACCATGGCGTGAACAACCCACCTCATACGAGTATTATGAAGAACAAAATTACGAACCTTATCCATCATATGCTTGCAATGAAGAACAATGGTGTGAACCATCAACTTCATATGGGTATTATGAGGAACAAAGGGTCGAACAACCGGATTCAAGCTTAGAAAATAATGATTCTTTTTCTATAACCGAAGTGACCAATAGGATATTAGAACACATTAGAGTTATCGATCAATGTACAAAAGAAGCTCGCGCAAGGGAAGAGGAGTCCCGCGCAAGAGAAGAATTAAAAAAGGAAGAGATAACTAAAAATGTAAAAATGGAAGAACAAATAAGTGAAAATCGACACATGAGTTAAACAACGAAAAAGGTGAGTCCGACAACGTTAAATTCCAAGAAGAGTCTAATTTTGAAGAAATTAATCTCTTAACACCTTCTTTTGAAAATCATTGTTTAGTACCCACTCATGCTAAGTTTTTAAAAGAGTTAAACACTAACACTAAAATTGATGAAACGGTAAGTGTTAAGTTAACTAATGATCAAACTCCGCTAATAAAAGAAGACCCATTTGAAATTAACATCACACCGGTTCCATGTTTCTTTCAAAATTCGTTTATTAGTAATGTCACAATCGATAAAGATCTTTGTGTTAACATAATACCTAACTACATTTTCGAAAAATTAAGTATTAGTGATTTTTCTCCACTTCAAATACCCATTTTTCTATCCAATCGGAAAGTAATAAAATCAATCGGTATAGTTGAAGATGTCTTGGTTCAAACAAATCAAATGGTAATCCCAACCGACTTTGTCATCCTCGATGACGCTCCTCTAGTGTTGGGACGACCATTTGTAAAAACTCACGAAGCTTTGAAAAACCGGATGTTCAATAATCTACCTCTTCAATTAGGGGCATTCAAAAGAAGTGTCGATCTCGAACGATCAATGAAATATCCATTCGGCAATAATGACCCCCTAATTGAAGAAGAAGATGAACCACCCGATACAAGTGAATAGATTGACCACTTTGTTGAAGAAGAGGTCGCCATAGAACAAACTTTTAAGGTTCTTGATCGAAACGAGCAACCAAATAAGGAGTCTCCTAAAGACCCACCACTTGAGCTCAAAGAACTTCCAAAAGGTTTGGAATATGCTTTTCTAGACAAAGATGGTAAGTTACCTGTAATTATTTCATCTAAATTAGATAACTTAGAAAAAGAAAAATTAATTAATCTGTTAAAAAAACACAAAAACGCAATAGCTTGGAAACTTGTGGACATAAAAGGAATTAATCCTTCTATGTGCACACACAAAATTTTGATGAATGATGACTACAAATCGGTCATACAACCACAACGTCGAGTAAATCCAAATGTTCAAGAAGTGGTTAAAAACGAAGTCATCAAACTACTTGACTCCGGACTTATCTATCCTATCTCCGATAGCCCTTGGGTGAGTCCCGTCCAAGTAGTTCCAAAGAAAGGAGGTATGACGGTAATTACTAACGAAAAGAAAGAACTAATACCAACGAGAACCGTCACAGGATGGAGAGTATGTATAGATTATAGACGATTAAATGAAGCAACAAGAAAGGATCATTTTCCTTTACCCTTCATTGATCAAATGTTAGAAAGATTATCCGGTCATAAATTTTACTGTTTCTTAGATGGTTTCTCAGGTTACTTTCAAATCCCGATAGCACCCGAAGACCAAGAAAAGACAACTTTCACATGTCCCTATGGAACTTTTGCTTATCGACGCATGCCATTTGGTCTATGTAATGCCCCAGCAACATTCCAACGTTGCATGGTAGCCATTTTCCATGACATGATAGAAAAGACAATGGAAGTCTTCATGGACGACTTTTCTATCTTTGGGGATTCATATGACCAATGCCTCGATAATCTTGAACGAATGCTATCCCGATGTGAGGAAACTAACCGCGCCCTTAATTGGGAAAAATGCCATTTCATGGTAACGGAGGGAATAGTACTCGGTCACAAAATCTCAAGCGAAGGAATGGAGGTGGATAGAGCCAAAATAGATACCATTTCTAGATTACCACCTCCATCCTCCGTAAGAGCTATCAGAAGTTTCCTAGGGCATGACGGATTTTATAGGCGGTTTATCAAAGACTTTTCAAAAATCTCAAGGCCTCTAACAAAATTACTTGAAAAAGATGCTCCTTTCATCTTCGACAAGGATTGCAATCAAGCATTTCTAACACTAAAGGAAATGCTAGTCAATGCTCCTATCATGATACCGCCTGATTGGAATTTTTCTTCCGAAATCATGTGTGATGCTAGTGACTTTGCAGTTGGAGCTGTCTTGGGACAGAGAAAAGAAAAGCATTTCCACCCAATCTATTATGCTAGTAAAACACTCAATGATGCACAAGAAAATTACACAACAACTGAAAAAGAGTTACTAGCTGTGGTATTTGCTTTTGATAAATTTCGTTCTTATCTTGTTCTTTCTAAAACTATAGTCTATACAGACCATGCAGCCATTCGATATCTCTTCAAGAAGCAAGACGCAAAACCAAGGTTGATTAGGTGGATTCTACTCCTCCAAGAATTTGACATCGAAATCAAGGACAAAAGAGGAGCAGAAAATACCGCAGCAGATCATCTTTCACGCTTAGAAGACCCAGCTTTAGAGGCAACCAGGGATGAGCAAATCAACGAAAAATTTCCAACTGAGTCCCTGGAAATGGTGGAATACAAGGAAGAACCATGGTACGCCGACTATGCTAACTACCTAGCTAGCGGTATAGTCGCGAAAGGATGGCCACATCATCAAAGAAAAAAAATTCTTTGCCAATGTGAAACACTACTTTTGGGAAGATCCATATCTTTTCAAAATGTGTGCCGACCAGCTCGTCAGACGATGCGTACATGGTAGTGAAGCACGAAGAATTCTCCGCCATTGTCATGAAGGTCCATACGGAGGACATCATGGTGCTGCCAGTACCGCTCGAAAGGTATTCGATTCAGGATTTTATTGGCCAACCATTTACAAAGACGCTCAAAGTCTTGTAAAGACATGTGATGCTTGCTAAAGAACAGGTAATATTTCTTCCAAAAACGAAATGCCACAAAATGGCATTCTTGTTTGTGAAATTTTTGATGTGTGGGGACTCGACTTTATGGGACCTTTCCCACCATCGAAAGGAAACAAATATATACTTGTGGCAGTAGATTACTTGTCTAAATGGGCCGAGGCCGAGGCACTTCCAACAAATGATGGAAGAGTCGTGGTAAGATTTCTAAAAAAATTATTCTCTCGTTTTGGCACACCTAAAGCTTTAATAAGTGATAGAGGTACCCATTTTTGCAACCATCAACTTGAAATTTTTTTAACAAGATATGGGGTCTATCACCGGGTTTCGACAGCATATCACCCTCAAACAAACGGACAAGCCGAAGTGACTAATAGAGGTTTAAAACGAATACTCGAAAAAACCGTAGGGTTAAATAAAAAGGAATGGGCTGATAAATTAGACGATGCTTTATGGGCTTTTCGAACTGCGTATAAAACAACAATAGGTACAACCCCATATAAGCTAGTTTATGGAAAAAGTTGTCATTTGCCAGTAGAAATTGCACACAAAGCCTACTGGGCAATCAAAAATGTAAACTTAGATCTAGAATTTGCTGGTAAAAATCGATTTTGTCAAATAAATGAATTAGACGAGCTTAGGAATTATGCATACTCAAACTCTGAAATTTATAAGGAAAGAATGAAAAATTTGCATGACAAACATATTAAACCTAATGAATTTCGAGTAGGGGATCTAGTTCTTTTGTTTAATTCACGACTTCGATTGTTTCCTGGTAAATTAAAGTCTAGGTGGTCAGGACCTTTTTCCATCACCCACATTTTTCCACACGGTGCAGTAGCAATTAAATCTCGAAATGGGCCACCATTTAAAGTCAATGGCCAACGGCTGAAACTCTATCAAGGATTTATTGAGGATGAGGAAGAAGAGATCTCGCTTCAAACCGTGGAGGAATAAAATATCATGCCTGGTAAGTTACGAACGATTGAGACGATAAAATAAAGCGGTAAGTTTTCCAACCATAGCTTATGGGAAAAAAGGGGCACTCACACGCGCACATAAAAAAAAAATTAAAAAAAAATAAAAAAAAAACTGCTCGGCACGAGGCCGTGTCCGCTGGACACGGGGCCGTGTTCGCGCTGCAGACGGGATAAAACCCCTTTTTCAAAACAGTTTCTTCATTCCACACGCCCCGTTTCCCCACAAAAGCTCTGGTTCCAAGCGATTTTTCGCAAAATTTCGACGTCTCTTACCGATCTAACAACGTCAAGGTATGATTCTATCACTCTTAGTAGTTAGATTAGTTACTTGCATGTAGTTAAAACACCACAAATTTGGGGAAAAATCTAGGGTTCTTGATGTTCATCCGGATCGAACCTAAAATTTTTGCCTAAATCTATTTGCATTTAGTTAGATTAGTGTTAAGGGAAGTAAAAACACTTAGATTGTTCAAAGATTCACCCGATTTCTTTCAAAAACCCCAAACCCTTGTTCTTGAACCGAAAAAGATAAAATTGATAGGGTAAACGAGATATTTTGGGAAAAACGGTGTTTAGGGTTTCATTTTCGGGGGAAACCGCACCTATTGGACCAAAAATTTTCAAGTTTTCGAAACCGGGTCGAAAAATGAAGTTTTTGAGTAACAGACCTCTGGACACGGGGCCGTGTCCGCTGGACACGGGGCCGTGTCCGCTGGACACGGGGCCGTGTCCGCTGGACACGGGGTCGTGTCCAGCCCGCTGTTTGCAGTTTTGTCCGAAAACATTTCTGTTTCGTATTAACTTTTGGTGTATTCTTTCAGATGGCAAAGTTCACAAGGTTCAATGCAAGTGAGCTTGATGCAAGGGCAAGGTATGAGGTTCTTCAAACAAGACCCGAAGAGTACCCCAGGAGAGCTTGCACGGACCTGTTAACCTTGGTAAACCAGCTGAACCGATTCAACAACATCGTTACGGGACCACTAGCTATTGCATTAAACACTAGGCTTCGGTCGGTGCATCAATGCACCATGGAGTTCTACAGTACCTTCAACTTCAATTCAAGGTGTGACCCATTCGACAATGAAGGGGTTGTGTTTCGGTGTGGAGGGACAATGTACTCGATCTCTATGGCACAGTTTGGAGCCGTAATAGGGCTATACCAAGAAGAGGAATCGGGAAACGAAGAGAATACCGGGGGATTACGAGACTTGGAGGGAAATGAAAGACAAGCCGCATGGGCTCAAATCGGTGAAGGAATCTACGACCCTCCCAGCACCAAGAGTACGAAGCTAAGGGATCCGCTCTATCGCTACATTCACAGGATCCTCACATACTCTCTAAACCAACGTCACGACAGTAGTGGCGTTGTAGGGTTGAAAGATTTGGTTGTCCTCCACTGTATCCACAACCAAAAGCCTCTCGATGTTCCGTATCTCATGTTAAGAAACATGCATCTCAACCGCCTTGCTCGAGCTCCAACGCCTATCTTCTTCGGAGGATGGGTGTACCGTCTTTTCAAGCATTACACGCAAATTCCAAGAGCCTTTGAAAGAAGCCCATGGTCGGGACGAGTCGACTACCACATTTGCCGAGCCATGAACTTACTTTATGAGGCGGAAGACGGAACAGTGAGTTTCCAAAGAACGCAAGGCTATGCATGGAACCCACAGGAGGCCCTAGTTCTTCACGCACCACCTCCCCACCACCAGTATCCACCCTATGGTGATCCGGGTCAATCCTCCTCACAAGGAGGCGGTTTTCCTAATTTTCAAAGCTTACATGATCTTATGCAGGAAAACCTCATGTGTACCAGGAACGCTTAGAACCTCGCCAACAATACTTACCACCGGGTCGGAGCTATTGAACGCAACATCAACGATATACAAGACGATATCGGCAGCATCCGGGAGTACATGGCGGGGCATGGGGATGGAGGTGATGATAGCGATGAAGATATGGAGTAGAGGGTTTGGAGGAGCAGGAGCGGGTTGATGGCGAGCCCACAGGTTTAAGTCCCTTTATCTATCGAACAATTGGTGGCCTGCGTGCCAGAAGTTGAACAATTTACTTTCCTTGCAACACTTTTATTTTCCGTTTTATTTTTCTTTTACTTTATGCTTGGAACAATTAACTATGGTAAATTAGGATGTTTGTGTTGTTTGGTGTGGTATTAAGTGATGAAACAGGTACAAACCAAGGCTTGGGGTGCTAAGCCTCAGCACTTATAGGGCCAGGATGGAAAAACCGGAGGAAGAAACCTGTTTTTCAGGCTTTCAGACTGTCCACACGGGGACGTGTCCAGCCAACACGCCCCCGTGCTCACCTCCCAGACCTGCTGTTTGGCTTCTGTTCTGCAGATTTTTGTCAGACACGTGGCCGTGTCCAGTGGACACGGGGCCGTGTCCACCTTCTGTAACTGTAAGTTCTTGTTACTGGCACCTGAACACGGGGTCGTGCCCACTCAACACGGGGACGTGTTCAGTGCCCAGTAACACAAATTTTTGCTTTTTAAACACTATTTTACACATCTAATCAACCTAAAATTTTATTTTTGGGACACATTGAGGACAATGTGTAATTTAAGTGTGGGGGGGAATGCTAAAACCTTGAATTTTGCAAGTCCTAAATACAAGCCTTACACAAAACTCTATTGGAACCGCTAATCACCCCAAATTTTTTTCAAAAATTTCATTTTTTTTTACTTGTCTAGGTTTAACTCGGGAAATTCA
Organism: Helianthus tuberosus; assembly: GCA_030545235.1. Classification (NCBI taxonomy): domain Eukaryota; kingdom Viridiplantae; phylum Streptophyta; class Magnoliopsida; order Asterales; family Asteraceae; genus Helianthus; species Helianthus tuberosus. Next base: position 142,393,464 of record CM060380.1, on the reverse strand, counting down.
AGTTCTCAAAAAAAGGTTATATTTTTAAGAATTCACAACCGATAGCGTAGTGATAAAAAGAACCAACATAAGAAAATTATGAAAAGGCATGACAAACCTAGTTAAAATTTGATTATATATACTTGATCACATAAAAACCCATTCCCACAAAAGTGAGTTTTGAGCCTTTATTGAGCATACAAATTTACATCTTTAGACTAAATGCTTATTTTTCGTTTCTTGTGTGAATAGCCGCTTGGTTCTTACGACTCTAGAACTTGCCATGATGATACATTCTCGGTCCTTATCAACTTAAACCCGAGTAAGTAAATGATGGAGGCATTAGGACTAACCCTTTTTATTTCTACACCATTATTTTTCTTTTTCTTTTACCACCTACCCAAAAATCCCCCTAGTTAACCCCTTTGAGCCTAAACCTTTTCATTTCATCACCCAAACCAAAAACCCTTTTACCCACCAAAACCTTTTTCATTTTTAACCCTTTGTTTTAGTAACAAGTTCGGTTTTTCGTATGAAAAAAAAATGTGTGTTATTAATGAAGCAAAAAGAAAATAAACAAACAAAGTCATCAAAAATAACTTTGTTTGAATAAAAGCTTCATTAAAATAAAAAGTTACAAAAATAGGAAGTCCTACGAAAACCGACACTTGTTACGCCTTTTCGCCCTTTTTCTACTAACCACTAACCACTTTCCCAACCACCTACCTTTAACCCAAGCCTAACCCTTAACCCACAAAGTCCTCTTGATATTTACAACGGTATAAAAGTTAAAAAGGAGGATGATTGATTGCTTGGCAAGCCTATGGTAGGAATAAGTTCCATGCCGCTCTCGAGTGATTCACTAAAAATACACCTTCGGCCGAGTGTGAGTGATTTCTCCCGTGAGGTATGTGAGCTTGTATATAAATGGAATTTTAAAAAGGCATGTTATGCCCAAATAAGTAATTTCTCCTATGAAACGTTTTAAATAAATCATTACGAATAGGAGTGTAAATAAATAAAAATAAAACCCAAAAAGATCTTGGACATCCCGACACTCTACGACAAGCCCAAAACCTTCTCTTCTACCTATTCCATTTGGGAGTGTAAGCCACATATTAAAGAGTTTTGCTTGAGGACAAGCAAAAGTTCAAGTGTGGGGGTATTTGATGTGTGCAAAATGCAACATATAAATTACATCAAACAAGGCATAAAACTAACCCTTTTTAAGTACTAATATTGGAAAAAGAGTGTTTTTGTCTTCCTTTTGTATTTTCAGGATTAAATGAGCTCAAAAACACAAAAGAAGCAAAAAGACAGCTAAATCCAACATAAATACAAGGAAAGGAACATTAGTGGACTGCCCGACCCCTCAACGGCACCTTCCAAAGCAAATTAGAGAAGACAGATGACTGAGCACGCCCCGTGCTCAGCCAGCACGGGGGCGTGCCCAAGAAGCAGCAGAAAAGACAAATCTATAGAAGCTTCTATTGCCCACCACGGGGCCGTGCCCAGCGGACACGGGGGCGTGTCGAAAGTACAGCAGGCGCATTTATTGTAATTGCGAATTACAATTAATGAGGAGAGAGAGTGTCAGACAGACACGGGGCCGTGTCCAGCGGACACGGGGCCGTGTCCAGCTCTCTGTTCAGCCTATAAATAGGAGTGCTTGGATTCATTTCATCTCATCCCTTGGCACACCACCTCTCTCACACTTCATCCACCACCCACCACCATCACAACACCATCATCCACCACCATCATCCATTGTCCATCGTAGAGTGTGTGAGTCGTCTCGGGATCCAAGATTGATCGTAAGAGTTCTTGACAATCAAGGCCATGTTTGCCTAAGTCTCTTACATCACTTGGTGAAGACAAAGTGTCTAGTATAATACTTTTTATTTCTAATCTTTTGCACTTTTTATTTGGTTTTGTATTAATGACTTTAATAACTAGTTACTTATGTTGAAGGTGATCTTTCCTTATCGTTTGTCCGTGGTGTCTTGGCATTATTTTACTGTCTATATAAAATAAAGGATTTTCACCATTCATATCTCCACGGTCTATATGGAGGTATGTTGGCTACCTGGTCGGGGGTTAAGGGAACGGTTTGGTAAAGGTCTTGCCATTGTTCAGCGTTTAGAGGTCCTGCAATGGACCTGGGTCAAATTTAGTAGGACCTCCTTCAATGCTTCACGGTATTGGATGGCGGGGGTCCAAACTCTTTGATCCCCTCATAAGTTAACTACTATTAATACTATAACCCGGCTATTTAGGACTGTATCCCTGCTGACTCAGACTACTTAGCCGAGGGTAACGTCACCGCCAAAAGCGGGGCCTACCACAATACTGCATTAATAACTTAATTCATTATCTTCCAACAATCCACCATTTTAGGATTGTATCCTTGCTGACTCAAACTTCTGGGGTGAGGGTAACGTCACCTTCAAAAGAGGGGCCTACTACAATAACTAAGATAATCTCTTAATTATGTGCAAAAGTGCGGAAATAATCAAAGGTTATACTAGATACGAGTCGGAACCAAGTGATTCATCTTGTCTATCTGTTTTTATTTTATTTTTATTTTCAGCATTTTAGTTAGTTTTTATTTTTCTTAGCTTAAAACATTTTTCTAAACTTTTATTTTTGATTAGACGTTGAGGATAAACCGGTACTAAAAGCTCTTGTGTCCTTGGACGACCTCGGTATCTTACCAACGTTATACTACACTCAACGATGGGTGCACTTGCCCATATGTGTGTTTAGTGTTAGTGAAATATCGTGTTTTATAAATTTAAAACTTGGCTAAAATAAGTGTTAAAAAGGGCTTAAAATATACACCTAATATATATAACACTTCGCACGCATCAGTATGTAATAACCGTCGTTTGATCTTGTGATCCTTCAGAAATTGTGTAACTGCTAACCGTTGTTATATGATCAAGGTGTTATAACATGTAACTCGACGAAACATAGTGATACTTCGTCAAATCCTGTATCGACGAAGGATGGGTATTTCGCCGAACACCAATATGACGAAGGATAGGATCTTCGCCAGAGTCGTTTATGACGAGGGATAGGGATCTTCGTCGGAGTTGTTCATGACGAAGAATAGGGGTCTTCGTCGGAGCAGTACATGACGAATCTTAGGGGACTTTGTCATTGGGAAACGGACTGGGCTTAGGTTTGGGTGAAAAGCCCACTTAACTATTAAATGTAATCGTATGTTATGCATTGGATGTGGACACGTGTGTGAACTGAGTATATGTTATGTGATGTACGTTAGTACTTGTGATAAATGTGGTCTTTAAAATACGTGACATAATTGATAAATCTTGAAACTAATTGTTATTGGTAACAATGGTAGGGTTGGTTGATTAACTGGAACGGGTAACTTGTTAAATACCGAGCAAATCTAAGGTGAGTTCACTACTCTTTTTCCAAGCAAGCGGACAAATTGCTTTTCGCCATTATACAAGGAAGAAACTAACCTGTTTTGCGGATCGCCTATTTTCAGAAAAGAAGGTGAAAAGGGTGAAGATGATGGAAAGTGAATAATGAAAGTAAAAATGGAAGTTTATTTTTTCCTTTTTTATAGGGATATGGAAACCGACCTAAAACCACCAATCAGGTGGTGACACGTCATGACAGCTGACGCACACCAACCGTCACATCAGGCGGGAAACATAAAGTGACTGTCGGTCACCTAACTAAGGTCACCGCCTAAAAATTTAAAATTCAAAAAATTCCGAAAAACGACAAATCAGAGATTTAGACCGCCAAAATTGCGCCGTTATAGTTCGAAGCCGTTATCTGAGAAACGCAACGAACTAGGGGGACTTGATGAGGATACGTCCTTAACCGGACCGAATCATGGCACATTAAGGTCGGACCGGACAGTGTACCATAAGACGAACCGGACAAGTACGTTGGTGCGGCGTAACTAACTGGGTCCCACCTCCATAACTGCTATGATAGCGACTGGTCCGACCCTAACTAACTCTCCACGTCAGCACACCCAAAGACTATAAATACCATACTTGAACCTCCAAAAGGGGTAATCGCTACTTTCTCTCTCTAACTCTCCTCTCTCTCTCCCTGACCTATTTCCTCCTCACAAATACTTATTCTCACGCCCGAGCTTGGTCACAGAGAGGCCCCCCTCCCTGTGACGAGGCTAACGGTGTGTTTGTTCTCTTGTGATCTTGCAGGTTCCTTGCTAGGTCATCTGAACCTCTACTCTAACCAGGTCGTACCAACTGGTCTTTGAGTCTTCAGTTGACTAAATGAATTAAACGGTTGAGAAATTGTGACACGTAATGCTATCCGTGCGTATGATAGAGTCAACAGGTCAACACGGATTAAAAATGCTATACGTGCGTATGACAATTCAACAAAGGAATCTTGAGTCTAATTGTTATCCGTGCGGGTGGCAGGGTCAACAATCAGTCAACGCGGGTGAGTTATCCGTGCGTATGACTTATCCGCACGGATAGGTCATGCGTGCGTGTGACATCAAGAACAACAGCATCAACTTTTATCATTTTCGCACCACAAAAATTCGAATTTCTTCCAAACGGCTTGGAATTTTGACCTGAAAATTTGTAGAGTATTAGATCACACAATTTCGCATAATATATCAAAAAAATGAGTGAATTTGAACCGTAAAAACCCTGTCAATTTTGCAAAATTCAGATAAAAACGTGAAGAACAAGAAAATATGAGAAATTTGACAAATCTGAATGATTTTTCACTCTGAATCTGCTGAAATTGAGTGCGTAATTGTATGTTTGATCTCGCACCCGAGCTCCTAGCTCTGATACCAATTGTAGGATCGGTTTTACTCCGATTCGATTGCGTAACCGACCGTGCGACGTGCGGAATCCGTGCACAATCGTGACCGAACACACAAGAACGTACTAATGACGTGATTCTATTGATTATCTGACGAGTACAAAGCTCCGGAATCACGTAGAGAGAACTTTCTCTCTCTAGACTTTCTCTCTCTAAAAGATCTTCTCCAATGTCACAAATGAGCAAAAGTGTTCATCTCTAACCCTAACACTTCTATTTATAGGCCAAGGGATATAATGAGAGAACTCATTATTTACAGAATTGCCACCTTGCCTTTTACTACATATTACAATATAAGTGCTAGAATTAAACTGTTTCTGCTACTGCTCGGATTGACGGAGGCGATAGACATACTGCACTAACAGGCCATATGGTAAAAGATTGTAGAGCTCCGTGCCCAAAGCAGCAGCAGTAGAATCAGCAGCAGAATCAGCAACATCAGTAACATCAAAAGCAACAGCCCTATCAGAACCAAGGCTTTAGGAAGGGGTGTTTCCAGTGTGGGGATGAGGGTCACATTAAACGGGATTGCCCTCAGCTGAATCAGAACGCCAATGATAACAACAATCGTCATAATAACAATAACAATGCTGGGAACAACAATAACGGCAACAATGGGGGCAATGGAGCTCGTGGAAGGGTATTTACGATTGGTGCTGGTGATGCTAGGAATGACGGCAATGTCGTGACTGGTACGTTTTCTATGAACAACCTCTTTGCTTCTGTATTATTTGATTCCGGTGCCGATTGGAGTTATGTGTCTCTAGAGTTCATTCAACGATTAGGGTTAGCTCCAACACCTCTAAAAGCTAAGCATATAGTAGAATTAGCCGATGGTAAAACAATTGAAGCCTCACACGTTCTTATGGGATGTAAACTAGATCTTGTGGGTCAAGTGTTTGACATTGACCTTCTTCCTGTTACCCTCGGTAGTTTTGACATAGTGGTTGGTATAGACTGGTTGTCCAAGCACCGTGCCGACATCATTTGTAAGGAGAAAATCGTACGTATTCCCCTCCCAGTGGAGAATCTTTATCGGTTCAAGGGTATCGCAGTGGGGCGATGGTTGGTATCATCTCAGCTATGCAAGCTCAGAAGTGTCTACGAAAGGGGTATCCTGCTATTTTAGCACTTGTTTCTGATCCTCAGCCTAAAGAGATGAAGATCGAAGATCTGCCAGTGGTTCGTGAATTTTCTTACGCATTTCCTGAGGAACTTCCTGGTTTACCTCCTCACCGTCAAGTGGAATTTCAGATTGATCTTGCACAAGGAGCAGCCCCAATTTCCCGTGCTCCTTATCGTCTTGCACCAGGAGAGTTGCAAGAGCTGTCCAATCGACTCCAAGAACTGTTGGATAGGGGTTTTATCCGACCTAGTTCTTCGCCTTGGGGAGCCCCAGTTTTGTTTGTGAAGAAGAAAGACGGGTCTTTTCGTATGTGTATAGATTATCGGGAACTCAACAAGGTGACAGTCAAGAACCGCTATCCTTTACCGCGTATCGACGACTTGTTTGACCAGTTGCAAGGGTCAAGGTTTTACTCGAAGATCAATTTAAGATCGAGCTATCATCAGATGAGAGTCCGAGAGGAGGATGTCCCTAAGACAGCTTTCCGAACGCGGTATGGCCATTATGAGTTTCTGGTTATGCCATTCGGGTTGACAAACGCACCGGCGGTTTTCATGGATCTTATGAATCGTGTGTGCAAATCGTATCTCGACGATTTCATCATTGTGTTTATCGATGACATCTTGATCTATTCTAAGAGCAAGGAAGACCACTAGCGACACTTGCGTCTTATCTTGGAGCTCCTGAGGAAGGAGCAACTCTACGCGAAGTTTTCTAAGTGTGACTTCTGGATACGAGAAGTGCACTTCCTTGGCCACATTGTTAATAAATAGGGGATACACGTGAATCCTGCAAAGATCGATGCTATCAGAAATTGGGCGGCACCAAAGAATCCTTCGGAAGTGCGACAATTTCTCGGTCTCGCTGGGTACTATCGGAGATTTATCAAAGACTTCTCCAAGATCACACAACCTCTCACCGCACTAACACAAAAAGGTGTCGTATACTCATGGGGAACGAAACAAGAAGATGCTTTCCAGTTGTTGAAATAAAAACTCTGTAGTGCACCAATTTTGTCTTTACCTGAGGATACCGAAGATTTTGTGGTGTACTGTGATGCTTCTATTCAGGGTCTCGGTTGTGTGCTGATGCAACGCGAGAAGGTGATAGCCTACGCCTCTCGACAGTTGAAAGTTCACGAGAGAAATTACATGACTCATGACTTAGAGTTGGGAGCCGTGGTGTTTGCACTAAAAATTTGGAGGCATTACCTGTACGGTACTAAATGCACTATTTATACCGACCACATGAGCCTTCAGCATATCTTTGACCAGAAGGAATTGAATATGCGACAGCGTCGCTGGGTAGAACTTTTGAACGACTACGACTGTGCAATCAAGTATCATCCGGGTAAGGCTAACGTTGTAGCTGACACCCTCAGTCGAAAGGAACAGAAACCTAAACGTGTTCGCGCCTTACAGCTCACTATTCACTCAAATCATCCTGATCAGATTCGTTCGGCTCAGGCTGAAACATTGAAGGAAGAAAACATTAGAGCGGAGTATTTGCGGGGCATGGAAAAGCGGCTGGTAGAGAGATCTGATGGTATTCTCTATTTCATGGAGCGATTATGGATCCCTTTGTTTGGAAATCTTAGAGAACTTGTGATGGACGAAGCGCACAAGTCTCGATACTCTGTTCATCCGGGTTCGTATAAAATGTATCAGGATCTCAAGGTTTTGTACTGGTGGCCGAAGATGAAGGCTCACATCACGACTTACGTGAATAAGTGTCTGACTTGTGCTAAATATAAAGTGGAATATCAGAAACCCTCGGGTCTACTTCATACCTATGTGGAAATGGGAGCAAGTCGCAATGGATTTCGTCACAAGTTTGCCGAGAACCCAAAACGGAAATGATACCATCGTCTCTCGAAGTCAGCACATTTTCTAGCAATCAAGGAAACAGATAAGTTCTCACAACTTGAAGTTGTCTATCTGAAGGAAGTGGTTTCTAGGCATGTGGTGCCAACCTCTATTATCTCTGATCGTGACCCGCGTTTCATTTCGGATTTGTGGCAGTCGATGCACAAATCGTTCGGCTCGCGTCTTGACGTGAGCACTGCTTATCACCCACAGACGGATGGTCAAAGTGAGAGAACCATCCAGACACTTGAAGACATGCTGCGAGCGTGCGTGACTGACTTTGGTAAGGGTTGGGAGAAACATTTGCCTTTGAGAGAGTTTTCTTATAACAATAGCTACCATACCAGTATCCAAGCAGCTCCATTCGAAGCATTGTACGGACGAAAATGTCGTTCACCTCTTTGTTGGACTGAGGTGGGTGACAGCCAGATCACAGGCCTGGAGCTTGTACTCGAAACTTCAGAAAAGATTGTCCAGATTAGAAATCGTATGGCGGCAGCGCGTGACCGTCAGAAAAGCTATGCTGATAAGCGTAGGAAACCCTTGGAATTCGCTGTAGGCGATTGTGTTATGTTGAAGGTCTCACCCTGGAAGGGTGTGGTGCGGTTTGGGAAACGCGGCAAGCTTAATCCGCGTTATGTAGGGCCATTCAAAATCTTGGAGCGAATCGGCAAGGTGGCCTACAAACTCGAGTTACCTGTTGAGTTGGGTAATGTCCATGATGTCTTTCACGTGTTGCAGCTAAAGAAGTGTTTGTCCGATGAAACACTTGCAGTACCGTTTCAAGAGCTGAAAATTGACGACAACTTGCAGTTTGTCGAGGAACCTATCGAAATCATGGACCGGGAAGTCAAGGTCCGTAAGCATAGTCGAATCCCGATCGTGAGAGTTCGTTGGAACTCAAGACGTGGACCGGAGTTCACATGGGAACGCGAGGATCGGATGAAGCTCAAGTACCCTCACTTATTCCCAACTGACAAATCTAAATCTGATGCAACTAGTGAATTTCGGGAAGAAATTCCCATTCAAGTTGGGGATGATGTGGCACCCGCGGAAAACCCACAGTCATCCTAACATAACATCTTTCCGTTTGGATTGTTTATCAAATTTCGGGACGAAATTTCTTTCAAGTTGGGGATGATGTGACAACTCGATATTTCAAGGCCTTTCTTTTACGCATTACTTGTTCCACAATTCAGTTGATGATGCTGTAACTTGTGCATGTTATTAGAATGGTTAATGTTAATGCATTGTTATGTTTGAATGATTGGTGTATTGTCACATTTGGCTGTTACATGAAACTGTAAGTGTTGTTTATTGTGTAATGTTTAGACATAGCAGAATACCACACACTTGATTCACACTTGACACACGAAAACCTAAGTCGACAACGAACTAGGGCTCGACGAAGGAGTCCTTCGTCACCAACACCCTTGACGAAGTATGGTTCTTCGTCAAGAGGTCCTTCGCCAGTAAGGGGCCTCGGCCCAGAGTTGTATTCGTATAACTTCTTAAAACATAACCGCTGAATCATAAAAACCCTAAGCGCCCTCTCTCATCTCCTCCCCTCTGTTCGTCGGCAGCATTCTAATCATTCGAGGTTCATGTGTCTCGATCAAACCAATCCATTTAAATATCAAGGTTAGCGTTCTCCTGTTATTAGTGTGTTATGCTTCTGATATGGTCGTGGTATATAGGTGATTAGGGTTTGCGTGTTTCAATGATCATTGTTCGATTTGAATTGTATGTGAAACAGAAAACTGTTATGTTAAAGTGGTCGATGATTACTTCTGTTTAAGAGTGTGTAACGTGCAAAGTAATGATTGGTTGGATTGTTTATGTTATGTTGAGGGTGTAAAGGTTTTTATAAGATTAAGATTTATGTTAAGGTATGATATTGTAATTTAATGTTAATGTTATGAGATTATCGTTTTGATGATTGAGAGGTAATTAGGGTTTGCTTGAATGTATGCAATAACCGTCGTTTGATATTGTGATCCTTCAGAAATTGTGTAACTGCTAACTGTTGTTATATGATCAAGGTGTTATAACATGTAACTCGACGAAACATAGTGATACTTCGTAAAATCCTGTATCGACGAAGGATGGGTATTTCGCCGAACACCAATATGACGAAGGATAGGATCTTCGTCGGAGTCGTTTATGACGAAGGATAGGGATCTTCGTCGGAGTTGTTCATGACGAAGAATAGGGGTCTTCATCGGAGCAGTACATGACGAATCTTAGGGGACTTTTTCATAGGGAAGACGGACTAGGCTTAGGTTTGGGTGAAAAGCCCACTTAACTATTAAATGTAATCGTATGTTATGCATGGGATGTGGACACGTGTGTGAATTGAGTATATGTTATGTGATGTACGTTAGTACTTGTGATAAATGTGGTCTCTAAAATACCTGACATAATTGATAAATCTTGAAACTAATTGTTATTAACAACATCAAATCTCAGAAATGTTTTATGTTTATATCTGCTAATTAAAACGTGTTAACAAACTTTGAACTCAGCAGCGTCGTCTGACACACTTGTCTGCATGCTTGCAGGTCGTTAGATTTACGGATGGAACTTGCTATCTGGGAGTGCTGGAGTGGTCATGGGTCGTAGCTCTTGGATACTTGTTTATTGATCTTGCACATTTGTTTTGAAATACTTGAATAACTATTTACATTTTGCTTCCGCTGAACGAATTTGGTTAAGTTGTGTTTTGGAATCACTTATGAAATAAATGGAAACTTTTATTTAATACAATGTTGTGGTTCAATGTGATTGGTGGCTGGATCCTGGTATGTCACACGTCCCGCGGTGTTCTCGCATGTGGTATTTTGGGGGTGTGACAATCTTCACCACCGACGCACCGCCTCGCCACCACCACCTCACCACACCGCAAATCACTCCCATTAAATTGATTTCAGATCTAACACATGCATCTGAACCCTAACCCCTAAATTGATTTCAGATCTAACACCATCCCTGTCCCACCACTAACCACAGCCTCCCACAACCATCGAATATATTACTGATGACTAAGTATGTTGTTGCACTTCCGGGGTCATTTAACCAAGATCTGGAATTTGATATGTGTTTTCAGTAGACTTATGCAACTCGTCCTCTTGACGAGCTGGTGTATTTATTAATATATCATTATTCAATAATACCGGCGATTTAGAATCTTCAATTGTATGCTTTTCTTCGTCTTATGAAAGTTCTTCTCCAGACACAGCGTGTTTCAGCATTCCTTAAAGTATACCTGCAATGCTACGTGATTTAATAACGTAGAATTTTATTTACATTCTTTGATAATTACATATCACGGCCATATTATTAAAAGCTCGTGGTAAGAATGGGTTTCGTTTAAGCGCTTGGAAATATTATTCCAAGGCTTTTAGCTCCTGCATATTTTAGGTCATAACAAATTCAAAGACATCAGATTGAATGAAACCACACGCATCGAAACAAACATAGATTCCAGTTCCTGTATGTTTATTTAGGGTCATAACAGACTCAAAAGAATTAGATTGAACAACCAAACAAATAATTGCACACATCGAAACAAACACATATTCTAGCTTCTACAATAGATCAACCTACCACTACAAGTAACAAACCCTTTTAAACATTTCACAATCATCATCATTAATGGCGTCTCGATACCGCTCAATCTGTAAACCAGCTTCAACAATCTTCAAATCCATGAGAACCACATCTCCTAAACCCACTCCAATTCCATCTTTCACTCCTCATTCATCTCCAACGACATCATCTCTTACAAGGTAAAACCTTATATAAAACCCCCCATCAAATTCACCCAATTTACAATTCCATTTTTAGGGCTTTTCATGTTTTACACATCTTGAAACAGTGGGTCAGTTGAAATTCATAAGTTGAACCAAAAAAATTGTTTTTTTGTTGCAGGACATTTCGTTGAACAGGTGGTTGTTGGGGTTTTGAGAGGATGGTGGTGTTGGTGGTTGTTCAGAGGTGGTGGCAGTTGGATGGTGGTGTTGGGGTTTCAGTGGGATGGTGGTGTTGGCGGCACTGGGATGGTGGTGGTGGGGATGATGCGGTGGTGGTGGTAGGATGTCTAGAGAATGAGAGAGAAAAGTGTGTAAGAGAGAGAGAGAAAGTGTGTGTAGGTGTGTGTGTTTTATTATATATATATATATGTAATTTATTTTTATATATATTATATATTTAAGGTTTATGCATTAAACACTTGTTCCTTGTACTCATGTGCATATAAGACTTGTACTTTGTGTGTAAATGACCAAATTACCCTCATAGTTAACAGACTTGGTGGATGGTGTTAGAAATTTGGACTCAAATGGTTAAGAAAAGTGGCTACAGGGACTCAGGGCGTTAAACATTTTGATTTTGGACTCAAGTAGTTAAAACCACTAAAACACAAGGACTCAAAAAGTATTAGTCCAAAGTATGTTACTTTGTGCAAATCAGAGACTAACTATGTAATTAACTCTAATAATAATCACAATATGAATTAATAATAACTAGGTTTTTTTCAGTCGCGCGTTGCGGCGAAACGGAGCAAACGATAATGTAAAACAAACGTTATTTGAAAATGTAGAATGCTGTTTAGAAAGCCAAAACGTTAGAATCGGTTTAGTTTATCATCGTATCATTTTACGATAGCAAATAAATACTTTATTTTTTAATATAAATTTGTTTTTAATAAAATTTATATTAATCGAGGGTAAAATTAGAGGTGTACAAATCAGTTTTTTTCAAAAACCGGTTTCGGTTATTAACCGAACCGGTTTTTTTCATCCAAAATGATAACCGGTTTTTTTAATAACCGGTTTCGGTTACTAACCGGTTTTTCAAGTCCAAAACAATAACCGGTGTAACCGGTTGGGATCGGTTTTTTAACCGATTTTTGCCAAAAAAAAAAAACGATTTTTAGCCGGTTTAACCGGTAACCGGTTTTTCATACCAAGAATCCTAACCGGTCTATAACCGGCGGTTCGGTTATAAAACCGGTTCGGTTATAAAAAAACCGGTTAAAAAAAACCGGTTTCGGTTTTTTTCCCGGTTTCGATTCTAAAACTGGTTTTTTTGTACACCTCTAGGTAAAATGTAAGCTCAACTACGTACTTAAGTTTTTAGAAAAAAATTAACAAACATAATTTATCAAAGAAATATCAAATTAATTGATAAAGTAAAGGTAAATTTAAAAAAAGATGAAAATATTATGAAAAACAAAAATATTATATTAAAAGTTAAAAATAAATATTAAAAAATATATTAATATAATAAAATATTAAAAAACTATATATTATTTTAAAATTGAAATTACTATTCATCATCCTTCGAAAACTATATGTATATAATGATAATTACAATATGAACATTAATGGTAATAGTAATAATAGAATTAAATAATAAAATAATAAAACGCAAAATTTATTTTGTATATTTTAATAAAAATATTATTAAATTTAGTTATTTAGAACTTTATTTTTGTCTTATTTTTAATAAACAAGTTTCTCTTATAATTTCTTTAAATCAATAAGTTAGTATATTTGAAACCAAATTAACATTTATTCTAACTTATATTTTTAAATCAAATTATAAGACAAGTAAAATAATAGTAATAAAAATACTTTTTTTGATGTTTCTTGCTGGCCCTTTTTCTATATTTTTTATAGAAGTTTCGTTGTTCAAAAAAATTAATTTACGGGTCATGCTAAGACCACCCGTAGTGGTTTAGAAAAATAATGCCCCCACCATGGGGCATTATCCGACACGTGTCATCCCAGTCAGCATGGGGCATTATTCCAAAAGTTGCGTAGTGTGGCATTATTCCAATAACACCCCTTCCAATTAGAAAAAAAAAACAAAATGGTCATGTGCATGTGAGCATATTTCGGTTCCTGTGCATGTTTAAAAAAAAAGGAAACTACTTGTATCCCTCCCATTGGCTAGTCAACATTGGCCATGTGCATGTTCAGCGTTTTAATTAAAACGCCAACCTCCATTTTATTTGAAAATAACACCGGCTAACGCCGGTGGTAGTGGGGGGAGGGGCGTTTTGAGGCGTTTTTTTTCAATTTTTTTTAAAAACCACGCCACACTACGGGTGGTCTAAGTGCACTACTACCTATTATTTTTACCAAACGTACCTATCATTTACTAAATAAAGCTACCGATCCTGTGCTAAACTAATCACATGTCCCTCTACTTTATTCACTAGGGGGCATGTTCAACATACATGATGTACCCTTATAGCAAACTCCTTCATCAATCATTCACATCAGCATCAATCAGTATATCTAAAAAACTATTATTAGCTATTATTTATCCAACTAATATTCCTTAAATAATCATTGTCACTCAGGAATTTAAAAAACGTTTAGTAAGATATGAAATAAGTGTTAGCACAAACAAAACGTATTTTATTATTTGAACTTTGTTTTATGGTTTAAACATTAACACCCTTTGAAAAAAAAAATTATGTTCTTCTCTTTCAACGTGATGGGCCCTGTTTCATTGTTAGCTTCAGCATTCACAATTTGAGGCTTTAAGCCTATTGGGCTTAACTTTGATTGTAAAAGTGACCGACATTCAGTTTAAATTTATAACTACTGATTAGAATCGCGTGTTACGGCACGGATGCATTGTAAACATCAAATAGATTAGTCCAAGCGTTATGTGATGTGTGAGAAGGGGAGTGACAAGTGTCATTGGCTGGAATGGTATTTTAGTCTTTTTCTCAAATGAACTAGTTTCCCCCTTGATTTTCAAACGGTTATAACTTTCTAATACGTTAATATTTTATTAAAAATTACACCATATTAACGAACATTTTATTCTCTTTAATTAGAGCAACCTATTACTATAGTTTTCTTAAAAAAATACATAATTTTGAATACCGAGTACCAATTACGTGATTTTGAATACCCAATACATAACAACGTGTGTTTTGAATACCCATTACGTGGTTACACATTCAACATAAACCATTAGACATTCAATATAAATTCATTACGTGATTCACATTCAATATATGTTGTTATAACTAATGTTAATATACTTATGTTTATTACGTGATTACACATTCAATAATAAGAACTTGATTGTTTATCCTTTATTACGTGATTAAATGTCTAATATACGACACTATGTAGTTATTATAGGTTGATTTGGCTAATGTTTTGTATAGACTTTATCCTTAATACGTAATTAGACCTGAAAATATTAGGTATTTCCATATGAAATATTATGTATTACATGTTTTTGTTTTTGTTTTTATGTAATCACTCAGTACAGTTTCACATAAATACCATACTGAAATCACGTAATCACGAAATAGGTATTCAAAATCACACAGTTACGTAATAATACATAGTCAACTATTGTTACGTAATTACGTAATCACTTATTGGGGTACTATAACGAAATCACGTAATGGGTGTTCAAAATATGTAGTCACTTACTAGGTATTCAAAATCTTGTAGCTTTATTTTAGAATAAAATAGCAATGGGCTGCTCGAATTAAAGAGAATGAAATGCTCGTTAATACGATGTAATTTTATAAAAAAATATTAATGTTTGAAAAAGTTATAACCGTTTGAAAATCAATGGTGAAGAGGGTTTTTGAGTCAACAATATTGGATTTTCCTGTTTTGCCATTTTCGCCACTTGTTTTCCTTGTTTCTATTAACGTGAATTCTAAATTGGGGGACCGCTTAATCTCAACCATTGATATCGCAAATCAAGACCAAACTCCTCTCCTACACTTCATACACTTCATTCCTCTTGTACAATAACCTTTCTCAACTTGTTAAACCTAATTTTAGCCCTAAAGCTTTGTTCTAAGACCATGTGTTGTGGGTTAACTAAAAAGTGCATAACGTCATGTTACATCACTGCCACGTAAACAATGAGCTTTAACTAACTTATCTTTTAACAATGGCGTTATGGTTTAACTAAAAAAATAAATAAAAAAAAGTTCTTTTTAAATGAATTGTGTCTACGTGTGATTGGTGGAGTGTAGTGGACTCCACCTATCCAGTGTGAACATGTGTTAACAAGGGTAACGCCTCCCCTCTTGGCGCCCCTTTTAACAACGGTAGCATGGTCTTTAATGTAATTTTTATTTGTGACTTTTTTTTAATATAGGTTATTTTTATGTTTTTTTTAAATTAAGATAAACATTTTAAAAGTATAAGTTTAAATTAGATTAAAATGTTCAGGTTATGGAAAATCTATGATAATGCCATGCAATTTGGGAAAATTAAAAATAATGGATAAAAAGCTAATATGAAGCTAACGTGTGGTGTCACATATAAAATTCAAAAAAAAAAAAAAAAAAAAAAAAAAAAAAAACTAATGAAGAAACTGATTGCACAGTGAATTAGTGAGTAAAAGGCAATAAACACATATTCCT
The DNA here is from genome assembly GCA_030545235.1 of Helianthus tuberosus. Classification (NCBI taxonomy): domain Eukaryota; kingdom Viridiplantae; phylum Streptophyta; class Magnoliopsida; order Asterales; family Asteraceae; genus Helianthus; species Helianthus tuberosus. The sequence goes on along the minus strand of CM060380.1, from coordinate 142,377,218 downwards.
TTCTTCCCTCTCATTCCATTCCAATAAACAATATCCTTTTCATGCCTTGGTCTCCATTATATCCTCCTTCTTCTTCTTCTTCTTCTTCTTCTTCTTCGTGCTCATCATCATCAGGGCATTCAATTGTTTGCCTAGAAAGTATGCTTTTTTGCAGTTTAGGGAATGCTCCTCTGAAGCAATCTCATTTGGCTTTCTCCTCTCCTATATCTTTCCTTTGGATTTTCACTTTCCTTTCCTCCGTTGGCTGCCTAAACAACAACACCAGTAACTTCTTTCTCTTCTGTTTTCTGAAGATTTAGATGGCTACAATTGGTGACATTGCTGTTGCAGCATTCATTAACATTATCACCGCCCTCATTTTCCTCATAGCATTTGCCTTTCTTCGCCTTCAACCTGTCAATGACAGAGTCTACTTTCCAAAGTGGTACATCAAGGGTTTAAGAACAAGCCCCACGGCCTCTGATGGCACTTTTGTCACAAAGTTTATCAACCTGGATTATCGATCCTACTTAACGTTCCTTAACTGGGTGCCCGCTGCCTTAACAATGCCACAATCCGAGCTCATTGATCATGCCGGTTTGGATTCCGTTGTCTATTTGAGGATCTACTTGCTCGGGTCGGTATTTGTTTGTATATCTTTCCTATTCTACATCATAACTTAACTACCATTCGACGGTTATTAATGAAGCTTTTTTCATCTTGCAGCTTAAAAATATTCACTCCCATATTCTTGTTTACATGGGCTATACTCATACCGGTTAATTGGACTAACAACACCTTAGAGCAATCCCAAGATACCTATAGCCAGATTGATAAGCTTTCTATATCAAACATCCCACATGCCTCTCCCAGGTTTTGGGCACATGTAGCAATGGCATACCTTGTTATGATCTGGACATGTTTTATGTTGAAGAAAGAGTATGAGACTGTTGCAAATATGAGATTTTACTGTCTCCAATCCGAAAACCATCGCCCTGATCAGTTTACTGTACTAACTTCATATATATTCTTATACATATATGCTACCTTTAGTTTTGTTTTCTCTAACGTTGGAGGTATCTTGCACAGGTTCTTGTGAAGAATGTCCCACGAGATGATCATGAGTCCGTTAGCGAGACTGTTGAGAACTTCTTTCTAGTGAATCATCATGATAACTATCTCACACATCAGGTATACCCAAGATGATCGAGCAAGTTTATTAGTGCACATTAATTATTAAAGACCGCGTTACTAGCATGGAACATGATTTGCAGGTTGTTTGTAATGCAAACAAGCTTGCAAAACTCGTTAAGAAGAAACAAAAGAAGCAAAACTGGCTCGACTACTACCAGATTAAATACTCAAAAAACCCATCAAAACGACCTATGATGAAGGTTCGATTGTTTTCTCTTCTTTTGGTTCTGTTTTCTTGTATAGAAAAACTTTTTGGCTTACACAATCTTCTTGATCAACAGACTGGATTTCTTGGACTTTGGGGAGCGAAAGTTGATGCTATCGAGCATCATGAAACCGAAATTAAGAAACTTTCAGACGAGGTAAACATCAATCCTTCCATATTTGGTGAGATCATATATATGCTAGCAAGAGATTTTATGCGTTTTTCCATACAGATAGCAGAAGAGAGAAAAAATGTGATGGATGACCCGAAAGCCATACTGCCAGTAGCATTTGTGTCCTTCAAAACTCGTTGGGGAGCCGCTGTGGCTGCTCAGACACAACAAGTTCGAAACCCGACTTTGTGGTTGACCAAATGGGCTCCCGAGCCACGCGACGTATACTGGAAAAACCTTGCTATTCCTTACGCTTCACTCACTGTTCGCAAGGTTACTATGGGTGTCGCCTTCTTTTTCCTCACTTTCTTTTACATGATTCCAATCGCGTTTGTGCAATCACTTGCTAACATTCAAGGCATCGAGAAGGCTGTACCCTTCCTTAAGCCCCTAATTAATATGTAAGTTCCCGACTTCCTGCCTTTTAATGCTTACTTTAAAGTTATTTGGTCAAAACATACACTGTACTGATTAGTGTTAAAATATTATGCAGAAAGTTGATCAAGTCATTTATCCAAGGTTTTCTACCTGGGATAGTGTTGAAGATCTTCCTCAAGCTGCTACCAAAAATCTTAATGATGATGTCCAAGTTTGAAGGATTTTTGAGTATATCACGACTCGAGAGGAGATGCGCTTCCAGATACTATCTTTTCAAATTTGTTAACGTGTTTCTAGGTAGCATTATCGCCGGGGCTGCATTTGAACAGCTCAGTACGTTTCTAAATCAGCCAGCAAGTCGGTATGTTAGTTAGTCTGTACGTCTCATGGCTAACTTTGATCTGATTTTGCAGTTGCATGACTTAATTTTCTGCATTCTGTGATATCAGGATTCCTGAAACAATTGGCATCGCGATCCCGATGAAAGCAACGTTCTTCATAACATATATAATGGTTGACGGGTGGAGTGGTACTGCAGGAGAGATTTTGCGGCTAAAACGTTTGATAATCTACCATTTAAAAAATATTTTCTTGGTTAAGACCGAAAGGGACAGAGAAAAGGCCATGAATCCAGGAAGCATCGGTTTCAACACAGGAGAACCTCAAATACAATTCTATTTTCTCATCGGGCTTGTTTATGCGGTGGTGACGCCACTATTGATTCCATTTATCTTGGTTTTCTTCGGGCTGGCATTCGTTGTCTATCGCCATCAGGTAAAGAACCCAAGTGGATGGAATTAAAAATCTTATATTACATTATATAAGACGTCTGCGTTGAATGCAGGTAATTAATGTATACAACCCAAAATACGAAAGCAGAGCGGCATTCTGGCCTGATGTCCATGGACGTGTGATCACGGCACTGATTATATCACAAGTACTTTTGATGGGTTTGTTGAGTACAAAACACGCTGCTGCTTCTACTCCGGTTCTCCTTGCACTTCCGGTTCTGACAATGGGGTTTCATATCTACTGTAAAGGTAGATTCGAACCTGCATTTACCAGATATCCGTTACAGGTATGCATGCAGGAAAGTCTTGTTAAGTTTTATCGATTTGTCATGTAACACTTTCTTTGTGGGGTTTTGCAGGAAGCTATTAATAAAGACACTCTTGACCGAGTAAAGGAACCGAACCTGAGCCTGAACCTGAAAGGCTACCTTGAGCATGCTTACATTCATCCTGTTTTCAAGGATGATGGTTCTGACGATCACTATGAAGATGGGACTCCCATCGTACCCACTAAAAGACACACCCGCCCTGAGCCTAGCAGAACGAATGAGGATATCCTTCAAGAAAAGCAGAAGCCATGAATGTGATTATGTAATTAGTTTTACTGTTCAACATTTCACTTGCCTACAAAAACATTCATTCATTATACAAATACTCAAGAGATGTATTCAAATGATTTTGATTTTGATTATGATTATAGAAACAAACTTAAACTAAATCCCCCAACTATTTGAGACTGGATGAATGAACACAAAGAAACATATCTCTTATGCATTAGCGTATTGCTCAGTATGTCTTTTGTAATAACATTGTAGTATTATTATGCCTTTTTTTATAAGAGTAAACTGCCATTTTGGTCCCTGTGGTTTGGCCAGTTTTGCCACTTTAGTCCAAATCTCAAACTTATTACATCCAGGGCCCTGTGGTTTGCATTTTGTTGCCATTTTAGTCCAAAACTCAAATTTGACCAGATTTCCCACTTTTGACCCTCTTGTTTTGTCCTTATCCTCAGGGGTATTTTGGGCATTTTGTAATATTATGTCTCAAATTTAATAAATTATCATCATCTTCAACATATCATCATCTTCAACATTCAACAGACATCTCTCTCTCTCTCTCTCCACTGTTCATCATCTTCAACACCATCATCTCATCTTCATCATCAACATCACCGTCCCCGCCATCTTCATCACCATCATCATCACCATCATCTCACCACCGTCGCCGCCAACACCACCGTCGCCAACACCACCGTCGCCAACACCACCGTCGCCTCCATCTTCATCACCATCATCTCATATTCATCACCATGGCAGTTTCATATCTAAATCGAAATCAGGCGTTTGAGCTTTGAGTTTCAGCTTTGAGTTTTGAGTTTGAGTTTCAGATCTGAATCGAAATTAGATGTGTTTGATTGTTTGATTGTTTCTGATTGATTCGGTATTCTGATGTTGTTTGATTGTTTGATTTTCAGATCTGGTTGATTCGGTATTCTGATTGATTCGGTTTCTGATTGATTCGGTATTCTGATGTTGTTTCAGATCTGAATCGAAATTAGATGTGTTTGACTGTTTGATTGTTTGAGTTTCAGATCTGAATTGGTATTTTGATAGGAGAGAGAAGCAGATCTGGTTGATTCGGTATTCTGATGTTGTTTGATTGTTTGATTGTTTCTGATGTTTTCATTTCAAATTAGGTATTTTGATAGGAGAGAGAAGCAGATCTGGTTGATTCGGTATTCTTGATGATGGGTTTTCTGGATTTTCTGGGTTTTGATTTTCTGGATTTTCTGGGTTGATGATGATGATGTTCTTGATGATGATGTTCTTGATTTTCTGGATTTTCTGGGTTTTGATGATGATGATGTTCTTGATGATGATGTTCTAATAATCTGCTGTTGTTTTGATCTGTTCTTGATTCTACATGTTCTTGATATTCTACTGCTGATGATGATTATTTGGGAGAAGAGAGATAACCAAAATTTTAATTAATAAAATGTTAAATGAAAAACAAAATGACCAAAATGCCCCTGCACTACAGGACAAAATAGGAGGTTGCAACAGTAAAAAAAATGGGGTTTTGGAGTTTTGGACTAAAATGGCAACAAAATGCAAACCACAGGGCCCTGGATGTAATAAGTTTGAGATTTGGACTAAAGTGGCAAAACTGGCCAAACCACAGGGACCAAAATGGCAGTTTACTCTTTTTATAATGACATTGTATATTTATTATTTATTATTTATTTTCTAAAGATATTTGTAACACGAAACTTAATGACCCGAGCGAAAATAATTACTTGGTCCGTCATTACTCCTACACAGTACATTCCAAAGAGTCAAAATTTCATCTCGATAATTATAAAAAAAATAATGAGCCACTTTGTGAGGTTACATAATAACACTGCATAAAAATCAGATACGAAATTGAATGTATTTTAATGTAGTGTTGAAATAAATAAATAAATAAATAAATAAATAAACTGAATGAGAAATAAGTCTTAAAATAAGTCTTCTCGGGGGGCAAAAGTGAAATTGCACTAATTTTAACGTTATTTTACTAATTTCGTGAAAATAACGTTAAAAGCGGCAGACGGTTGGTTAATCATGCATCATGTGGTGGCGTTGATAGCCGAAAGACAAAAGGGTACATGCACTAATCAGCCTTTGTCCTGATTGTTGAGTGGTAAGTGTCTTATGTCCAATGCTTGATGCACAACTACTATCGAGCCGGGAGGTAGAGATAAGACTATCTACATCTTATGCTCCTCAGATGCCTTAGCTTTGCTTTTGGTGGGGTTTACTAGATTTGAAACTTCAAAATAATAAAACCAGTTTTACTACTTTTGTTATTATCTACAATGACATATTACATGGACGGGAATAGTTTCTGCCAGTTATTGGTCAAAAAGGTCGGCACCCGGCCTCTATTGGTTGAAAATGGCGGCACCCAATCACTGCCTCTCTTATTTATTTATTTATTTATTTTTTGCGTTTCCAAAGTTAGTATTTAAAAATTGCACGCGCATTTTAGCATCAAAAGCACATTTGTTGGAGTGGTTGTATTGTTTGTTGTATGGCTATACAGATCAAGAGACCCGGGTTCGAGACTCAGGTAGCGTGATTTTTTTAAATTCTACATTTCATATGCCAAAAGTTAACCCATTTAAGTCAATTTTGGCTACTTTTTTTTAAAGGTATATCAATTTACGCTACTACACTTGGACTTTAATAAATTTACTCTACAGTTTCTAAACTTTAATAAGAAAATTTGTTTGACGAGCGTATTGTTATCTACATCTCAAAGTTTTTTTTTTGAGATTGTGTTATGAGTAGTATGTATATATAACTGAAAAACAAGCTAACGTGTTACCAAACTGAGAAATTATCAGTTTAGCGCCCCGCAACGAGGGCGGGCATAAAACTAGTTGGAATACAAAATAAAAAAATTGTATTTTTTGTATATTTGAAAATTTAACACATGTGTAAATTTATTTATACAAAAGTTGTTAAATTAGTTGAAAAGATAAATTAGGTAAAAAAAAATTAGAGACTTGGTTGAGGCTTTAGATAGTTGTTTCAAGAACACATGAGTGCCTTGGGGGTGTTTGGGATTCATTCTTAAAAATGACTTATTAACTTATATAAGTCATAAGTGAGAAGTTACAAATACTAATTTCTCAAAAATAACTTCTTATCACACAAAACCATCTTAAATAAGCTAACCCAAAAACTACAAATTACTTTTTGAGGCTCTGTGTTTTAGTGGTTTTAACCACTTGAGTCCAAAATCAAAAAGTTTAACGCACTGAGTCTCTAACCGTTCATTTTATAACGTTTTGAGTCCAATTTTGTTAAAAAAAAGGACTTAAAAGGTTAAAATTTGGACTCAAAGGGACTCAAATGGTTATAAAAAAACGTCTAAGGACTCAAGGTGTTAAATATTTTGATTTTAGACTCAAATGGTTAAAACCACTACAAAATAACCTAACCCAAACACCCCTTTGGATTGGATTGATGTAGCCGTCCGTCCCTCAGGCATTTTTTTTGGTGGGCGGTTTGTATTTGAGCGTAAAGACAAAAAGTGGAGATTCACGCACCATTTTCAACTGATCCCGTCATCCCCCAATTCTTCTTCTTGAGGAAGCTGCTGCTACATGATGAGATGAGTATGAGGAAAAGATCGTTATCATTTCGCAGAATTTGTTGCTAATCTGGAAACTTGCAATTCTTCTAAGCTTCATCTTTCTGGTCTTTGCACTTGTGCGGATCCACTTTTATTATGACGATCATCGTTCCCCCGATGATGATGATGATGTTTTCCAAGGAAACCCTAGCCTTGCTTTCATGTTTTTAGTTCGTCGGGATCTCCCCCTTGATTTCCTCTGGCAAACCTTCTACCAGGTTCCTTCCTTATTTACTTTTTATTATTATGCTTTCATTATTCTTCGCTTGATCATCGAAAATCAAACACAGATTAGGAGGGATGTGGGGGGTGGGGTTTTCAACTAGCTATAGACAGAATAATTTCACATCTATATCATTATCAATACTTAATTAATAGATCGCTTGACCCGAAAATTATTATCATTGCCGGAATGATCAACATCAGGGCCCTCCCTCCCTCCCTCCCTACACCAATACTTAAAAAACAACACTAGCAAAGTCATTAAAGGTATTTTTTAATTTTGAAGAAAGATTATCATTCCACACGAAAAAGGGCAATTACAAAGCAATGGCAGGTTGTCGGGGTTGTGTATAATGAAGCTTATTGGGTACATTCTGTAGGCCCCTTAAGTATTATGACAAAACTGAAATCTTACTTAGTAAATGCAAATCCAGACACCCCTTTATTCATTTACATTATTATTATTATTACTGGTGGGAAACCAGCGCGTTGCGGCGGGGTCAAAAACTTAGTTAGTTCATTTCTTTTTATATTAGGTTATGAATCGCTTAAAAGAATTACCAATACCATAGGTAATAATCCTATAGAAATAAGAAAGTAAAGTACCAACTTGAAATGAAAAGGATCAGTCTTGAGTTAACATATTTCAACAAGTGAATAATATGGTCTAACCTTTTTAAATGAAAACATTACAATTATCATGAAGCATCATCATCATCATCATCATCATCATCATACTCAGTATATCCCACCAATAGCAAAGCTAAGGTAGGGTCTGAGGAGGGTGAGATGTAGACACCCCTTTATTCATTTACATTATTATTTTTTACATAAAATTCACTAAATGAATATAGTTTCGATCCGAACGGTTTCTACGCGAATCGTTTCAACTCGTACCGTTACGACCCGTACCGTTTCGACGCGAACCGCTTCGACGCGAACCGTTTTGGCCCGTACCGTTTCAACCCGTATTGTTTCCACCTGTACTGTTTCGACCCGAACCGAACCGGGGGTTGTGGGTGCCGGGGTGATGGATTCCAATTCATTTGACAACGAAACACAACAAAAATGGAATTGAGATTCCAATTCCAACAACTTCCAATTCCAAGTGGAATGTTTAAATTCCAAACCCAATTCCTTCAAATTCTAATTTCTATACAAGTTCCAATTCCAAAATATTCTGCGAACCAAACGCCGCCCCCTAAGTTGATGCCACTCAAACTCAATTGTTCAACACAGCTGCATGTTTTTTAAGCCACCTGTAGCTTGTAGGAGTAGTTGATGATTTACACATGATAATTCATATAGATATTACATATAGCACATGCATACACATGTAACTGTGATAGAGGATATTATACAATACGCTTCTTTTGGATTGTTTTTAAGGTTTGAAGATACAAAGTAACAAATCTTAGATATAAATGAGTAAAAAAGAAAAGTTTTTTGGCTGCCTCTTTAACATAACACACCATCTTTCCACCTATACTTTATAGAAAAACAAGGACGCTGAGGGACCTGACTTCGCCTCTTGAAGAAGCAAAAAATTTATTCAGACACCAAGTACATATATAAAAAAATCAATCAGACATTTCAGACTTCTTAAAAAACAAAATCGTTCTAAATAAGTCATCAATCACTTTGCTAACTGAAAGTGAAAAAAACCGACACCCACGTATTCTCGGTGTATATGAGAATCGATTCCGGCTCTCGAACCAGTTTCTTATTCTATCTGCCTCTGCAACATATAATAATGCTCTTCGAAGCTTATGGTCTGGTCACAATCCGGCTCCTGTAAATCTATAACAAAAATAAATGTCCATGAAACCCACATCCTCCTTTCTATAACTACTCATAGGACCACTATTCCACCCTCAATATGCTCATCTTTTACCCCATTCTTTGAACATGGGCCGGGTCGATTCGACCCAAAACATAGTTTGTGCAAAAGTTCTTGATTTTTTACAACTTTATAGTGTATGAGACATGAATAATAAAGTTATATCCCCCATCTTTTACACAATTCTTTGAACCTGGGTCGGACGGGTCGAACCATTACGCTATTTGTACAAATCTTTTGGATTTATTTAGTGACTTAATAGTGTGTGAGACATGATTAAGAAGTTATATTTCATCTTCAGTATGCTCATCTATTACACAATTCTTTGAACATGGGTCGGTTGGATTGGGCCAAAAAACATATAGATTATAAACCCAGCCAAGTTTGATAATAAAAAATCTAACTATAAAACTGAAACTATACCATCTTAATTTGACCCGTTTGAGATAAAACACAATCGGAAACCTGGCTAGAAACAGCTACGTTACCCGAGCTCGTAAACCCCACCGAGAGCGTGCCGACGAGAGATTGTTGCAACGCTTCCATCCCTTGAGACAAAGCATCTTCCGCTTGTTGCGAAGATTGCTGCAAATTACACATCCCCATCAACTGTTGATCCGTCAACGGCTCCAAATGGTTCCCAAGTATCTACACGAACAAAACACATTAATGGAACATACCCTACATGTTAAGGAATTGTCGGTCAAAGGGTTGGTCAAACCTTGAGAAGCTCAGAAGAGCGAAAACCGCCTATCCACATGAAACAACGTTCGGCTGCTGACTTCCATATGCCGGAAAGCATGTGAAACACATCGGATTTTGCGGCTATGCTTTTAAGACGGAATTTTTCATCGTAATGTGACATAACCGCTTCAACGAGAAGACGAAGTTCGTTATCGGGAAGATGAGTGTTTACTGCTGACCGCACGTCGTTAGTTAGCCTTTGATGGTCATCTAACCATCGTGCGTATTCCAGATCGAATGCTAAGGCTCCTGTTAGTAAATTTTAACATTTCATAATACGCAAATCATAAAGACAGTTTGAATAGAAAGATTAGAGAGGTTGTAAGCATTAAATACTTTTAACGCGTTACATTTGTCATGTAATTAGTTTCATGCCTTTGATGCTACAAAATATTATTAGTAAAGAAATAATTTAAAATTACCATTTCCACCAACTAAACTACTCTGATCTCTAGAAACTCCACCATCAATGAACATACCCTACTTACGAAAAAAATTAACTTGATCTTTTTTAAAATAAAGATTTTCAAATGCAAGCATTTCGTGTTACAATTTGACCATACGAGTACCTGCTGGTGTGCTCGTTTAAGCTCATGTTCAAGCTGCGTAAGCTTGAGTCGACTATTTTCCAGCTGCTGATCATATGCCTGCATTATAACGTCATACGTTCAAGCAAAAACCATCAAACAACATGATGTAAAACGGAAAACAAAGTGTTGTATGAAAGCAAGAATAATACTTTCTTTCTTAATATACTTTTCCTAGCATCTTCTCGATTCTGAGCCAGCCTTCGAAGTATCTGATCGACATGACACCATATAATAAAACGGAAAACTTTATATCAATCGTTGTTTTTAAAATTCTGAAAAAAGTCATTTACAAACCTTCTGGTCTCCAATCTTTCCCATTGATCCTGCTGTTGAATCTACAACTTGACCTCCATTTTGAACACTGTTAAACTACAGAAAAATATCCAAAACATGTTCATCAAAACTAATGATCATTTACAAAAATTTAGAAAATATAAAGACATTAAACAATTTAACAGATTAAAGGAAAATAAAGACCTGATTTTTATCATCAGTGTCAATATCAATAGAAGTGTCAGTTTGTTGGCTGTTATCTGCAATAGCAGACTCACCCCAATTCTCAAAATGCCCTTTCCCCATAACACCACCACCGCCACCATCGCCGCCGCCGCCACCGCCTGCCGCCACCACCTTACGGTGTTGCATCAAGAAATGCTGCCCTGTATCCACCCCTGTCCCAATTGAGGTCATATCTATACTTGACCCAAAATTCTAAAAAACCCAATAAACAAGATTCAGTTTCCGAACAAACCCACATGAGAAATTGCACAACAACACAAAAAAAATTGAAACTTTCAATGCACCCACATGTTAAAATCATACAAACATACAAAAATTCATAATACCCATGTTTAATTTAATATAACCATTTAAGTTAATAAGTTATAATTACCATGTGAGGCTGGCGAAACCGTAAGCTATTATTAGAAAAAACAGCTGCTGCATTTGCATTCCCTGATTTTATTTCATTCAAAGTTAGATACACCAAAATATCTACATACACATATTTCTTAAAAAAAAAAAAACATAACTTCTGCTTAAATCAACAGCATCCTCTTGATAGTGTTGAAGCTCTCCAAGATCTGCAAAACGTGCATCATTTCTTCCATTTTCATCGTTGGTCTGCCGTCTTAAAATTTTGCTGAAGATTACCATTATATACATGGGAGATGCTTCAACACCACATGCGCAAAGGGAACCGAGAATGGAAAAACAGTAGAACCCTAACTCCCCAAATCTTCCATTGCTGGAATCCATAGCCATCGTCGTGTCAACCCTAACCATACATAAACTGATGTTCGCATTTAATATTGAAGCAAAAACGATTGGATTGCATAAACTGATGATCGCATTTAATAGAGAACGACTGAATTGAAAGAATCATTGGAACTCATTGAATGGGGGGCAAATATGGGAGAGAGGATGAAAATTGGGGAAATTAGCACTGACTATTGATATGGCGTCTTACAAATTGCTGGGAAATTACAATTTTAGACATGGGAAATGCTTTATATGGTTTTTCAACTTTATTGACACTGGTTTTAGTTTGTATCATATCATATTCATGGATCATATTATTGTTGGGGTTTGTTGTTTTGTCCATCAATGCATAGAGTGATAACATTAATGCAGAATGCTGATGCAGCCAATTACTCGATTTATATTCATTCGGAACCTGGTTTTGTGTTCGATGAAACCACCACAAGGTCCAGCTTTTTTTATGGTCGCCATATAAGCAATAGCATTAAGGTGATGAACTATCCTCTGTAGTTTTTTAATAACATCTTTATTGATTATTTGGAGAAATAACATTCGAGTTGTCTCTTATCTTGTCAAATGATTGTAGTGGTGATGTTACAGGTAGGTTGGGGCGAATCGAGTATGATTGAAGCTGAAAGATTGCTGCTCCGAGCGGCTCTTCAAAATCCAGCAAACCAGAGGTTTATTCTTTTATCAGACAGGTATATATTTTTAACAATTATTATATTGTTATCATCATTATTCTCATCATCAACATTTTTAAGGTTGTTGTCATTGTAGATTGTGATGATTTAGTTTTGTTGCAAGTGATTGAATTTGATCACATTTCCCTTTCTGTACAGTTGTGTTCCCCTCTACAACTTTAGCTATATTTACAATTACCTGATGGGATCTTCTAAAAGTTTCGTAGACAGGTGTGGTTTTAACCTTCATTTTTTTTTATATAAGTTGCTCATTATCTACTGTTAGTCATTCGGGGTGTTTGGATGTGTGCCTTTATGATTATTATCTAATATTGAGTAACCATTTTGCATAAAAATATGGTGCAGAAAATACTGTTTTGATGTGTTTTTTTCTGTTTTTAGTAATTATCAATTTTGATGACATTGATTGGTTAGCAAATTGCAACCATTTACAAAGTAATGTAAAATAAGGATCATAAAATAAACATTGGTTACACACTTACACCTATACTAGGAATGGAGTATTGCGACTTGCAGTTGAAATAATCAGATAATTACTTTCGTCTTGCACATCCAAACACCCTAGTATAAACTGGCGTTGATCTGGGATTTATGTTTTTTAGCTTTCTTGATATGAAAGAAGGTCGTTACAATCCTAGGATGTCTTCTGTTATACCGATGAGGAAATGGCGAAAAGGCTCACAGGTTGAAGCGTATTTTATGACAGCTATAGAAGTAATCACAGTCTGTTATATGTAAATTTACTTTAATTTGGATTGATATTTTTCAGTGGATTGCTTTAGTCAGAAGCCATGCAAAAGTTGTGGCATATGATAACGTCGTATTTCCAGTTTTCAAGAAGTTATGTAAGGTCTGTAGTTCATAGATTCAAATATTAGTGCTAGTTTTTCTCCTTCTGATTTCTTATTATAAGATAAACACAGAAAAGGAAATCATTATTGACCCATTGGTTTTTATTTGTTACTAACATTATTCGATTGATGATTTTCAGAGACGTCCGCCCTTGGATTTTAGTAAAGGAAAACAGAATCTTGTAAGTTATAACATGTTTCTTGATCAGTTGTTAAGGTCAGCCCAGAACTTGATTGTGATTTTTGTAAATATGCAGAAGCTTCAGAGGCAGCATAATTGCATCCCTGATGAGCATTATGTGCAGACATTACTTGCAGTACGTATGCATTTTTTAGTTCCTTATGAAATCTTATGTTCTTTTATAATCGAATTTAAATTGTGTTCTTAAGATGAATGATCTTGAGGGAGAGCTTGAAAGACGAACTGTGACATACACTTTATGGATCCAGTCCGCCACAAACATGGAAACGAGAAGCTGGCATCCCGTAACCTATAATTATGCAAGTGCCAACCCTCAACAAATCAAAAGAATCAAGGTTGTACTCTATGTTTTCCTTAATTGCTTAAAAGGGCAAAACCGCTTATATATATATATATATTGCAATTGCAGGATATAAACCATGTATATTATGAGACTGAACACCGAACAGAGTGGTGCAAGAGTAATTCAATATCGGTCCCCTGTTTTCTGTTTGCTCGCAAGTTCTCTAGAGACGGGGCCATGCGGCTTTTAACCCAGGGAAATTTTGATTCATCTGCTCTATCTCATACGTCTCCATGATTAATAGCTATTTGTCATCATAGAGTATACACAGTGACTAGAAAAAGTATGTCATTAAAATAACTCCGTTTTCCCATCTTTGGGGCTGGTTCTTTGAACACATTGTTGTAAAAGTAATAATAAGGAAGTTTCAAGCCTTGGGAAACAGGCAGGTTGGGCGTCGGGTCAGAACAAGCTGTTTTACCTTGGTTTTGGTTACAATGAGTTGGAATTAAAATTAGTTTCTGTTGAAGTGAATTGTTTTAGAAAAGAAGTATCAAAACGGTTGCATCCTGCTTTTTATATATTTATGGTGGGCTAGTAATGGTGGGCATTGGCGGTGGTGTGCAATGGGGTTGGTAGTGTGAGAGGTGGTTGCGTCACGACGTGACTCTATGAAATGGCCCACGATTGCCACCCTTAAAGCTTAAAAGTTATTGGCCGCCAGACTAAACCCACACCTGATGAGGTTGGGTCCTGGGATGGTGTTAGTTTAGTATACTGACGCGAGATGACTAACTGACCGGTGACTAACCCTAGGTTTTTTCTTACACATTCCTACAAGTAACTAGAAATTCTGAAGATGATGGTTTAGGAAATAAAACAAAGGAATGTTTGCATCAAATTGATAGGCCATATATGGAAACCTTCTAAAACAGTTCTGCGGGGTATTCTAGAAATATAAAATATGGGACAAGACCCCTCGCTCAACAGGCAAACCAAACCAAACCAAATCAATTCCACATTTATATACTTGTATTCGTTATTAACAACCGGATACTTTTTGCTTATGACATTTTAACTCATATTTGATCATGTATTTCTCCTTCATGTTATAGGCTTTTCTGTCTAATTCCTTTTATTTTTTTAACATTCCTATAATATTTTATTTCTAATGAATAAAACAAGTGTGTTCTACCACATGTATTGCCTACAAACTCACCAACACGGCCCATGGGGCACTAGTACTACGACCATATATATTTTTTAAGGGGGGAAGGAGCACCATCGGGTAAGATGACGTGTACCCCCTACTCACTCCCAAACATTGCTGCTGGTGGTGCTGGCGGGTAAGGGTTGGGTTAAGTAGTTTTCGCTTGTATTTGTTGTTTTTGTGTGTGTATAAAAAAAAAAGGCACCACCAAAGAGGGCAGTTTACGGTAGTGAATGGTCTAAGTGACGTGTCGCGACGAATTGGCGGGATTTAGGGTATACGGGTCAAGTGACCCCCTATTATTTGTATATTTGATTTGTTGTTTCCTTGCAAGGCTTAGACCATGGAAAATAGTTTAATACCCGTCCGGTGGACGAGTTTTTTAGTGTCGTAATGACATGTATAATATAAACTCAACAAATGAGTTCACATTAACAAGTATAATTGACTAAAAACGAAAAAGCAATGTTGGAGACAAATTCAATAACTTAGATTGCGTGGTTGGACACAGATAGTAAATGAATCAATAACTTTGTAAATGAATCACCACATTATCAAATTTTTGTATCCCTCAAATTACTATACATCACATAAGACTATCCTCATTCACAACCCAACCCAACCCAACCCAACTTTTAATAAAAAATTAATTTCTCTCTCTTCCACCTACACACCCCAACCTAACCCAACCTTTCACACTCATTAACAACCCAACCTAAACCATTTTTTTATTAAATAAACATGACTTAGGTTATAATTTATTTTATAAAATTTATTATAACTAATAAAAATGTTTATATTTTTAAACTTTATTATTTTAAATATAAAAAGTTATTAAAAATAAAAAAGAAATTTTATCAAAAAAATCCAACAAAACAATAGAATGTTGACATGTGTCAAATAAGATAATGTTAGATAAAAAAACAATTAAAATAATATATCAATTTTTATAAATTTTATATCTGAATGTTCACAAAAAAAATAAATAAACAAAAATGTGATATACTGGAAAATATATTTTTTTTCAAACGATCTGGAAAATATTAAAAAGTTAAAAAGTTAAACAATCAATATATATAATATGCTGGAAAATATATTTTTTCAAACGAACTCCGTTTTTTATAAAATTTATATCGTAATGTTCACAAATTTATTTTAGGAAATACGGTGTATTTAGTTTTGTTATTAAGTTTAAATATTAAAAATTATTTGAGTAATTAAATTATTGGGGAATTGTTAGTTAGAAAATAAAACAAAAAATGAAAATTAGAAGATGGAACCAATCTGATTTTGACAAGTGGCAAAAAGGTATGAGCAACCTCTTGCAACCTTGGGTTGCTTGGCCAACCAGGTTGTGGAAAAAACTATAATTTTCATTTTCTTTTAATTTATTTAGACAACCTAGGTTGGAGGAAAGTCACCAATGGTGATAGTCTAAGCATAAGTGAAAAGGCATGCTGCTAAACTAATATTTGTGATGTCTTGGCAAAGCAGTTTTCCAAATTATGGCTCCTGACATAGAGCTACAATATTTAGTACTTGAAGCCACCTTTCAAAGTCACATTATACTCCTCATCCACCAAAGTGTATGGCTTTAATCCCTGAAATTTAATATCAATTCACAATGCAGATGCAACATACACATTAATTATATATTTAAGGACATTTTAGCTTTCAAAGTAAACATTGCAAACAAAGAAATAAACATAAACATTTTAGGTTTGATACAACAGAGAAATAAGTTCTCAGATCTTACATTGCAAGCTTCATCTTTAGTCTGGTTTGGAAAGTGTTCCGCTGTTGTTCACTGCGAATATGATGACCGAATTGTTGCTCATATAGTTGCGTGCAATATATAAGACGAATCCTCAACCGATTAACACCACTACAAAGGTTTGTAGGAGATCATGGAATCCCCAACCGATTAACACCACTACCCAGGTTTGTAGGAGATCATGAGCAGCAAAAGGTGGAATTAACCACGACCATAACCTCCAGGAACTGTTACAAAAGCAGTTTTTTTTTTTGTGGGATTTCTTTGTTTTTTCAAAATAAAACTTAAATGTGATAAATTAGTAACATATCTAAACCACTATTTTTTGTATGGTAATTTGACCTGGAGCGCTTTTGGTCCAGTTACTTAAAAAAATCACTATTTCAAACAAAACCCAACGACTCCATCCCTCCCCCTCCGCTTCCGTACAACCACCGTCAAACCCTCCCCCTCTGCCACCGCCACCACCGTGTCAACTATCTTCTCCGGCGACTCCTCCGACAGCAACCGCTCACCGTCCTCTTGCTCATCAAACAATCCAGACAGCTTATAACCGGAAGAAACCGCTCACCGTCCTCTTGCCAGGCAGCGGCGGCATCAGCTTAACGTCAGCGGCGGCCAGCAGATCCCCTTCCCAACAAACCACTCTCCACCTCTCGTCTCTTCCTCTCTTCCCGATACACGACAGCGACAAGCCACAAAAGACGTCGCCGGGAGCCGATTCGGGTCGAGTTCTGATGTGGGATTCAGCCTCGGTTCCGTTTGATGTCCCGATCAAGTCCGAGTTCGGTTCATGTTATGTTTCAGTTTCAAGCTTAAATATGGCGAAATTAATTTCCGGCCAAATTAATTTCCGGCGAATTTAAATCTTGAACGCGAGTTCAAGTTCTCCGGCGTATTTGGTAAATACGCCGGTGGGTCACGTTTTCCGGCGTCGTTATTCCGGTGGTTTGTATCAAGTTGGCTGGGTTTTCATCTTGATTCACCAACTTAAGATACTTTCACAAACCCTAGTTCTTCAATCTTCATCTGGTCAAAAGTGAATGATTCTTTTTGTTCAAGATTGTTAGGATCTGGTGATTTGGGGAAAAAATGTTTGATTTGGGGAGGAAAGATTTGATTAAAAAAAAAAAGCAGCCGAGATAATACTAATAAATAGTTGTTATTTCTTTTTGTTTTTGTTATGGGGTGACACGTTTGTGCAAGGGGCGTTTTTTAGGGTGGGCAACTTAGGGTTGCTACCCTCCCCCGTCTTATAAAGGGTCTTTTCTTTTGCTCCCTGTGTTTGTTTCTCTTTTACCCCTAACTCCCCTTGAGTTAGCAGTTTATTGTGTTGTTTTTTGGTTTGCGTTTGGCTTTGCGCATGGCCCCCGCGCGTAGAGGTAGAAATGTCAAGATTGTTGGGTTGGCGTCAGCGTGTGATAGCGGGTTAAGGGCTTGCCCCCTTAAGCATTTCCACGAATGCAAGGATGGTAAACCGGGGTCTAGTGGGTTTTTCGCCTTCTTGAACACATGCAAAGCACCCACCTTAAGACTAAAAACAGGAAGATTCATGTGAAGGAGGCTATTACTAAGGATTTGGACCTTTTTCTGGATGTGGGGGAAGTCCTAAGGGAAGGAGGCAAATGGTTTTGTGGGGAGTGCATGGTTATGCATGCTCTTAGTAGGGGGTGCAAGCATGGTGATGAGATGGTGTCTTTTGCTCCAACCTCGGGGGACGTGGACGATTTCATTGTTGGGATTAGGAAGCCATGCCAAGTGGTAGCCGACACTTTTACACTCTCTTCGGAAGGGGTGGTAACCGATGTTGCCCTTCTCGAGCGTGTTTTCTCACTCCGTTTTCAAACCGTTAAATGCATCCCCCCCAGTTGTCGTCTTGCGTTCGCTCAGGTTTTAACGGGTGCCCTACGTAAAGTGGTGGCGTCTCCAGGCTCGGTTGAAAATTGGGTTCAGTTGCTTTTGTTGCCGTGTTGTACACTGAGGGTTGTCAGGCCTTCTTCCAGGCAAGAGCGGAGATCAGGAAATAGAAAATCCCTGCAGTGCAGCAGCATCTTGCAGGCGCTTGCATTGTGGAAAGATGGGTCTGGTTTCACAGATCTGGTCTCTTCTCTCTTGAATAGTGGGGGGGACGTTGGGGTGCCTATGGGGGTTTCCGGAAGGGGCGAAGACAATAAAAAGGATCCCAATATCAAGCAATGCCTGCGGAAGGTCAGGGATGGGCATTTTACGGCGGCGGTCAAAGTTTTATGTTCCAGCGGGGTTGCCCCTTTTGGAGAATCGACCATGAAAGCTCTTATTGATAAACATCCGGTGGTGCCACCCCCATCACTGCCTTCCAACCCTATTGCCCAACCCACTATTTTTGCAGCAGAGGATTGCGTGCTTAAATGTATCCAATCCTTCCCTAGAGGGACATCTTGTGGCAGAGATGGGATGCGGGCCCAACACTTGTTGGACGCTATTGGTTGTGAGGGTTCGGTAAGTTTCTCGGGTCTGCTCACAGCTATTACGGGAGTCGTCAACCTATGGCTTGAGGGGCTTTGCACTAAGGTGTTGGCAGAGTTTGTGGCCTCAGCCCCCCTCACCCCCTTATTGAAACCTGATAATGGTATTAGGCCTATCGCCGTGGGGAGCATCTGGCGTAGGTTGGTCTCTAAGGTGGCTATGAAGAAGGTTGGGAAGGACATGGCCCAGTATTTGGGGGATTTTCAATTCGGGGTTGGTACACCAAATGGGGCGGAGGCGGTGCTTCATAGTGCGAACAGGTTCCTGAACTCCTTTCATGAAGATGGGTCCATGGCCTTGCTTACGGTAGACTTCACCAATGCTTTCAACATGGTTGACCGCTCAGCGTTCCTCCAACAGGTCCACCAACGTTGTCCATCTATCTATCGGTGGGTCAAGTTTCTGTACGCCCAACCCGCTAGGTTGTATGTTGGCAGCGAGTGTATTGGGGCCACCACTGGAGTGCAACAGGGAGATCCATTGGGGCCCCTTCTCTTTGCCCTAGCCTTACACCCCCTTATTCTCCGTGTCCAGGAGCACTGTAACCTCCCCTTTAATGCTTGGTATTTGGATGATGGCACGATTATAGGTAATGCAATAGAAGTTGCTAAAGCCTTAGACATCATCAACACAGAGGGACCATCCCTAGGGCTCCATCTCAATATTAAGAAAACGGAAGTATACTGGCCATCGTGTGACGGTCTCAAGGATCAGGACGGCATTTTCCCGAAAGGGATAGGTAGACCTGAGAGGGGGGTTAAGCTCCTTGGGGGGGCGGTTAGCCGAGATTCTGCTTTTATCGGGGAATTAGCTGGGCGGCGGGCATCGGCAGCGGTTGACCTTATGAAACTCCTGCCCTGCCTCCAGGACCCCCAGTGCGAGCTTCTTCTTTTAAGGTCTTGCATGGGGGTAGCTAAGTTACTATTTGGGCTGCGGACCTGCCAACCCCACTTGATGGCAAATGCAGTATCCTGTTTTGACAATGGTCTCCGAGAGGCTATCGAAGACATTGTTGTTTGTGGGGGGTCCTACTTTGGTGACCTTCAGTGGCGTTTGGCATCTTTGCCGATGCGTTTGGGTGGTTTGGGCCTCCTCTCAGCTCGGGAGGTTTGAGTTTATGCTTTTGTGGCGTCTAGAGCTCAGTCGTATGTATTGCAAGACCATATCCTTCGGAACAGCGGGGTTGTTAAGCTTGATGTAGACTACCAACAGGCCCTTGAGTACTTAAGTGTCTCTCTTCCAGACTTTGATATTAGCGGTTTCTCTAATATGGACACCGCCCCCCCAAAGCCACAAAAAACTTTGGCGAATGCTCTATTTGACAAAACCGCTCAGAGTCTGGGAGAAACATTTGATCTGTCTCCCCGCCAGAAGGCGGTGATTGAGTGCTTGAAAGGCCCCCATGCGCAAGACTTTTTGACTGTTATCCCGATCGAGGGGCTGGGGCAATGCATGTCGGCTGTTGAGTATAGGGCTATCCTCAAATACCGGCTGATGATCCCTATGTATCCAGAAGACGAAACCTGCCCAATCTGCTGTAAAGCCTGCATGGATAAATACGGGGAGCATGCTGTTCATTGTAAGGAGCTCCCTGGTTTCAAATATCGGCATGACTGGGTGAGAGATGTTTTAGGGGACATCTTGAGGAGAGCGGGGATTTCTGCGAAGAAGGAGGCCCCTGTGAATTTCCTTACAGACCCCATGGAAGGGAGATCTACACTGAGACCAGCGGATCTGCTCGTCTTTGGCTGGGCAGGAGGGAAACATGCTTGTGTGGATCTCACAGGAGTCTCCCCCTTAGCTGGTTTAAGGGAAAGCGGGTTTGTAGCAGGACAAGCTATAAGGAAAGCAGAATCAAAAAAGGTGGATAAACACGCTAAAGCATGTGCTGATAACCAACATGCATTTGTCCCCTTCGCCTTCGACACCTTTGGCTCCCTAGCTCCAGAAGCTATCCGTTTGTTGACTAGGGTCCAAAAGGTTGTCCATAACAGTTGCTCATCAACAGGGGGCAGGGGTTTGTGTTTAATAGGCTAGGGTTTGCTATTCAGAAAGGGGTAGCGGCGCAGCTTGTTGCTCGCTTACCTGCGATATTGATGTAAAGTGCACTTATTATTAATGAAAAAATCTAGTTTGATTCAATTTCAAACTCTATAAGTTTTACACTAATAATCTAAGTTATTCAAAGCAATTTAAGAGGTTGCGTGAATAAATACACACCATGATTGTAAACCGTTTCATTCAAAGTCCATTTCAACTCTATAGCTCTACTATTAAAGATAGTACATAACGTATATACTAAAATCTACCGTAGGGGTCGAAATTACCACCAACATAGGCAGAGGAAATCATGTTAACATATAAAAAAAGTGTGGGATACCTAGAAGGGCAAAATTATTTTATAAAATTAGAAAGAAACTACAAGTATAAATGGAATTTAGACTTATTTATCTAGGACAAGCCCTTCTTCACCAGTGCCAGCTAATCTCAATAAAAGACCCACATTAAGTCCAGATCCACTATCTAAACATTTTTCTCTTCAAGTGTTGTCCAGTTTGATTAATACTGAAAGATTAGTCATAGTTGACGGCTTGACTTTTTGTTTCAAAGTCTTCCACATTCTCAGATTCCATCAATCCCTCCATATGCCAACATGTTTCCACTAGCACGTAATAAAGTTATGGTGCCTAACCATCATAACCAAATGAAACCGTCCCATCTATGCATCCATCTTTCCGGTGGTCATGTACTTTACAGTAATAATATGGAAAAAAGTAAAAGATTATGATATTGGGAATGATTTCGTGCCTTTCATTGATAATTCTCAACCCTTTAAATAGGGTGTCATACAAGGATATTACAGAATATAATTCAAATATAATGCGTATCTTCTACAATCTTCTACAAACATGTTTATCTCTAATATATAATATTTTCACAAATATATAAGGTTACGTTATTTAATAGTCCCCCGCAGTTGAAGCGTGTGAATGCGCAAACTGGACCTAAAATCTGTAAATAACGTTCTTGGTAATCCTTTTGTGAAAATATCGGCATACTGAGAAGATGAAGGCACGTGTAACACTTTAACATGACCGATTTGTACTTTTTCCCGAACAAAGTGAATATCCATCTCGACGTGTTTTGTGCGTTGATGTTGAACCGGATTGGCGGATAGATAAACAGCAGACACATTGTCACAATAAATAATAGACGCCCGCTGGACTGGAACATGCAACTCAAGAAGTAAATTACGAAGCCATGTGGTTTCAGCAACCGCATTCGCAACGCCCCGGTATTCCGCTTCAGCACTCGATCTAGAAATGGTGTTTTGACGACCAAGACACCAAGTTGTCACCCAAAAACACACAATACCCCGAAGTAGATCGTCGCGAGTCCGGGCAGCCGCCCCAATCGGCATCAGAGTAAGCAACAAGCGACGATGAGGGTGAAACCGTAATATGTAGCCCGTAATCAAGAGTGCCCTTGATGTAACGAAGTATGCGCTTCATAAAGGCGTAATGCGAATCGCGTGGTGCATGCATAAAAAGGCAAACCTGCTGAACTGCATAAGTAATATCCGGGAGTGTGAAGGTTAAGTACTGTAATGCTCCAGCCAAACTGCGATATAATGTGCCATCGGGAATGAGATCTCCATCATTTGCACTCAACTTAGAACCCGTGTCGCACGGTGTAGCACATGGCTTACAATCGGTCATGTTCGCACGATGAATAATATCCCGAGCGTATTGCGACTGTGACAAAAACAAACCGTTGGAGTCGCGAGTGACGGCAATGCCCAAAAAATGGTGTAGTGGTCCCAAATCTGTCATGGCAAACTCTCTGGATAACATGGATATAATGGATTGCAATAGAGTCGTATCAGAAGCGGTAATGACAATATCATCCACATACAAAAGAAGATATGCAGTAGACGTCCCCCGTTGGTAAGTGAAAAGTGACGAGTCACAAATGCTGCTCTTGAATCCATGAGAGAGTAAGTGTGTCGAAAAACGGTTATACCAAGCCCGTGGTGCCTGTTTGAGACCATACAACGATTTCCGCAATCGACAAACAAAGTCTGGGTGGGTTTTATCAACAAACCCTGGTGGCTGAAACATGAACACCGTTTCGTCTAAGTTGCCATGTAAAAATGCGTTCTTGACGTCTAATTGGTGAATCGGCCACTGTCTAGAAACTGCCAAACTCAAAACTGTGCGAATAGTGGCTGGTTTAACCACGGGACTAAATGTTTCGTGGCAATCAATCCCCACTGTTTGTGACTTGCCATTAACAACCAACCGAGCCTTGTATCTTTCCAAGAGACCGTCCGATTTAAATTTATGTCTGTAAAGCCACATGCAACGAACAATAGGTACCCCCGAAGGCCTCGGTACCAACTCCCAAGTTCTGTTAACCTGCAAAGCACTGAATTCATCGGTCATAGCCTTATGCCAGTTAGGGTCCAGGAGGGCCTTTAAGTGGGAATTTGGAATAGGTGAGATGGAACGTGGGTCGGATGGTGTGGATAAATTGAATTTTGGGTTAGGTTTACGAATACCCGTTTTGGACCTAGTGCGCATAGGATGCTGATTTTGTAACTGGGCCGTGTTATCGGGTTGGGCAGGTGTGGGTTGTTGGGCCGAGGTTTGTGGTATAAGGGATGAGTAGTTTTGGGCCGTAGGTGGTGATGGATCTGGTAAGTGTGTTTGGGCCGTAGGTAGATGGGTGGTAGGAGAAGTGACCTGATGGAGGGGCGGCTGGGGAACATTTGGTGTAGCCGTGGGAATTAAAGTTGGTGCTGGTGAAAAAAATGGAAAGGTATCATCATCGAAAAATTTGTAGGCTTCAGTGGGTAGGTCGGAGTTAAATGGAAACTCATGTTCGTCAAAGACGACATGTCTAGAGATAAGGACGCGGCCCGATTGTGGATCCAAACAGCGGTAACCACGAAAGTTTGCGGGATACCCCAAAAAAATGCATTTTGTGGAGCGGGATGATAGTTTGTGGGGTTGGGTAGCCGAGACATTGGGGTAACAAGCACACCCAAAACACGTAAATGGTCGTAGGTCGGGTGTCTTTGATAGAGGGCAAAGGCCGGGGTAAGATGGTTAAGTTTGGGTGTAGGCAATATGTTGTGTAGGTAGGTGGCGGCATGTAAGGCTTCCACCCAAAAGGAAGGTGGAAGACGGGCATGTGTTAGAAGGGCTCGAATAATGTTGTTGAGGCGTCTCAACATTCGTTCGGCTTTTCCGTCTTGTGGTGATGTTTGCGGGCACGAGAAGCGAAAGACCATTCCTTGTTGGTGTGCAAAATTTTTAAATTGATGGTTATCAAATTCCCCCCCTAGGTCACATTGAAAAGTTTTTATGATTCGGTTAAATTGTGTGGATATAAGTTTATGGAATTTGGCAAAGGTTGGAAAAGTTTCGGATTTGAATTTAAGGGGGTAAACCCAAACGAAATTGGTGAAGTTATCAACTAGGACCATGTAGTATTTATAACCCGTGTTACTTTGAATCGGTGAGGTCCACAAATCACAATGAACAATATCAAATGGTGCAAAAGTAACCGAAACTGAATCATGAAAAGGTAAACGTTGACTGTGGAAAAGGAGGGTAGGGCGAGGGATGCTGTTGATGATTCCAAGTGTTCCAATTGTTGTTCCCGTAGCCTCCTCCTCGTCCCCGAGACCCGCCCCTGCCTCGACCTCGATAGCCACGCCCCCTGCCACGTCCGCGCGATGGATCAAAGTAATTAGGTGGCTGGTAGGAACGGGGGTCAGCAAGGTTCTGCAGTTGGGTGTTGTTGTTGGCAGAAGGATTAGGCGAGGGTGAGGGTTCGGCAGTAGCATGAGTGGGAGCGGGTGGTGTAACAAGCACTGTTTGTGATGGGTTTTTCCGGGCGGCTTGACGTTGTTGCTCTTTATGTAGACTTTGACGTGCATCATCCCAAGAGGGGCACGTTTGGTTAATGAGAGCAGCCGTAACGTCATACTCGGAGGGCAGGCCGCGGACAAGTTGCATAACAAGTCTAGGTTCGCTTACCGGAAAACCGACGTCACCAAGTTGATCTGCGAGTTCTTTGAGTTTTTGGCAATAGTCGTCAAGCGATGAGCAGGCACCGAGAGTGAGATTGGTGAACTCGTGTTCGAGGGTAGTAGCCCGTGATCCTTTGTTGTTTAAAAAAATCCCCTCAAGTTTTACCCATGCATCGCGAGCCGTAGCTTTGGAGTCCAAAATCCGAACCAGGTAGTCGTCGGATAAAGTGGCATAGATCCATTGTAAAACGAGGGCATCGATCTCCTGCCATGCCTCGTAATTAGCGTCTTCTTCTTTCGGTGTTTCAGTTTCTTCGATGTGATCTAGCACTTTGTACGCCTTGGCGTGTAGCCTGAACAGTTTGACCCAAGACGAATACGTGACCTTGGATCCATCCAATGTGCGCACCTTGTTCTGTATATTGGATACAGTATAAGCGGGATGTAAAGATGAAGAAGCTGCCGTGATTGATGATGAAGCCGGTTCCTTATTAGTCATGATTGATGATGAAGCCGAGATCGGTGTGCTATGCGGAAGCAGAAAAAACTACGAGATCCCGTCGAAACAGGTGCGAAGGTACTCCTTGAACGAAACAGGTTCTGTCGAAACAGAAACTTGGTGAGGATGAATCGACGGCAGCAATATGTTTACGGCTAGGGTTTAGGAAAGAGCAGAATGCTCTGATACCATAAAAGATTATGATATTGGGAATGATTTCGTGCCTTTCATTGATAATTCTCAACCCTTTAAATAGGGTGTCATACAAGGATATTACAGAATATAATTCAAATATAATGCGTATCTTCTACAATCTTCTACAGACATGTTTATCTCTAATATATAATATTTTCACAAATATATAAGGTTACGTTATTTAATAAAAAGGTCTCTGAATTATAAACAAAATAGAAAAATGGTGTCAAGTAAATGCTCAACTGTTTAAATTATCAACAAAAAGTGACAAAGTATGACTTGGATTGGACTTCCGTTTGTGTGATTATGGTACCTGTTGATCATATACAGTTGGTGAGGGCTTAGCAGTTTTGGCGATGGATCCGTAGGGGGCATCACCGTCACCCCTGTCGGATTATGGTGGTGCAGTAGATATCTTGCTTACATCTTTCCCACCTTTGCAAGCCTCCCTTCTTTCCATTGGGTTGCAAATGAAATGTACGAATCATGCGTTACTACAATGGATAACTTAATGTAACTTCCTTGTTATACTCTTACGTTATTTGATGTCCCGCCATAATATGCCCGGCCCCACCAAAACTTGACATCAACTTTTGACAATGGACCTAAATGACATCCACCAATACTAGAGTTTACAACTGACTTAAGTGAGATGGTTTGTTTTTTTTGTCCATTTTATAAATACGTCATCAATAACTGTTGCAAAAAAAAAAAAATATTGGTAGAATATTAATATAAGTTTTTGAATACGATTCGGGATGTTCTTTGCATGAAAAAATAGACTTTTGGTAGCTTTTAGCATATTTGACCCGCTCCCCTTTTCCTACATTTTTATTTATTTACACGTTTGAGCTAAAACATAACCGATACATGCATGTTATAAGTAAAAGGTTTGAAAATATATCATTACTGAAACAGGTTGGGTCAAACGAGAAACATTTTATTTTCCATTATCATAATTAATTATTGACTTAATATGGTTACAAAAACGATATCTTTAAAAATGATAGTGCATATATTTAAATAAACAATTCGGGAGGTTATATGCATAAAAATAGACTTTGGATAACTCTAAACCTATTTAACCCATTCACTTTCAATAATATTTTATGATTCAACCCTTTTGAGATAAAATATAATCCAAATCAACCCACTCATTAGACCATCCACAGTAGATGCATTTTTAGGTGTTTTTATAGAGAAAGTGATGTGGAGGAGACTGGTTGTCACACCCCCAAAACACCATATGCGGAAACACCGCGGGAGGTGTGACGTACCAGGATCCAGCCACTAATCACATTTAACTATAATAAGTTATTAAATAAAATATTCCATTCATTTCATAATATAGTTCTAAATCATAAGTTAAAACCAAAGTAAACGTTCAGCGGAAGCATAAAGTAAATCGTTATTCAAGTGTCTCAAAACAATGTGCTAAACCAACGAATATATATCCAAGTGTTGCGACCCATGACCACTCCAGCACTCCCAGATAGCAAGTTCCATGACCAAGAATCTAACGACCTACTAGCATGCATACAAGTGTATCAGACTATCAAGGTTATTCCTTCTGTATTTCAATGTATCATACAAGACAATTTACAGTAATATATATACATGTACAAAGAGGATTTCAAGGATGTTAAATATGGAAAAGGTAATGATGACCACAATGATTGACCACACAATAATGCAGATGGCGAGATTTGTGGATGTAGATATCATCAAGGAGGATTATTCGTGATACGCCCCCGCAAGATGGAGTCGCCGTTTGAGACGCCAATCTTGGACCTGAATTTTTGAAACGGACCTTTTGTGAGTGGTTTTGTTAGGGTGTCAGCAGGTTGATCAGCTGTGTTAATGTGAAAAACCCGCAAGGACCCGGCAGCTACTTTCTCTCGAACAAAGTGGTAATCAAGGGCTACATGTTTCATGCGCGAATGATACACCGGATTAGCACACAAATAAGTAGCTCCGGAATTGTCGCAAAAAAGCTTGGGTGGTTCGGAAACGGTTATATTAAGCTCATGAAGAAGGTTCTGAACCCAAGCAACTTCCGCCGCTGCATTGGCGAGAGCCTTGTATTCGGCTTCGGTGGAGGATCGGGATACGGTTTTCTGCCGTGTGGATTTCCACGAGATTATGTTCTTACCCAGGTATAGAAGATAAGCTGATGTCGATCGACCTCCATCATTGATGCCGCCCCAGTCTGAATCGGCAAAGGCATTGATAACAAGCGGAGTGTTTCGTTGTAAGAATAACCCATAGTGGATTGTACCTTTAAGATAACGTAGAACTCTTTTAAGGGCTTGCATGTGTTTTGTCGTTGGGGCATGCATGTATTGTGACAACTTGTTAACTGCAAAACTCACATCCGGTCGAGTGAACGACAAATATTGAAGCGAGCCAAGAATTTTGCGGTATGGTGTTGGATCAGTGGGTGCCGAGCCATCATTAGGTGAAAGGGGCTCGGATGCACTAAGGGGAGTGGCCACATCTTTTGCACCTTCCATGTGGACAGTTTTGAGTAGGTCCGAGATATGTCTGTGTTGAGATAAAAACAAGCCTTTGTTGGTGGTTATCACTTCAACTCCCAGAAATTGATGAAGTGGCCCGAGATCCTTGACCGAAAAACGTTTTGATAGAGTGTCCACAAATTGTTCTATGGATTTTGAGCAGTTCCCTGTCAAAACAATGTCATCTACATAGACCAAAAAATATAAGGTTACACCGTTATGATTATAAATAAAGAGCGATGCATCCGATTGGGATTTTTTGAAGCCGTGACGTAGAAGGAAGTTGGTGAGTTCTAAGTACCACGCTCGAGGTGCTTGCTTAAGACCATACAATGATTTTCGAAGTTTGCATAAATGATTTGGAAGGTCCTTGTTGGTATACCCCGGTGGTTGAACCATGTAAACATCTTCTTGAAGTGTACCATGCAGGAAGGCGTTATTTAGATCAAGTTGACGTAAGGACCAATTCTTTGAAAGAGCAAGTGACAAAATTAATCGTATGGTGACGGGTTTAGTAACCGGGCTAAATGTTTCGAAGTAGTCTTTTCCCGGTTGTAGATGAAAGCCCTTGGCCACTAAACGAGCTTTGTACCGATCAATGGAGCCGTCGGGTTTACGTTTGACTCGGAATACCCATTTACAGCCAATAGGAGAGTGGGAGGATGCAGGTACAAGTTCCCATGTACCGTTATGAAGTAGCGCATTAAACTCTTCATCCATTGCCGATCTCTAGAGTGGGTCTTTGAGAGCTTGAGAGACCGTGGTTGGTTCAAGGTTTGGAGGTAGAGGGTGGGAGGTGGTGTGGTTTACAAAGTTGCTACCAAAATATTTTGGGTTGGCTTTTCTCTCCCTAGCTGGTCTAGGTGAAGTGGGGTTGGTTGTTGTAGGGAATGAGGTTGAAGGTGATGAAGTAGTGGGATCAGTTGGTGCGTGGGGTGTGTGAGCAAAGGTGGGGAGGTCGGCTATGGGAGTGGTAGAAGCCGAGAGAGGTGAGGTTGGAGTTTGGTTTTCTGAAGGGTTCATGGATGGTGTAGGTGATGTTGGGTGTTGATGTAAGGAGGGAGAGGAGTGGTTGGTAGTGGATCCATTGGTAGGTGATGTTTGGTTTATTGAAACAGGTTGGTGTGCATGGGAAGGGGGTTGGACAATAGGCGATTGAGTTGTATGGGTAGGTAAGTGAAGTAAATTTGGTGTGGGTAAGACATTGGTTGGAGATGAGGAAGGTGTGGGTGGTAGAGTGTACTGTACAGTACGATGAGTGGGTAGGAAATCCGTGATAGGGATGACGATTGGGGGTGTTGTGTGGGTGTCACGAAAGGGAAAGATATACTCCACAAATTACACGTGCCGAGAGTGATAAAGCCGTTTTGTAGATAAATCGAGACACATATATGCAGATTTTGAGGTGGAGTATCCAAGAAATACGCAACGAGAGGATCGTGGATGAAGTTTTGAACGAGAGTAGGGACGGAGCCATGGGTAGCATAAGCACCCAAACGGTTTGAGTTTAGTATAGTTGGGAGAAGTTGTGTGTAATTTTTGAAATGGTGAAGTGTTGCCAAGAATGGGTGTGGGTAGTCGGTTAATTAGGTAGACCACGGTTTGAAAGGCATAAGACCAATATTGTAAGGGCATGCCCGCATAGCTTAAGAGGGCCAAGCCGGTCTCCACAATGTGTTGATGTCTTCTTTCGGCGGTACCGTTTTGTTCGGGTGTGTGTGGGGGGGGGGGGGGAGTGGTAAAATGAGAGATCCCTAATGATTGAAAAAGGGGAATGAGAGCTTGATATTCTCCACCATTGCCCGAAAAGATAGATATTAGTGGTGTTTGGAAATATTTTTCAACCATTAATTTAAATTGTGGGAACAAGGTAGAGACATCTGATTTGTGGCGCATGGGATAAATCCACACATATTTGGTGTGATAATCGACAAATATTACATAATAGCAATAGCCATCAATAGATTTGTGAGTCGGTCCCCAAACATCACTATAGACAAGTTGCAATGGTTTTGTGGTGACAAAAGAGTTATTGTGAAATGGACGTTTGTGACTTTTGTTTATTGAGCAAGATTCACAATGAAACTTAGAATAACAAGTGGATTTATCACATCCTATAATCTTTCCAAGTGTCTTTAGAACCTTGATAGAATGATGACCAAGTTGATGATGCAAGTTGAGTAGAGATTTGGTAGTGGTATGATTTATTCGTGGATGGACCGTAGACGAATAATAGTAGACATCATGCTTGTTGATTCCCCGCATTAGGTGCGCCCCCGTGCGAAGGTCCTTCACAACAAAATAAGAGGGAAAAAATTCAACAGAGACATGGTTAGTTTTGCAAAGTTTTGCAACGGAAACAAGATTTGTACGCAATTTTGGAACACATAAAACATTGGGAAGGGATAGAGATCGAGACGATGTTGGAATAGAAGTATGACCAGTATGAGATATGGAAAGACCTGTTCCGTCGCTGAGAATTATTTCTTCCAGACCGCCATAATCCGATAAAGATTGCAACTGTGAATGAGGGGAAGCAGCATGTTCGGACGCGCCAGTGTCAAAAAGCCAAGAGGGTGGGATTGAGGGTGCACGAGTTATGGTGGTGTTAACGACCGGGTCGTTGTTGATGGTAATGTTGTTGTCGCGAAGAAAACGGGCGAGTTTTCTGCAATCTTTGGTATTATGACCATTGATTGAGCAGAACTGACAGAAGCTGGCTAAACGTGGGCTGTTACGAGATCCATTTTGTTGGGATGGCGGTTTCTGCCATTGTGCTCGCTGAGAACGTGCACCATTGTAACCGGTTCGATTACCCGAAGTTGGGCGAGATGCATGGGTATGGTGAGCCGTGATGACAGCAGGTGAGGGTTGTGTGGTTGCTTGGATTTCTCTTTCATGGTCCACAAGTTTAGCATACATTTCAGAATAAGAAACAGATGTGTCACGGGCTTTGAGTGCAACAACAATGGTTTTGAATTCTTCACCCAATTGATTCAGCACATGAATCATCAGGTCCTCATCTTTAACCGGTTCTTGGGCCAAGGCGAGTTCGTCCGCAATTGAACGCATCTCATGAAGGAAGTCAGAAACAGGCCGTGACCCTTTCGGGTTTGCGGTGAGTTTCGACTTAAGTGAGATGATTCTTGAGCGAGATGTATTGGCGTAGGCTGTTGTTAGCCACTGCCATGCTTCACGAGAAGTGGTGGCTGATGAGATTAGAGGCTGGATTGCATCTGTGCAACTACCTAGTAGGGCGCTAAACAGAATCTGGTCTTGCCGATACCATTGGGAGTACTCGGAACTCGTGGCCGTTGGCGGGCGGGAGTTGCCATCAATGTGGTGATAAAGATCCAATCCAATTAAGGTGGATTCTATCTGTCGCCGCCAGGTCGGAAAGTTGTTTTGGTTGAGTCGGATGATGAAGTGAGCGGAGGCGGTAAGGTGGATGATGGCCGGAGAGGTTTGTTCATCAGATTTGGGCGGCATGTTTACTGTTGTGGGTTGTGAAAGAGAGGAGAAAAAAAAGGAAGGGGAGGATAAAAGGGATCGATATTATCTCAGAGGAGATATTGAGTGGCTCTAGATACCATATCAAGGTTATTCCTTCTGTATTTCAATGTATCATACAAGACAATTTACAGTAATATATATACATGTACAAAGAGGATTTCAAGGATGTTAAATATGGAAAAGGTAATGATGACCACAATGACTGACCACACAATAATGCAGATGGCTAGATTTGTGGATGTAGATATCATCAAGGAGGATTATTCGTGATACAGACAACACTGGTGAGTTCAAAGTTTGTTATCACGTTTAGTTACCCGATATGAGTTAAAACATTTCAGAGATTTGATGTTGTTAATAACTCGATTACCGCAGATGGCTCCAGATTATTTGCCCTTCCCCCAATGCTCTATCAAACATTGGTCAAGTGGTTAAGGTAATTAGTTCACGACCGTCCTCCCCGGTACGGTGTGAGGGTGCCAAACCTAATAGCGCTATCAACTAATAACCCCGTTGCCTCCCCGGCAACCAATCGGTATATGATGGGACTTAATGATAGAAATGAGTGTATTAACCAACATCCCAGGTTTCACATTCCAGTCAAACCCAATTACCCGACATTCCTCCCTAGAACGTTTACCAAATGTCCCTCCCCGGGACGCAAGCTTGGAAAAAGAGCAGTGAACTCACCTTAGATTTGCTCGGTTTATTTAGTTACCCTTTCCAGTTAGTCAACCAACCCTACCGTGGTCAACAATACTTATCAGTTTCATAACCAACTAGGTCACGCATTTTCATAGTTTGTATACATCACAAGAACAACGTATGATATGTAGTAAATACTCAGTTTTCATGCTAGTCCACATTCCACATGCATAACACGCAGTAGCATTCAATAGTTGAAGTGATTATACACATTAATACATACAAGTTTCCTCATTTCCAACTAGTGTTGTCATCAAGCACAAACGAAATCGGGTAACCAAACATTCACATCAAACACATTATATGCTATATTAATTGTTCTGTTAATTTGTTCTCAAATGGCATCCCGACGAAGATCCATGCTTCATCGTTCAACTTCATGGCGAAGATCCCCCGACGAAGGATCATAGTTCGTCGTCCACTGCTATGACGAAGATCTCCGACGAAGGATCATAGTTCGTCGACAGACTTGTGACGAAAGCTCGGATAGTTCGCCATGACGAAGATTCAGGTGATTCTTCGTCGACCTGAACCCTAACAGTTTCAAGGTTTCATCACACAGTTGTTCTAGTCCCTACAACAAATCAAACCCTTTAATTCAGCCAGTTATCGTTCATGATCATATAGTTTCATAGCAACAGTTAGCAAGTAATTGGCATGTTTCACAGATCAATCACATCTCCTAATAACATCGAACAACGTCTCCTAGTAACAGTTCCGATCACGAAATTAATTTCGTAAATAATAAACCTGACCAGTCATCATCCGCTCAAACATTTAATTAAACTGATAAACTAACAGTTTCTAATGCTATCGTGCAATCCCTAGCCATAACCAATTCATCACACAATACGTTACAACCCATTCATGATCATAGTTTTTTATCATCAGTAACTTAATAGTATGAAACCCTAGTCAAACCTCTAACAAAACAACATCGTAGGCATGAAACACTGTCAATCAAGAGGGCACTAACCATAAGATGTTGCAGAGAATACTCGTAATCGATTGAGAGTTTCGCAGCGTTAAGGGATTGCAGTATCGAATAGAGGAGGTGAGGGAGTTTTAGGGTTTGATTGTGGTTTACGCATAACTTAAACAACTCAATAATAGTTGGGCCTAACTGGGCTATGGGCAGAGGATTCCATTCGGCGAAGGTTACCATAGACGAAGTCCATACTTCGTCGAGTACCGTGTGACGAAGATCTAACTTCATCGGGTACAGTGTGACGAAAGCTCCATATTTCGTCGAGCCCGAGGATGTCGAATGTGTTAGGTCCAAACCTTTAGCAGTTTCCAAAATTTCAATAACTTTCATTAGTCATTAACATTACATATTTAATTCCACTAACCATCAAAACTCTAATCTTTCAAACAATTACCCATTACATAACATGAAACAAATTATCAAAATAGGATTGCGAGACAAGAGATATGTAGATGAAAGAACTTAAAATCTCGGGTTATCACATCATCCCCAACTTGAAAGAAATTTCGTCCCGAAATTTGATAAGCAATCCAAAACAGCACAGTGCCAGATCAGGATGACTGTGGGTTTTCCCCAGGTGTCACACTGGTGATGATATGGAGGAAAGAGAATGTGTATGTGTGTACTGATAAGAAAAAAATGTGTTATGTGAGTGGGAGTGAAAAGAGTGGAGAGAGAAAGAGTGTTTTTATTTTTTGTGAGTAGGTCATGAAAGAGAGTGAATTTTATTGGTGGAGCAAGTGCCCATGTGGCACCTAAAAACTGAAGATCGTTATGGTAATCAAGATCATCCGAGTTACATGTTTGGGCCTCGGGCCTGTTTTATGTTTATTTATTTTATGTTTATAAGTATTGGGTCAAAACATTGGTTATGTTATGTATTTAGTTTGGGCCGTAGGCCACCAGTTTGGGTCGAACGATTTGTATGTCCAGTCCATTAAACAGCCGGTTATTGATGAGGAAGTTGGGCCAAGTAGCGAACCGGTGTGTCTCCATAACCGAATGGCGGTTATTCAGAATCGTCACATCTCTTTTGAAACAACGTGACTGTTGGAGACATGCCTCTTGATCCCTATAAAACCGCTGCCAAACTTCCCTATCAAACCGGTAGTTATCAGTGTATTCGAACGTGTGCATTATCAAGTTAGTTATCATATTCAAAGTTCAGTCAATCAAGTTTATTCATTCGGTTAGTTCATTGTTTCTGCAAATCATTCTCGTTTCAATTCGTTATCATGAATTCGTGTGAGTGTTGTGGTTTGTACGTGAATGATTGTGTATGTGGTCACAATACCATCCGTTCCGATTGGTCCTGGGTTTCCGATGACGATGATACCAACATTGGTATCAGAGCCAAAGGTTTAATAGGAACCGGAAGGAATTGTGATCAAGGAGAAAACCGAATCGGTGGAAACAAAGGAAAATCGGTTATGACCGATTTTGGTGATGATGTGTTTGTTCGTAGTGGAGAGTGCGGCCGGGCGGCGGAAGTGGATGAGTACGCGCAGGGGAAGCCAACCATGCGGACCGGGGTATCACCAATGGAAAAGTTTCCAAAGAAAGTGTTTCAAAAGGGTTTCGTGAAGAAGTCCGGGAAGAAACCTAATGCACCAGTGGGTAGGCCAAGAAAACCGGGGGTTCGGTGTTTCAAGTGCAAGAAGTTTGGCCACATCGCGTCGATTTGCCCTAGTAAGTATATTATATTATCACCATTACCAGTCGAGTGTGATTATATTGTAAAGGATACTTGCGGGGGTAAATGGGATTCAATCTGGGTTGTGGATCCTACGTTTAAGACGCACATGACGGGAAACCGTAATTTGTTCAAGTGTTTTAAAAGACACTTTGGGGTTGTAAAGAATGAAAGCAAGAAGGATGTTTCGTTCGTTCATGGAATTGGTGAAGTAAGGGTGCCGGTGGACGGCAAGGACAAGACAATTCCGTGTGTTAGTTACGCACCAAAACTTGACAGGAATGTTCTAAGTTTGGAACAACTCCTGTTTCAAGGAATCGAGACGGTTACTATGGGTGAGAAGTGCGTATTGAAGAAGATGTTCGGTTGTCGATCAAAAGGGTTCGACATATACGAAGACAAGTCGGAAACCGACTTGGAACAAGATTATCTTGACGCCTTTTATGATAATCTTGGGGTCGACAATGGGTACAAGAAAGAGAAAGAAGAGTTTCAAGAATGTTTGGGCGATTACTATGAGCGGGAATTTGAAAAGTCAAAAAATAAAAAGAAAGTGTATGACGAACGCCCAAGTGCAAGGAAAGTCGTGTACTCGAAGAAAGCAAAGAAGGCTTTATTGATCTACATTGAAGGCGAGAAGGATAATCCACGCCAATCAAAGCAAATGCTTCGGGAACGGGCAATAACTCTCTCTCAACTCGAGGAGGACGTTGTTGAAAGGGGGTTAATCATGGAAAGTTGCGTTGAACCAGGGGATCTTATCACACTACACGAAGAAATCAAGAAGCACCCAAGATTCTTCGACGCACCGTTTGAAGAAATCTTAGTTTGGTTCATCACGAATTTTCTAGGGATTGTTTGTGAGAAAGCAATGCCACCAGAGTTGATTGATGGACGTGATGTTAGCCTCATTCTATTACACCGCATCGTAAGGCACAATGGTGGGTTTGATGAGATAATGGCAAAAGACAAATGGGGCGAGATATCGGAGAAGTATGGCTACGACAAGGATGACGCTTACGAGATGAAGGTCGCCTACGTTTATTATCTAGAGTTGGTCGAATGGTACTTTGATTACATCAAGAAGGAGCGTGCAAGAGAGAAAGTTGGCATGGCCGAAAGCTCAAGCAATTGCGGATGGATCGACGATTCAAGCGACGATGACATGGTGGTCAAGATCGAGGTCACCAAAAATCGTAAGGAGTGATCGTGATCGAAGGGCTCGGATGTTCTTGCTTAAGGGGGAGAATGAAGATCGTTATGGTAATCAAGATCATCCGAGTTACATGTTTGGGCCTCGGGCCTGTTTTATGTTTATTTATTTTATGTTTATAAGTATTGGGTCAAAACATTGGTTATGTTATGTATTTAGTTTGGGCCGTAGGCCACCAGTTTGGGTCGAACGATTTGTATGTCCAGTCCATTAAACAGCCGGTTATTGATGAGGAAGTTGGGCCAAGTAGCGAACCGGTGTGTCTCCATAACCGAATGGCGGTTATTCAGAATCGTCACATCTCTTTTGAAACAACGTGACTGTTGGAGACATGCCTCTTGATCCCTATAAAACCGCTGCCAAACTTCCCTATCAAACCGGTAGTTATCAGTGTATTCGAACGTGTGCATTATCAAGTTAGTTATCATATTCAAAGTTCAGTCAATCAAGTTTATTCATTCGGTTAGTTCATTGTTTCTGCAAATCATTCTCGTTTCAATTCGTTATCATGAATTCGTGTGAGTGTTGTGGTTTGTACGTGAATGATTGTGTATGTGGTCACAATACCATCCGTTCCGATTGGTCCTGGGTTTCCGATGACGATGATACCAACAAAAACATCACTAAAAAAATGTCTCTATTGGTGATACTCTTAGTAAACGGATCAAAATTGTAACCTCTATTGTGACCTATATATAAAGGGAAAAATGTAAAATGTACCTTGATATCTTTCAGTCTGATCTAACACGTAGATGTAATCCCTCTTGTAGTTCACAATATACGGGCCCGAGCCTTAATCCAAGTGCTTTGGCCTTTTCTTGGTCAAATTTACCTCTAATCACATGCAACTCACAAATGAATGGAAAATAATATCACTGGACTTTATTGCAAACTCATCTTCTTTGATCCCATGGGTTTCGGGTTGCAACAAAACAACTGATATTCTGACAACTTCATCATCAATTAGTTCATTTGATCATTTATTTTTTCAGGATTATCATCTAATAAACCCCTATCAGATTTGGGTGATGGACCAAAGCGTCGAGTGTGAACCAACTGCATTTGGAATGAGAGATTTCACTGCATGAACTATATATTTACAATCCGAGGGTCCCTATACAACTATCTTCAATTACCAATCAAAATGAATATTGGCAAATATAAATCATATCACTAATCAAAGACAACATTAAGAAAATAATAATTCAAGCTATCATCATACGTATACTTACATATATATTCCTTCTTCACCAGTGCAAGCTAATCTCAATAAAAGACCTGCGCAATAAATTATATAAACTTCAAATCTAAATTGAAAAAAATACGCAAGCTATCAGCAATTTTAGAGCAGACATGTGAAAGAAATATGTGATCGATCTAAAACACAAATACAAGCCATTCCCATTGCTATAAAAAAAGTCTTTTTGTGCTTATTTATGATGGCCATTTTACCTTTGACAAGAAGATCAAATAATGCAGTCATAATAATGAGCAATAAAAGTGTAGTTGAACCAAAGTAACTAATTAAAAAAGCTGATAAAGTACATCAAAGTGCTTACTTCTACTGCATTGATTATCAAAGAAGAGCAAAACTGATAGTGATGTGTCTTGAGTATCCATACGTGTCCCTAAAACCTGCTTAAAAAGTTAGCTCCTTTAAATTACAAAATCAATAGCATTCGTACACTCACAATCTATATATACCTTAGTTGAAAAGGTACATAATTAGACACCAATAAATGGTTCATAAGGGCTCCTTTCAAATTTGCTCTCAATTTGGTAAGCCATTTTGATTTATGCTGAGTTTTTTTTTATGTAAATCTCTGAAACATACTTTCAAGGCATATTTAGCTGCAATATATCTTCTAAAAAACATGCCCGAGCAAAACAAACTTTTCAAGGTGTTTGGCTTTGTGCCATTCCTCGATGGAATCAATGAACCAAGCCTCAGTTTCTGCATTACCAAATAATATTATAGAAATAAATCTCTGAAACTAAAATTGTTAGAGGTGATGACTCTATACCACAAGGATTCACTGCTACATAATCTGACACCAAAGGCTGATGTGTTAAACATCATTACATCAGTAAACACTAAATGGATAACAATATGAGAAAAATACTTGTATGAGACAAATAAATTCGAAAAAAAGAAAAACATGCCGTAGGTAGTTGAGGTATATTACATGAACCAAGATTTTCATAGAACCTGCATTCATGAGGTTTTGGATTATTGATCTTCATGCATTGTTTTATCTAAATTAAACTGAATTAAACAAAACATGACAAATCTGAGCACACCGAAGTTTTTGAAATTCGCTTTTGTACAAATCTGAACAATATGAATAATCAATTGGCATGAAGGTGCACCAAATCATGACAATATTGAAGACTATGTCGTTTATTATCGTTTATCGATACAAAGTTACCTCTACCAACTGATTATGTTGAACAGGAGGCTTGGGTGTAATACCTGCGTCCCTAGACTTTTAGATATTGTCAATTTTAGTCCCTGAACTATGTAGTCATTAATACTTTTGGTACTTGGTGAATTTTATGCTATATACTAAATACTTGGAATGTCTAAATCTAAATACTTGGAATGCCTAATTCTAGATACTTGGAATGTCTAAATCTAAATACTTGGAATGCCTAATACTAGATGCTTGGAATGTCTAATTCTTGATACTTTGGTGCTTGACTCTTGAGGCTCGTGAAACTTGAGACTTGGTTGAACGAGGGACTGGAGCCTTGTCACTGGCGAAAACTATGAAACTTTGAAAACTTTTGTGCTATGGCTATAATCTAGTTATACTATTACCCAATAATACGCAACGTTTAATCTAACTCGCAAATCAAATCAAAGACGGTGGAACGGAAAAGATGGGATTGACCGAGTCGCAATCCGATCGGATGACCAACCGATCGGATGGCCACTCGATTGGACCGCCATCCGATCCGAGTGCACACCGCCTTCACTCCCCCTTACACTATAAATAGGCCTGTCACATCACCATCCTCACTGATGTGACAGCCTCACTCGACCAGACGCACGCACTTCTCTTTTCTCCCATTTCTTGGCGATTTCAGTACGTTTAACACTAGATTCTTGTACATCTTTGATCTACACATCATTCTCTACGAGATTCTCCTTTGAAATCTCACTTTTCACCATGAAATCTCTCGGCTTTGAGCTCTTGAGGGTGATGTCACCATGGTGGTTTGTACCAAACTATTGTGTGATGTCATTCTAGCCAAGATCTAGCTCGGATCTAAGGAATTTCATGCGTCTTACACTAAATCTATGTTAGATCTAAACTTTTCAAGCTAAAATCTTATGTTTATCTTCATCTTTCTTAAACTTTTACTCGGAACGGTGAAATCCGGATCTAAACGGACTGTAGACTTGATTAATAGTCTGGAGTCGGCTTGGAAAGGGGTGTTACCAGAGAAAACGACCGGAGTACGGATTCTGACATAAGCACCATCGCGGGCA
The DNA here is from genome assembly GCA_030545235.1 of Helianthus tuberosus. Taxonomy (NCBI): domain Eukaryota; kingdom Viridiplantae; phylum Streptophyta; class Magnoliopsida; order Asterales; family Asteraceae; genus Helianthus; species Helianthus tuberosus. The sequence goes on along the minus strand of CM060380.1, from coordinate 142,337,274 downwards.
GACGATTGAACGGACTGGGGTGATTCCCGCCCGATTAGATCGGCTACACCTTGATGAGCTTACCATTGTCTCAATACGTACCATGTCGTTGCGATATGACCAGAAACTTAGAAACTTACAAAATTTGAGAACGGGACAAGGCTAACCCGATCGAGTGGCAATCCGATCGGACAACCACCCGATCAAGTAACACCTACCCCTTAACTTTAAACACTTGAAACTTGGAGTCATGATCGTCGAGTGGCAGCTCGATCGGATAGCCATCCGATCGAACAGCCATCCGATCGAGGCAACAATGATCTTGGAACTTTTCAGTACTTAGAACCTTTGGGACTTTGAATCTTGAACTTGGATCGAGTGGCGAGCCTATCGGATAGCCATCCGATCGGATAGCCATCCTTTCCTCACACACTATTGACAACTTTGAATCGAGTGGCAACCCGATCGGATAACCATCCGTTCCCTCACACACTTGTCATTCAATCGACTGGCAATCCGATCGGATGGCCATCCGATCGGACAACCATCCGATCCAATGACTAATCCGACACCTGTGCAATCTCGTTGTTTTGTCCGACACTTATCCGTTGTAATCTAATCAGGCTAAACCTAAAGAGCTCCATTTGATCCAATAACAGTTGATCTGTTAAGCAATCACTGTGAGTATACTTGATCCCTTTTTGCTTTAAACTTTGGGATGTAACATGTATTCTATTAAACTACGATACTTGAGACTTTTGCAAACTAAACTCTATCCTATGTGTATGTGAAACTTGTGATTCTTGTATTCTATTTGTGCTACGTGGACGTTTAATCCAGGGTGTATAGTTCCGCCTTAACAATAGTAGCGCTATAGGAGATGCACCTCCCCATTATTCTCGGGGGTATTGTTAGGAGGATTCTAGTTTTACTTGAGACTTGGGGAAAACAACAAAGCATCGGGATACTTGGGCTATCACTTGTTGGACTGCGAACACTAGCATGGCTGAAACTATTTTGTTACACTTACATACGGATATGAGTCGCTTTTAATCTATTATGCTATTATTCAAACTTGTATACTCGCCGGTACATTTTTGTACTGACTCTATTTTTAATACATGTTGCAGGTTAACAGATTGCTAGGGCACTCGAAACAAGCTAGGATGAAGCCTAGAAACTCCACTTAACTAATCTAGAAACATTGAACACTTATTTGATGAGATGTATTTGATACTTATTTTGTTCTTGATTGTTAGACTATTTTAAATCAATCTAAATCTATCGAAATATCTAGTGTTATGGAATCTCATGAGCAATCTGAACGCTTAGTGCTCGCACCCCGATGTTTCCACCATCGGTTGGGGTGTGACATTGGGACAGATTGGTTGAAATTGTTTATGCTCTCATAACAACTATTTTTCGTCATCTCTTCTACATCTATTCTTCTGATTTAGGGAAATGAATAGAAAATACACTTTATTAGCATGTTTGTGCCCTACAAAGTGATAACAAATAAACAAATAAAGTGGTACCTGCCACAACTGTTACAACCAAACACGAGATGTTGCGGGTGTCATTTGGTGCGACAAGAGTGAGGAACATGGATACGCTTGCATCACCAACGTCAATTGCTTACTTGATGTTTTGCTAAAATACCTGATGACCTAAGGGCTTGAAGTTTCTCTTTCAAAGCAGATGCTGTCAAAACCACATAAATATAATAAGAAAAGTGACTAAAGAAATTTGCATTAAGTACTTGCAAAAAGAGATCTATATTTAAAAAAAAATAAGAAGAAATTGTGGATATACATGTCTAAATGAGATTGTGTGAAAATGATAGAAATATCTAAATGATATTGTGTAATCATCCAGAACATATACCTTATACAAGATCGAAAACGCTTGTTGCCGGCTCCAGCACTTGCGATAGAGCCGTGGTAGATATTGTAAATTTGGGGAACCAATAAACTCCATGAAATTAGGTCTAAATGTTTCTTGGATATCTAATAGGGAAATAAATTGACTTTACGTTGTTCATTTCTTTTACGGTTACATGCTTAAGTTCTTCTTCAATCCTCTTAGTAGCATAGCAAAATCTAGAAACATATAAACTCCACAAAATTGGTCCAAACGGATTGTTCCAAACCAATGGTTCCTAAGTCAATAACCCATAAAACAAGGAACCTAATGAAATAGAACACAAACTTGATGTAATTGAACCAAAGGAAGATCAATCTTGCAAAAAAAAAAAAAAAAACCCAAACTGAGTCGACGAACTTAGGTTTAGGAGAAGAGGAATCAAACCAGTATATCGTGAATCTACTTATTGCAACGGTGGTATGGCCTATCGTGAATCAATCAACGACCAGAAGAGCTACGAATTTGGGTGCCTCAAATCAAGAATCAAATAACAATGATGGGAGTGGGTGCTAGACATAAGCATATATTTGAACTCCCAATTGTGGATGTAACTGCTCCATAATTTACGCTCATATTGAAACTGTAGGAACATGGTGGAGAACATGGCAACAACTGATGCGAGTCAATTAACTTGCATTAAAAACTGTCGATAACCGCCAACAGAGAAATGGAGATCATGGGCAGAAAAATTTGGAGCAAAACCCCCTACAGAAAACTGCCAACAACCGCCCTGAACTGCCATTAGAGCGGTTATTTTTCTTAGTTTAAACGGCTGAGATTTCATCTCAGCATGATCCGACGGTAGAGATTGATTCAAAAAGTAGTTAGACTTAATGAGTTTAATATATATATATATAGGGAGGAGTTCATGCGAGAACCACCCTTATTGCGAGAACCGCGATAACCAATGTGAACACAACCTAAAATAGCTAAAAAAACCTAAAAAAAACCTAAAAAAACCTAACCCCCCTCAAAAAACCTAAACCCCCCACCCCCCCCCCCCCCCAAGCTAAATGCTAAAAACTAAAACCCCGAAAAAACCTAACCCCCCCACCCCCCAAAAACCTAAACCCCCCCACCCCAAGCTAAAAACTAAACCCCCAAAAAACCTAAAAAAATAAAAAAAAAAATCTAAATTTTTTTTTAATATTTTTTATGCTCAAATCGCTACTTTTAAAAAAAAAAAAAAATTTTAACTTTTTTTTTTTGCTTCGAAAAGTAGCGGTTTTTATATAAAAAATATTTAAAAAAAAATTTGTGTGATTTTTAGCTATTTTTAGACATTTTTGGTTGTGTTCACATTGGTTCTCGCGGTTCTCACAATAAGAGGTGGTTCTCGCATGATCTTCGCGGTTAACATACAAAAGACCTTATCCTACTTCACGTACACGACGCCCTTAACCATCAGATCTGGGATGTAATCACGCATGGGAGCCCTAATCACGCATGGGAGCAGTTAATCACGCATGGGATCAGATTTTGGAAGATAATCACGCATGGGAACATTATTACGCACGTTTAGTTGATCAAAAATTGGTGACAATCACGCATGGATCATAATTACGCACGTTCTATTTTGGTCGCGTACGTTAATGTAGGTTAAGCTGTTTTGTACATTATACTTTCTCTATCTCTCTCTCTCTCTCTATATATATATATATATATATATATATATATAATTGAACATAAAAGCAACAACCAAGTCAATTTATGAACAACTATGTGTATAGACTAATCACAAAGTGCACGTTTAACTAAATGAACGAAGTTTTTTGTTCGTGTTCGTTTATTTATTAAACGAACGAATACAAACAAACTTCACGTTGAACGGTTCATGAACTGTTCGTTGAAAGTTTTGTTTCTTTGCAGCTCTAAGAAAACACTTATATCTTGTAGCGTGATATGGGGTGGTACAATGGTAGGAAACATAGTGACATACATGATGAAGATTGCTCCTCTCACCCGAACCTGTTACGACTCGTTATGTTACCCGAACAAATCAACCCATACAATTTAAAATAAAAAACTAATGACATTCTATTCTATGATAACTTAAAAACCAAACTCGTAGCCTTTGCTACCGAACAAACCAACCTGTACATTTTCCATATAGTTTCGTTTGTGTTTCTATTAGCTCATACATTTGAGTAATTTAAATTAGACAAAATTACACAAATTGTCCTTTAGTTATCTATCAAATTTCATCCTTTGTCCTTTGTCTTTAAAATGCACACTCCATGTCCTTTACGACTAAATTAAGCACACTCTATGTCCTTCAATGTTTTAAAAACCGGACCGGGCCGGCCGGTCGGACCGGTCCGGCCGGGACCCGTAACCTTCTCCGGGCCGGTTCACACACATAGCCGCTATCAACATTGGCCCGCCGATCGGGCCGGGAACCGGCGGTCGGGCCGGCGGGTCTGCGCAAAGAATCGGGCCGGTTTGGTTTTTCAGAGCATCTTCTTCAGAGCATCAACACACCTCCTCCTTCCCTTGTATTCTGTCGCTGGCTTCCTCAGAGCATCTTCTTCATAGTTCCATTCCATCTTGAAAGAGTTCCATGGCTGGCTTTTGGTTTTTCAATGGAACAAGAGAGAATAGATTTATTTTTCTCATGGAAGATGAGAGAATAATTGTTTATGTGTGAGAATTGAAGGATCTGAATAGAGTTTGATGAAGATTTGCATTGGGGGAATGGAAGGGTACTTTGGCTTTTTTTTCTAGTATCAAGGCACCGCCCATCTAATCCACTAATATAGGGTTGTTTAAGTGTTTTGGTGATTTTATAAATGTTGAATTTATTTATTTATTTTTTTTAAGGAAAATGTTGAATTTATTTAAATTAAATGATATTTGGGTAAATCCATTATACACTATATAAATTAGCAACTATCTTGTGCATCTTGACTTGTACCCCATGCTTGGGGGCTTTTTTAAAAAAAAAACTTCATTTTCCACTTTCAACCTTAGAGTTTTATCTTTTACATTTTAACCCATTACTTGATTTTCCACTTTCAACCTTAAAGTTTTATCTTTCACATTTTAACCCATTTGAAATTTTTACTTTTAACTCAAACTTTTTCAACTTTTGTAATTTAACACAACACTTTATTATTTACAACTTTGGTCCCCCATACTTTTTATCTTTCGTAAGTTTTTCGTTTTACGTTTCGTTCTAAATTTTACGAGTTAACTTGTCGTAGCGTGCATGTGAGGTTCAACGTTTTTGCTCTATTTTTCCATATTTGACAGACCCATCGCAACGCGTCCATTTTTTCCCTTTTGAAAAAATTCGCCGCAACGGGCGGGTCCTAGATCGACTAAGTTATTATTTTTTACGTTTTACGTTTCTGGTTAATTTCTTCGCATTAACACACTGTAACGGGTGTGCGTGGTTCAACGATTTTAGTCTACTTTTCGTTCAGTGTAATTTTTACTATTTTATCTATTTTATTTTTACGATGTTGAGAGTCGATGTCGTTGTGGCATTGGTGCTACTTGGCACGGTTTTACGAACGTTTTTAACCTATTAAATCTTTACTAATAATTTGTTTCGGTTTACCCCTATACTTCCTTAAAAACTATTTTTTGCGTGCATATTTTATGTACGGGTATGTATAAATATGATTTCTTCTACATTCCGACGTAAACTTTTTTTATAGACGAGTCAGGTCAAATATAATACGTTTTCGTTTAAAGAAACCATTTTTACGTGCATATTTTTATGTACGTTTTCGTATAAATCCAAGTTATTGTTCGATATGAATTCCATTTACTTTACGTTTGATCAAATGACCATGCTTATACAGGTTACATTGAGTTCAACTGGATACGTCGAAATGTGTGTTTTCATATGGTTAATGCATCATATAACGTTTGGACTAATACATTCAATGTTTACGATGTACCCGCGCCGCAACGCGGGCGGGTCTTAACCCTAGTTACATTAATTTAGGACATAACTAGTTATTTTCTATATTTTTTCTATATTATATATATATATATATATATATATATATATATATATATATATATATATATATTTTATATAATTTATGACGTAATCCGGGTCTTAAATCCGGTCGAACCGGTCGGACCGGTCCGACCTTTGACCCCGTATGGCGACCGGGTCAACCTCCGGTCCGGTTCTGAAAACATTGATGTCCTTTAATACTTAACCTCTGCCATGTGCCACTCATGTGAGAGGGCAAAAACGTCATTTTCAACCATTTCTCTTCCCAGACTTCATTTATACAGGCTGATTACCAATTTTCAACCAATTTCGCTGCACTTCCGCTGCACTTTACGCTGCACTTTCGCTGCACTTTTCGCTGCACTTTCGCTGCACTTTACGCTGCACTTTACGCTGCACTTTTCGCTGCACTTTCGCTGCACTTTTCGCTGCACTTTCGCTGCACTTTTCGCTGCACTTTCGCTGCACTTTCGCTGCACTTTCGCTGCACTTTTGGCTGCACTTTGGCTGCACTTTGGCTGCACTTTCACTGCAAATATCTGATGCAGTATTGGCTTCACTTTGGCTGCAAATATCGGTTACATTAGACTCTTTAAGCATGCCGCAGAATCTGATACATCACTTTGGCTGCAAATTGCTATGATGATTACTTACATATACTGAAACACATATCGTAAAGAGGAATATGCAACCAGTTAATTAAGAAGCTAAAGTTATAATATAATAGCATAAACTCATCACAGATAAATGGTTTAAACCAACCAAAAGACAATTTTAAGCCATACATAGAAAAAGTTTTTAAACCAAAAGACATACTAAAAGACTACAGTAACATCCAAAACATGGTTTAAACCAACCAAAAGATAGTTTTAAGCCATACAAACTGCAGTAACATCCTAAGACTGTTCTTGTCCCTTGCAGGTCCTGCTATTATGCCTTTCTTTGCCACACTTGGAACAAGTCTTTATAGTCCCCCTCTTTGAAAGTCTTCCACCTTTTGTTGCCTCTTCCAACTCAATTGTTGACTTCTTTCTGGCCTTTTTGGGCCTACCAATAGGCTTGTGATACTTGGGTGCTGTCAGAATGGTTGGGATATTAGTCTTAGGCCACAATGTCCTGCCATTGATTGGATAAATCTTGAACCTATACACCTGCTTCCACCTCTCCATTGTGTAAACTGGATGAACATATGTCTCTGGCAGTTCTATTCCTCTACCACCATACATATTCTTGTTCCATATTGCAGCAACTACATGTTTACATGGCAACCCTGTGATCTCCCATTTTCTGCAAGTACAAGATCTCCTTTTCAAATCCACCACAACACCAAAACCAGTTGGGCCTTTAACCTGATAATGGTCTTCTCCATTCCAGATGACTGAACACCTACTTGCTTGATGTTTTATCTCTTCAAACTTTTTGTTACCATACGGTGTTAACAATCCATCACAACCATCTTGAACTTTAAGTACATTCACAATTCTTCTCATCAAATACTCCCTGATGAACTCCAAAAGTGTGATAACAGGCTTGTCTCTTGCATCTAGTATCTTTGAATTAAAAACTTCACACATGTTGTTTAATAATACATCTGAAAGTGCCCCACCTGGATAAATTTTCATTTCAAAAATTAATTAATTGATGCTTTTAGTTTAGATGGGATGCTAGGCATCAATAGTATATCGCTTACCAGAGAAGTGTGATTTTGACCAATGTTTAGGATGGATGCTAGACAACCATATTTGTGCTTGAGCATTGAATGCTTTGAGTTCTTGCATGTTTTCTTCAAAGTACTCAATAGTTGATGATGTGGCCAATTTCCAAATCATATCTTTGTAGGCTTTTCCCTTAAATGTTATCTTCATATTCTCATGAATATGTCTTAGGCAGTACCTGTGTTCTGCATATGGGAACACCTTCTGTATTGCTGGGATAATGCCCTATTTTGAAACAATCAACATAAGTAATGGTAATCAACACATAAAAGCTAAATATCACCAAATAACAAAGTAATAATAGGAGTTACCTTTTGCCTGTCACTAATGAAGGTAAAGTATGAGTTATGATCCAAGTCTATATCATCACCAAGGCATTGGAGGAACCAGGTCCAAGAATCTAAATTTTCAGCCTCAACTATTGCATAGGATAGTGGGTATATCCCATTGTTAGGGTCAACACCCACAGCACTCAGAACCTGACCAGGGTAGGGACCCTTTATAAAAGCACCATCAAGACCTAATAATGGCCTACCAATAGCCTTAAACCCCTGCTTTAGTGAGCCCAAACATACATAAATTCTTCTGAACTTTCTAGTGTTAGATCTTGGATCTGTGCATGGTTCTACCTCAATTTTAACTGTAGTACCTGGATTTGTCTTCACAAGTTCAGCACAATAATCCCTAAGAACACTGTATTGTGCTTCATAATCACCATGTAGCTGTGCAAGTGCTTTATTTTTTGCTCTAAAAGCTTTCATTCTAGAGACCTCTACCTGATACTTTCTATGAAACTGATCCTGAAGTGCCTTTACAGGAATAGTTGGATTTTCCTCAATCTGCTCCATTAATTGTTTATAGAGAAAAGTTGAAGTACAATGATAAACAGATCCGCTTTCAAGACACTTATGTTTAGTGACTAAGGTCTTGACCATCCAAGTCTCAGCATTTTTTTCTTTGGATACCAAAATAATCCAAGGGCATTCCTTCTTTTGAGGGTCTGACTTATTCCCCCTCCCACCAACATTTTTGTCTTTAATGTTGTCTTGACTACCACTAGCACCTTTAGAAGATGATTGCACATTGTGTCCTTTTCTTTTTGAAGATGACTTGTCACCTTGTTTTTTAACAGATTTCCCATTAGACTTGTCACCATGTTTTCTAACACTTTTCCCCTTAGACTTGGCACCACAAATATCAATTTGACTGTATACCCCAACTTCATCAACATGAAAGTTAGGTAATTGACCCTTGCAAACAGCCCTAACTCTTGACAGATCATCCTTCACAATCCTAAGCTCCCTTCTTGTTTCCACTGCATGTTGTTTGATCAATTCCTTTACTTCCATCTTACTTCCAAACAACTGGCCTAAGTGGAAGTTGCTATTGTTTTCAGTCTCACTCCTTAAAAACCTAAGCATATTCTTCCTAACACTAGACTCGTCCAAATCAGACTCACTACCACTATCTAATCTATCATTATCTAACACATCTTCATCATGGTTTTCAACAACTACATTGTTATTGTCCTCAACTCCCTGATCAATGTTAAGCCTAAAATCCCTCATGTCTACCTCTACATCATCCTTCCCTGTATCATCACCTACAAAGTCACTATCACTTTCATCTTCATCATTCATTTCATCTGAACTATGAACTTCATCATGTATAACAGTTGACTCAACAAAGTTTTCATTGTCATTGTTGATCATGTTTGTTTTATGACCTAATAAAGGATCAAATTCATTCATGAAATCTGAAAAGAAATTTGTACCTTCTTGTGCTTCCCTCTCTTCTGCAGTAATACATCCCTCGAAATCCTTTTGTGACTCACCATAGTATTCATCAACTTCTTCTTGTTGAATGTTTGTACGAGTACACAACCTCGAACTCCTGTTGTGACTCTCCATTTTCGTCCAACTCTCTGAATGGTTGAACTAGGGTTTTGTGGAGTATTAATTGTGAAATTGGTAATCAATCTGTATAAATGAAGTCTGGGAAGAGAAATGGTTGAAAATGACGTTTTTGCCCTCTCACATGAGTGGCACATGGCAGAGGTTAAGTCTTAAAGGACATGGAGTGTGCTTAATTTAGTCGTAAAGGACATAGAGTGTGCATTTTAAAGATAAAGGACAGGGGATGAAATTTAATAGATAAATAAAGGACAATTTGTGTAATTTTGTCTTTAAATTAACTGCTATATAGTTTCTTTTGTGGGAAATTATAAATAGTTATGTAAAAATTTAGGAAAATAATATAATACAACTTAAACGATGTAAGTAGACCAAACCTTTATCGTTAAGAGTCGGGTCAATTATAATACGTTTTCATGTTTATTTTTACTTATGTTTTTAGTTGATCTACCACCGTACTTATCTTTATGTACACATCGGTATAAATTCACGTTTCAATTTAAAGTTTTCCAGAAATGACTCGGGCCAAATACAATAAGTTTCCATTCTTATTTTATGTACTTTTTCAGCTGGTCTACATTTGATGTAAATTAAAAAAAAACAATATTTTCTCACGTACTTATTTTTATGTATGTGTCGGTATAAATTACATTGCGATGTAAACGGTATACACTCATGTTTTGACGTAAATTCTTTTCCGAAAACGAGCCGGGTCAAATATAATACGTTTTCACGATTATTTTTATGTATGTTTTCAGTTGGTTTACATTTTGACGTAAATTTTGTTCGGAAACGAGTTGGGTTAAATATAATACGTTTTTATTCGATGGTATACGTTCGAGTTACTTTATGTTCTGACACCGCCAAGTTTTGATACAAATGTAAGAGTGGTGTAGTGTTTAAGTGGAGCCCAACTAAAAGAACCAACCCAGGTTCAATTCCGTTTCTTTTATACGGTTAAATCCGATTTTACTTTTTATCCAACCGTATCTCATGTAGGGCACGTTAAAACTAGGGGTGGCAACAAAAACCCAACCATGATATTTTGGGCATCTTTAAAAAAGGAAATAAGTCAGAATAGGCTCGGCATTTAGTTAAGAATAAGATGGGTTAAAATGAGTTTTAAAATACCTATCCAAGTTTTAATATGGGTCAGGGTTTTTACTCTCTAAACCCAAAACACGCATCAGATCTAAATCACCAATGGTACGTCTGATGATTTAGTCTGATTTCAAACCTCATCAATTCATCATCAGATCCCTAAATCAGCATCATCGTGGATTCAACCCTAAATCACCATCATCATCTGATTTCAAACCAGTGATTATCCTTTATAATTCTTCCTGTTTTCACCACTAATTTGCCTACACCTTCAGCATCAGATCCCTCTGTTTGGTAAGTACCAGAAACAATGAGTTTTTTTATGTTATTGTTTGCAAATATTGTTGGGTTTCTGTGCTTTTATAGGTTATAATGATGTGTTGATTGTCGGGTTTCTGTGCTGTTTGGTAGGGGGTGTTGAACGAATGCCTACCAGGTGTTTTATGAAATGCTTGAGTGAGTGTGAAACACATAATGGTCCAAATTTTTCACCCGTTTAAATTACCAACAGTTAAACCATTTGTTTTTCAATCTTAGATACATAATCAATGGGTTTGTTTTCATTCAAACAAACGAATTGTTTTCAAGTTTGAGGGATTTTGTTTTGTGTTATAGACTAATTGCTATATAAATTCTTGATGGAAAAAAGGTTTGAGGAATGTACTTGATTGGAACATGTTTCTGGGTTCTTTTTGTATGGTTGCTGAATTGAACTAAGTTGAGTAGTGTTTCTTGCATTGGTCGCGCAACGAGAAGTTATGTCCTGTTGATCTTGAAACTCTAGGCAGTGTTTGAACTGAACTAAGCTTTATTAGGCTTCTGTTATTTGTTCTGATATCTATCTATATGATTATATGCATTTGGAAGTACTGGCGATGATAAATTATATGGATTTTGTTCGGACATTAGCGTTGTTGAATCTGACATTAAATCTGTTAAAAAGAAAACAAAACACACTCAGACGAGCATACGTAAGGCGAACCAACATTTGTGGCAATCCACCATGAATTACTGCGGTCACAATGGCAAGATCAGTTAAAAAAATACTATAATGACCAAACATGATGTAAAACCACATAATAACCACATCAGTTTTGCAACTGTTGAAATGATAAGTTTAATAGCTTGATTACCACCCTACAGTAACACACACAACACTCATAATAACCACATTATTGCAACTGAACCTTTTTTTTATTTTTTTAATTTTTTTAATTTTTTTGATTTTTTAAAATTTTTTTGTATTTTTTGTATTTTTTTTTTAATTTTTTTGATTTTTTTTAATTTTTAATTTTTAATTTTTTATTTATTTATTTATATTTTTAGCCTAATGCCCAAATTCATCTTGACCTAAACCCATCCTAACCCATTTCTTAATAAACCCATTCTAACCCAAACCCATCCTAACCCATTACCCAAACCTACCCAACCCACCCATTTTGCCACCCCTAGTTAAAACACACGTTTTCATATGATTCATGCACGAGGATATTTAAAGGGTTAGAATGAAATCACATCACATCCCCTAAACGGCAAAAGTAAAACAGTCCTCTTGCATCATTGAAACCCTAGTCTTCAGCCTTGTCTCCACTCTCCAGACGCCGGAGTCACTTCAGCCTACACGCAACCCCTCCAGCCTACTCAGTCTCACTCAATCACTCTCTAGTCTTAATAATTCAGGTTCGTTTCGTAATTTAAACCTTATTAATGTCGAATTAGATCTATTTGTACTTCAAATTTGATGCGTTTGTACTCGAAATTTGATGGGATTACAACATTAATTTTCGGTGAAATTATGGATTTTTCTAGATTTATAGAGTACATCTCAAAAAGTGCATAGCAGTTATAATGTGTTACTGTTCTTTAGTAGTTTGATCTTGGCCTTTATATGGTGTTTGGGAGCATAAAGTTTGGGCGTTTGCAAATTGACCTGGTTGTTTGGATATTGGATATTGTTTTAATATAAAAACTCTATTAATTTGATGTAGTTTGCAAGTGTTCTCGCAATTGTTGATTTTAACATTTAATTTGATGTAAATTTGTAATCTTTTGAAACTTTTTGAAACGACCCGAATCGTCGAACCCACCCATTTTTTTTATGTCCGGACATATGATATTGGAATATTTAAAAAGTGAACCCCTTGGAAAAAAATTCCTGGATCCTCCGACTCCTATCTCGACAACAGGATTCCTTCGCTAAACCTAACAACCCAGGCATTCACTTTAAACTCCAATTCACTTTCTTACTTCATCTTGCCTGCCAAGTGTTTGATGAATCTCCTAAATGAATTCGATTATTCCTAACTTTTTCTTCATATTGCATACCAAGTGTTTGATGAATGTCCCAACTCAATTGGATTATTCCCAACTTTTACGGCTATGGGTTGTAATCCCGTTAATGTTTGCAGATTGATTTTGATGTAGAACCAATTGTTTTATTATGAAAAGAATTAATTTAGAAAAAAAGGGTTATGGTGAGATTAGTAGCATATTTATTAGACCTTTGTTTGAGTACTTGTAATTTCGGAAATACTCAATCAATCGGCTAAGAAACGATGTAGGGTATATGTTTTCCTCGTGTATAGTCGTTGTGAATTTCAAATGTATTGCCTCCTGATTCAGAAATCTAAATGAAAATCACTCTTTGGTCTCAAAGTCTCAAATCAAATTGCACTACTTCATTTAATCTAAAATACACCGTTTTGAACGGAGTCTATTTTGGTGAGAACCTGTTTTGACCCAAACCAAATTGAACTTCTTTTATATGGCCACATTAACGAACCCGGCATGGCCAGCTATCCGATAATTTTTCCAGGCTTACTAATTGCCGAATGAACTACATAACATAAAGGATGTGTTTATTTTTTTTTCTACAACTCTGATTGACATATGTTTATCTATCCTAAGATCTTTTTTCTTAACTTATGCTTGTACTAAAGCATCTATCTATACAAAACTTTACAGCATGCGATAGCCCAAGTTCTGGATAGAACTCATGGATTCACAGACCCAAAATGCATCTTTGCTACGTCTCCAAACTGTTGAGAAGGTAATACACATGTAATACTTTAATGATTGAAATTAAAAATGAATTGGATTCTAAGTCATGGTGTTATTCTCAGAGGATTGTTCGAGTATTGGAACTCGCTGGTGGGGTGATGGAAGAATTCTCAAACCCTAATGGACCTCGGAAGGAATTGGTCAACAGTCACTGCAGTGAGTTCATGCAAATAATCAAGGTTTTATCTTTTCACAGTTAATTGCTTAGACCACCCGTAGTGGTGAACAAAAATAATGCCCCCACCATGGGGCATTATCCGACACGTGACATCCTAGTCAGCGTTGGGCATTATAGCAAAAGTGGCGTAGTGGGGCATTATTCCAATAACGCCCATATTATTTTTAATGCAAAAAAAAAAAAAAAAACACACGAAATACATTCAAAAGTGACCATTTTCAAAAGTTGTCAGAAGTTCATGTGGGTAACTCAAAGTTGATTGGTCAAACCAAGTCAATCCATTCACAAAGCAAATGCAGCGTTTTAAATATAACGCTAACAACAAATTTGTCCAAAAAAAAACGCCGGACAACGCCGGGTGTAATGGGGTGGGGGGCGTTTTGGGGCGTTTTTTTTCAATTTAAAAAAAAAAAAACGCCCCACTACGGGTTTGCTTACTGAATCCTGTTCTTTTTTTTTTTTTCACTGGACGCATGTTACACCCCAATCCTTTTACACATATACCGAGTAATTATAAGCTTTACCTTGTAGTATATACTACAACTACATTGTTGCTTATACAGTGTGATATACTCAACTTCGTTAAGGCTATATCATCTTGTAGCAAGTCTATCACATGCCTCGGGACACACATTACACCCCAGGGCCAACTATAAAGCCTTGTGGATTGCCACAAGGTAAATCACTAAAATCTTAAAACATTAGTTAACACAAGAATAACAATCACTAAAAGCATAACAGTACACGTTTTTATCTGTTTTTTTAATTTTATTTTAAAGCGTCTTTTTGCCATCTTTTTGGTGACATCTTTGTCTTTCGTTGTAAAGCCACAATACATGTGAACTATGCAGTTAATATTGGTGATATATCAGTTATGTCGGTCATATCGGTCCCCTAGTCAAATATCGGTGTCAAATATCGGTACCGATATTATCGGCGATATTGACCGATATTTGACTGATGTAACTGATAATCACCAATATTTGACCGATATCACTGATATATCACTGAATTATTGGTGTTAAATTGCTATATACATAAACTCTGCATTATATTAAAATTACCGATATTCCAACGATATCTCACCGAGATAACCTGTATCTCAAATATCGGTCCTTGACCGATATTCTATATTTTACCGCATTAACTGCATAGTGGGTGAACTGGTGAAGACCTTTAAAACTCAGTTTCACTTTCATTTTCAGCATCCATGTAAGTTATTAACTTCTATACTCACAAGTTTGTTACATTTGGTGTCGTCGTGTGATTGAAAAAGCAAGAGCCAACATTTAAACTTGGCATGAAGCGTTAACATGCCTGAATTTTTGTGTGTTGAAATCAAGTTCACAGCCATTCATGGTGAAGATAACACTGGACTGTCTTCGCTCTGCTTCCTTCTACTTTCTTATTTGTGTCCTACCTCTCTTTCTATATCTTCGTTAGGTGTAGCATGTGTGTTTGGCGCTGGCAAACATCATCCAACTTCCTCTGTTTCTGTTTCCTTTGCAGTCGTTATAAACTTAATGGTTGACTTGATAATCACATAATTCATTTTAATGTATGATATGTTTGATGTTGTTTTTAAGTTTTGCTGAATAGATAGGTTAAACAGGGTATGATATTTATACTTGTGTGATAAATGTAGGATATACAAGTGACTCTGAGGGAAGAAATAAAAAGCGCATGTGAGTACCGTCCGTTTGAGAAATGCGATTACATAGCGCGAGTATCAAATGAAATCTGTTGCAAGAAACTTGAATATGTCGTTGACAAATTGGATGGCATGAAAGAAACAATGGACCAATATCATCAAGCGACATGACCGGCTGGCACGCTCATATCTAATTTGCAAGTTATATATGCTGTATTGCTATGTTTTGACCTTTATTCTAACAAACATATACCTTGCTATTATCATTAGTCTGTTTGCTATAAATCGTGTTTGGTATGACTTCTCTTTACTCTTGGAAAGTGGATTCGTGATTTTATATGAAGTACCAAAAGTGAGGAATTATTGTTTCAGCATTGCAACAAACTTTTCTACTTTAATTAAAGAGTAAACTGCCATTTTGGTCCCTGTGGTTTGACCAGTTTTGCCACTTTAGTCCAAATCTCAAACTTATTACATCCAGGGCCCTGTGGTTTGGTTTTTGTTGCCATTTTGGTCCAAATTTCAAATTTGACCAGATTTCCCACTTTTGACCCTGCTATTTTGTCTTCACCCTCAGGGGCATTTTGGGCATTTTAGGTTTATTATAACCTAATATTAATTAACCCCATTAATATATATAAACCCCACCCCACCATCACTGAAGATCAAACCCCACCCCACCATCACTGAAGATCATCTTCTCAAACAATCACCACCGTCACCCTCACCTCACCGCCTCCACCATCACCGCCGCCACCCCGATCTGAGTTCATCTTCATCATCGACCAACTCTCTCTCTCTATAGCACCACCGCCGCCACCTCTTCCTCCCTCTCTCTCTCTCTTCTCTCTCTCTATAGCACCACCACCACCGCCACCTCCTCCCCCTTCTCACCGCCGCCACCTCCTCCCCCTGAATCAAACTCACCACAAATACCACGTTTCAACTCACACAGATCTTCTGTATCCGATCCCAACACACCCAAAACCAAAAAATGGTTCGAATCAAAGACATATTCGTCACTTTCTTCAACAACAGATGGCTCGTTTTTGTTGCAGCAATGTGGGTTCAATCATGCGCCGGTATCGGCTACCTGTTTGGAAGCATATATCCTGTAATAAAGAGTTCATTAAACTATAATCAAAAACAGGTTGCTAGATTAGGTGTAGCTAAGGATCTTGGTGACAGTGTTGGGTTTTTGGCCGGAAGTATGTCGGAGTTTTTACCCTTGTGGGCCCTTCTACTTATCGGTGCTCTTCAGAACTTTGTTGGGTATGGTTGGGTCTGGCTTGTTGTTACCGGCAAAGCTCCGATGTTCCCAATTTTCTCTCTTTTTTGACCTAATTTCCTAATTTCCAACTGTAAGCCCTTTTGCTCTAACCCCCCAATTTTCTCTCTTTTTTGACCTAATTTCCAACTGGATTTTAGTGTTTTGTTGTTGATAAGAGGTTTATGTTTTGGGTTATGTGGGATTTATGTTGTAAAGGTGAATTTTGATATAAAGATGTGATTTTGGTTAATGGGATTTTGATTGCTTTTGGTGTTAGGGATTTATTAGACTGACAAGATTGGATATTTATTGTTTGTAAGATGATATTGATGGTTTTGGAGCAGAATCAAAGGAACGAAGTTGGGGGTTCTGGATGCCATTCGTGCCCTGCTCGTTGCACAAGATGCCATTCATGGTGTTGGCGGCGGTGGGATGGTGGTGGGGATGATGCGATGGTGGGGGTGGTGGTGGTGTGGTGGTGGTATTTTAGAGAGAGAGCAGAGAGTTGTATCTTGAGAGAGAGAGAGATATGTCTGTTTGTTCATTCATGAGGTTGAAGATGAAGATGATATAAGGGTTTTATTATAATTGGGTTATTATAAAGAGATAATAATTCTAAAATGACCAAAATGCCCCTGAGGGTAAAGACAAAATAGCAGGTCATTAATGGGAAATCTGGTCAAATTTGAAATTTGGACCAAAATGGCAACAAAAACCAAACCACAGGGCCCTGGATGTAATAAGTTTGAGATTTGGACTAAAGTGGCAAAACTGGCCAAACCACAGGGACCAAAATGGCAGTTTACTCTTAATTAAAACTAAAAAGAATGTCTTACTTTATGGTATCCACTTGTGCTGCATTATATATATCTACTAGGTTAATGCCCGCGTAATACGCGGGCTTCAATCAAAACCATATTATTTACTTTGAGATGAAATGTTCTGTACAAATACATACATTGGAAGAAAAAAACAGAAAACTATTCAAATGCCGGAAAGTTTTTTCCACACCAACCCTAGTTCCTAACAAAACTAATAACATACAGCTAGGTCTTGAATATCGTCTCTTAGCTTCACAAAATCAGAGCAAGTTAGGTACAACTAAAATCTTAATAAGATACAATAATAATCATATTACGAATCTAGAAGAGAAGTTGAGGGGTAGTGCGGGTTAAAAAAATTGTTCAGGGGTAGTCGATAACTAACTATATTTACCATGACCTTCCTCTGTGATATAAAAACTATTTTCAAACCAAAATTATATTTTGGACCAACTTTTCACTGCAAAAGTACAAAGACAACTCCAATAGGTGAACGGCTGAATTTTCAATACTTATTAAAACCAACATGTGTTATCATTTGTAACCAACTTGATACTAAATTACTTGTTGGAGCCTTTGGCGAGCTAGGAATAACGCAAAATTTTCGAATGTTCAGGTTAAAATAGAAGGTATTATTAGTGAAATTAAGGCTACGAGTTTTTTATGGTTTTCGAATAGGTCGAAACACAAAGGGATAGACTGGAAGGATTGATGTTCTTTTGTAAATATGTAATTTTGTTGTAGTTTGTCGGCCCGGCTTGGGTCAGCGGTTTTTGTGAATGAAGTTTACTTTTCAAAAAAAAAAAAAATAATACAAAATAGCATTTATCGTGCATCAAGCATTTAACAAAATAAGTTCTAAACTAATCTACCTTCATTTATACTTGTTTTCACCATCCACTATCTCGGTACATGTCAATTTATCCAGAGCCTCTTCTAAAGTCTCAATTATTGCCTTCAATTCAAGTGTGAGATCCATCATCCGCTCGTTTTGCTGTGATATGTCTCCACACTTCCAGCACTGTATCAACAAAATAAAAAAAATTAACCACCAAATTTTTGGGCTAACTAACTATACAATAATTATTTTAAGTAAATTGGCACATTCAGATCGAAACTTGCCGGGTATAATTGTTACAATTGTACACAACAGTTTAGCTCAAAAGAAAGAAAGCTATGAAACGAAGATGCCATGGCGAAGTTCAAAAGACAACATGATATCTAACAAAGAAAGTAAATATAACGTGCAAAGTACAAACATTCATGCTTGAATAATTGATTAAAAGCAAAAAGGTAACAATCTACAAGTAAATTTAACTCTAAAATAGAACTATTAGTTTTCTAAAACCCCAGATCTCTTTAATAATTATTATTGATTCGTGTAATTCTTACGGGGTTTTTCATAGGTCTAGTTAAATCTCATTTAGAAACATTCACCAATTAGTTCCGAGTAAATTTATTTTTAACAATATGAATGACCATTATTTAATAGAGTAACTTATTCCCTCTAAAAACCAAACTGAACTTAGAATCACTCCTATATTCAAAGCAAACCGAACATGTCAAATGTAATTTCCCTTTTGGCCCCTCATTATACTTCATAAATCACAAAATTATTAAAAAGCTAGAAGAACCACCCTATGTCTAGAATCAACTTTAGACAACAAATTCACCAAAAAAAAAACTATTAAAAACAGTTGGTCTTTAGCCTCATAGGCAACGTTGCACTTGAACATCCTATAGCAAGAGCAGAAACCGGCTTACCCAAGAACCCAGTTGCAGCCGCTTCAAGCAGAATATCTCATTCAAGATTCTTGGATTACATCAATGAAGGTTTGGTCACTGGTCAAGAAGGCGGACTTGTTTGAACTAAAACACCAAACTCTTGAAATGAATGACTACTATTTGATAATTACCATATCCTTGAATCTGATAAGCCGACGCATTAAATGATAAGTGATTGGAACATACCTGAACTACAAAAATCAGTTGGCATTAACAACCTCAACAATGAACAAATGCGTATTCGCGAGAGAACACATGAACAAAGCACGGAAAATAGGGAAAAAGTTAACCAAACGCATAAACTGAGCAATGCAAAACTAACCAGAACTAAATGATGTAGCCAAAATAGCTTGAAGTAGGGATGAGCATTTGGTACCGGGTACCGGTACCGAACCGGAATATTCGGTACCGGTACCCATTTTCTCCAGTTTTCGGTACCGATACCGACAAGGTACCGGTACTTACGGGTAAAACACCGGTAAATACCGGTACCGTATCGGTACCACTTTTCTCTGTTTTCCGGTACCGGTACCGGTTCGGTACCGAACGGGTACCATGCTCATCCCTAGCTTGAAGTATAAACAAAAGACAACATACTCAAATTGAGAACCCAAACCAGCCCCTGAACTACAAGCAAAACAACGAAGCTGGCATCTAATATGACCAGCCAATATCGCTATGATTTGACCTGTGCTTGATTCAACCATATAAGGTAGCTATAATCTCCTCTGAAGTCTTAGCAGCAGTGGACTTCATCTTATTAAAAACCCTTTTGTTCCTTCTTTTCCAAAGGCACCAGAAGGAGGCGTAGCTAATAGCCAAATTGATTTGCTCCCATTCAAAGAATCAAGCTCCTCGGCTATGGAGACTAACTGATCTA